>OX383922.1:5491200-6091200 GCA_947532125.1 Saturnia pavonia
GTTTGAAAGATTTTCCATAAATAACGCTTAAACGGCTGGACGGATTCAAAACAAATTGGACAGACAAATTGATATGTCGTAGAATAGGACATAGTATACACTTCTTTTTAATTATTCTTTCTAATAAAATTAATATATAATAGTTCAAAAATACGCTTTTATATAAAATCCAACTAAAAAATAAAAATATTTTTAAAAAATTTGAATTAATAATAGTGTATATAAGAAAAAAATATTTTTATTGTAAAAAAAGCGTAGGGTGCTTTTTAAGATATTATCAAAATGATAATCCTTTTACTTATATCTGTCAATAAATTTTTTTTTAACTATTGACAACATGCACCCCACGCTTTTTTAAAATAAAAATATTTTTATTTTTTAGTTGGATTTTATAAAAAAGTGTATTTTTTAGTTTTTTGAACTATTATTTATTTTTCATTTTTTAGTTGAATTTTCTATAAAATCGTCTTTTTTAGTTTTTTTAAACTGTTATTTTTAATTTTTAAGTTTAAAATTAATTTTTTTAATTTTTTGTTTATTTAATATTGAATTGTCATCGGTCCTTAATAAGTATGCCAAATTTCGAGTTAATCCGACGTTTTGAAGGGGGTCAGAATAATGTTCAAGATTCCGTTACATACTAACATAATAACATGCATACGTCTGAAGCTAATAAAAGCGTATATAAAAAAACAATACTAGACTACCAATCTAATATTGAAATACAATCTTAATTCTATTTTAATTTCAATTTTATTTCTATTTTAGTTTATAATTATATTTTAGTTTAAATTTCTCTTATTTTTATTATCTAATTATCTTATTATTCGTATGTATGTTAAATCTTTATGTTTAAGTTCTGTTATTTTATATGTATATAGTTTAATTTAATACTTGTTGCATGTTGTTACTTAAGCATGTTGTCTGTGCATGCCGTGTGTCCTATAATAATAACGGCATTTAAATTTTATTGTATGAATAGTTTTTATAAATCACGTATAATGCTAAGTTACGTTAGATAACCATAATAAATAAACAAATAAAGTTTATCGTCTAAAGAAGCGCGTGTGCAACATATAGCAAATAATAAATAAAATATTCTCACCTATAATTATTCACCGGGTTCGGTACTTCGGCTACGATACCCGAATAATAAGACTCCTTTTTATTATTACCGTTATCAGCAGGATTCTTAAACAGCGATATCACACGTGTACCTTTAGAAAAAAAAAGATTGCCTTTAGAAACATTTCTTGTATCGGGTCACCCTGCTATACGTGGTAACCATGGTGATAACAGTTTTTCTAAATATTAGCAAATACTTTTTGTCTAAAAAATTTACGACATAATTTTATACGAGGAATGATTCTGGCGTTTTGACAGATAATGTATAGAGAATCCGTCAAAATTTAAAAAAATATGCCTAATATAATAAATATAAAGTTAACTGTTGATTGAAAAATCGGCCCTAAGAAACATTTAAATAAATTAACATTAATCCTAACTAATATCATAAAATGCGAAAGTTAGTTTGTTTGTTTGTTATACAATCACGCAAAAACGGCTAAACTGATATGGATGAAATTTGGCACACATAACTTAGATTAAGACATAGGTCCCGCAGACCGAAGTCACGGGTAGAAGCTAGTTTGTATTAATATTTAGCTACATATATTTTTGGTGGCATCGTTAATGCCTCTTCTCCCACCTACACATGTACTAACTAGACCAGTTTTTGGCGGGATATTGTTTTCTTTTCCGAACCTACTATATTGTTAGCCATATGAGCCCTGAAGCTTCAAACGGCTTTTATAGCTTCACCCGGGCTTGAGGGATATTGATCTGATACGTGTTTTATATATACACGCGGTATGTGTATTTCGTAAACTTGCGTTATATGTCTCTATATTATGTAACTCAAAAACTGCGTGCGACAATTTCTACTATATTTGATTATTAAAAAAAAAAACAAATTTCGACCTCGCAAGTTTATTGAAAAATATAGTATTGAACGCCTGAGCATTGATCATTACACTCTCGGCTCTATTATGCAATCCAGCTCCGAGTGTAAAGAACACCTTATTGTAATAATTTTACTAAACTAAACCATTGACTATGACGCAATAATTAATGATTTAATTTATTATTTTTATTATTCTAGCTTGAAAAAATAATAATATGGAAAATAAAGCAGTATCGTTTATAAAATTATTTAATATAGTTATTAAATCGGTGACATAATAACAAAACATAATACTAACAAAATGACCAAAATATTCATATATTTTCAAACTTATTGTTGTCACATTTCCCAGATCACACAACAAGTTATTACTATTGTGATAATGTATTTTTTTAAAGATATTCTAATACTTGTTTACAAGTTTATTCATGAGAAATAAAAACACTACACACTACGAGCCGTGACGCTCCTAGCGAATTCGCATTTAGCTGCAAGCGTTAGCGTCGAGCGTTAGTTTCAAATAAGTGATTTTATATCTACAAGGTCACAACGCAGCGCTACAAGTCACAGCGATATTCGCTATGAGCGAATTTACACGAGCGTCAAAGCGATCGCCGCGCGCGTATGCGTTATAACATATTTTTGTTTTTATACGATTTTTTATTAACAGTCAAGTATGAATACTGAAGAATTTATAACCGCAATACAAAATAGACATATAAGTTTTATAAACATTGTAAATAAAAAATGGGAAGAAATTACTAATTAAGTTTCGACAAGCGAAGTATCTTCCGCCGACCCTAGACGCTGGAAGCGAATTCGCCAGGAGCGTCGCGGCTCGTGGCCCTTACGTAACTCTTCCGAGAAGTAAGAAATATTGCAAGCGCATCGACGTGATACCTGTCATACTCACCGATTGTCATTCTAACCTCCGAGGGCTCGCTGTAGGCGATGCAGCGCGCGGGCAGCATCTTGCAAGGGTTCTTGATCTTATGGTCGAATTTCACCCGACACACGGTGAACTGGGCAACCGACTGACAACAACATTCAATACCATTTACAATTTAATCACAAGATAAGCTATGCAGGACTAACCGCTTCTTTTCAACACGTATTGTCTCACTACGAGTCAGTCTTATTTTATGATATGAAGCAGCAAGCTATTAAACATTATTTGACCTTATATTATGTAATACAAGTGACATTTTTACATAATAAAGCTTGGTTATTATGCACAAATGAAGTGAATTGGAAATAATAAAATGGACCATGAATTCACGAGTGTCACAAAAACTTCTAAAAATGGCCAGTTTTGTCGGAACACTGAAATCATCAAAGATACTAATTTGGAAAAATGAAATAATTACCCACTTAATAATGGCAGTAATAATCATATAATTATATTATTTCTCAACTTGAGAGCCAGGCTTCCACTAGGTTTGGCGTCTTGCCACATCGTCACTTAACATTAGGTGAGATTGTGGCCACTACGCCAAACCTATAACGACAAAAAAATGGCTGATGATTAATTTAATGATAAAAAAATCGTTTAGGGGTATTTAATTCCTTAAGAATTCGATGTTGAATAACAGTAGTAAAGGCTGGTCTACATGATTAAGAAACTTACCGATTTCGGGTGACACTCGAGGATCCTGCCTTTGAGCCACGTCCCGAACGAGTTACGCATCGCGTACACCTGCATCCCCACTTTCAAGGGGGGTCGTTGCGGCTCGCCGGGGGGCGGCAACCCCGCCGGGGCCGACTCCACGGACAGCTGGACGACCGACACATCTTTCTGTAAGAGGCGAAACAAAAAATTACTAGATGCTTACGTCACTGGAACAATTTCTAAAATTTCACAACTTTAAATCCAGCGATTTGAGAAGCATTGACGGACGAATCCATCAAGTTACGACTATTATACGTGTATAGTGTTAGTCGTGTTAAATTTATTCGACCATTGCCAGCGCATCCGTACCTTGCCTACATCTTGTCAGATTGCTTGAAGTTCATAGTTACTGCTCCGCTCTTTAGAGCAGTAGCGTAGCGTAGCAGTAGAGAAGTATCTTCCTCAATAAATAGCCTAATGAAATACGAGAAGATTTTTTCAAAACTGACTAGTAGTTTCAGGGATTAGCGCGTTCAAACAGAAAACAATATTTAGAGCTATATACAGTTCAGCCGCTGAAGGAACGCGTTCCTGACGTCTGTCACAATAGACGACTGTTTTAGCTTCAGAAAACGGCGGCCCAAAACTTTATTTGGGGTTGCCAATTTTTTCCGAATTATAGCGTTCGCAGTCATCCTAATTAAAAACTATTAATTAAAAAAAAAACATATTTACTCACGTCTTCATTGTTTTTATTCTCCACATCGGGTATAGGTGGCAGTGGTATTGCTTTCTGGAATCACAAATGAAAAATAAAAATATTTAAATTTTTTTTACAGGCCGACCGCTGTAAGCGCGTTCTCCAGATGGTTTGCGGGACGCGGGGCAGCGGGTGTGCACGGATGTACACGGTATTGAGATGATACTCTATATCTTAAGATCAATAGTTTATGCATTTTATTGCAACTGGTACAGCTATCCAATGATAAATAATATACTTAATACATATAGTTTTGTTGTCTTTATTAAAATGATAATCAAAAAACTACTATATTGGAAAAAACTTGTGCATGTAAACTTTAAACGTAGCCGAAATGAAACTTAATTAATTGTACATTATTCAATATAATTGAATTAAAACGTGCTAAAGCATTACATACTTTAGATTGATTGTATACTTTTTTTAAAGGCAGCGTTCGTAATTCCATCTTCGTAAAATAATATCATGTGTAACAATGACAAATTTAAAACCGCGTAACCCCATAACGTCAAACGTCCATCGCTACCGGCGACCGGCAACAGACTAGCTTATTGGTAGCTTATTGGTAGGTCTAGTTCCCCTCCCGCGTCCCGCAGACCATTAGGAGGGCCGCGCTTACGGCTGTCAAGCTATAGTACACGTTAGTTCGCAAGTCGTTTGTTAATAACGCATTTTTATAGCACGCACTTTCAACTACCACTGTATGCAAAAAGCATGTATTGAAGTGTTTTGTCAACTAAGTTGTTATGTTAGTTAAATTAAAATAATATCAAATTAAACATTTACATGTTCATTTCAATTTATTATTCAAATATAAATAACCTAACCATAATTTTATAAACCATAATCCTAAAATTTTCATAATATAACCTATACCATTTTATAGTCTGGCAACAACCGAACAATGTATTTAAACGTCTGTAATTTCAAGTAAGTTAGATTATGTCAAATGATACTTTAACCTGTTATTATTGTTTCGACAATAGATTCTTTTTAGCTCTAGATTAAAGCAAAAGATTACAAAAAATATGCATATATTAAAAATACAACGGCGTTCGATAATATTTTTTTTTTGGTCTCTTATTTTATTGTCCATAGAATTTACGCACGTAGTAAGAAAAACAAAATGAAAATATATAAAAACATTGTAGAGAGGAAGTTGTTTAGGATTTTATCGTGCAACATTTTTTTTAACGTTAATCAGCATCATTATTTTTTTATAAAGATAATTGATAGACTTCTTCTTTCCGTTTCGATGATTGTTTTAAATTGAGTTTGACCAGTATTCGGCCACCATCTAAGCGTTTAAAAAGGCTACCTATAGTTCAGCGAATGTGCAGGAATAGGCACACAGAGGGCACGATAGGGAAGATGTGGCATGGTTTGGGTGTCACCGTCGTCACATACGGCTTAGATTCTTTAATTGATTAAAACAGAGTTGCACAGACCGTGACCCACGGTCGATATATGTGCGGCCCGCCAACGAATTAAAAGAAATAACAAAAATAAAAGCAATGACAATAACTCTGAATATGTTGTTGAGACCATAGGTTTGTGCTGTGTACTCTCTAAAAAATTAATTCAATGCAACGCTATACTTCGATTAATAAATTATAATATCAGAAATTAATTAAAAACTATATTTTTTTTTTTTTGCGTTTATTTATAGTGGCCCGCATTTCGCTCATAATCGCTCAGAGTGGCCCCTAGTTCCAGTAAGTCTGTGCATCCCTGGATTAAACCCCCATTTAACCATATTGTACTTGCAACAGCCCACTTGAGTTCGAAGTCGGTTTAAAGATTTTCAAATGGACCAAGGCATTTCATTCCTAGATGGTAACTCATTTGCGGGTTCTGTATAGCCTGGTGGTGGAGCTAGTTTTTCCAGCCTTAGTCTCCTTCGTGCCTCTATTGGGAGAGCGACTTGAGCATGAGTTAATAAAACTCTTTGTAAATGCATGTTTTTAGGTTATGTCGAAATTTGCACGTGACAATTGAACTTCTATGGGATACGTCATGCAACCTCTCTTATGGTGGACATAGTATAGTCAATTCGTAATTACTTATGTAAATACAAATAATAAATTATAATTAATTTCACCTTAACACCTTCAATGAAGAGGCTGTGTTGGAAAAAGGAAGTAATAATAATACCTGAACGGTCTGTTTGGACGGATGTGTTTCTGGCTCGAGTGGCGCGTAGCCGAGAGGTATGGCAGGACGTTTCGGTATCGGGTGGCCGCTGTTACCCGAATACCGTCTCTTGCCTAGTTGACTCTGTACCCAATACATATATTATGTCTATTAGGGTGGCCAGAAAAAGTTAATTTAACACGTTTTTAGAATTCTTCCAAAATTGTTTCAAAAATACAAAAAAAAACTCTCATGTAATATGCTCTACGTTTGAAATTATAAGCATTCTGAAATTTGTAAGTTGATATTTTTAATTTGATAGAGGTCGCTCGAGATTTTTATCATTATTAAAAGTAGCGTACTTTATATATTAAGAGGGACTTGTAAATGAAAATATATAACTTTTTTATTATCTCGTTAGAAGTAAAATAAAAAAATAATCGCTTTTTTAGTAATCATTATCTCAATGTCTTAATTTTAAAATCTAATATAATCTATTGATTTAATTTTAACATGTATAGTGTTTAAAAGGGAGGGCTACTTTTTCATACAATTTCGAGCTTGAGTAAAAATGGAGAAGTAAATCAACAATTGCCGAAAATTCTGCGGATTTTGGTAATCTGAGAGCACAGTTTTAGAGATATTTCATAAAAGTGAAGTCATGTAATTAACAAAAATGAAACTAACCAATTTAGAAATACGGCTCATATTTTAATATTTTTTGAGAAACTCAAAAATCATAGATTATTAAGAATTGCATTAAGAAATTGGTACTCCTGGCATTGGAGTCCGGAGGTTTCAGATGTCAGCACTGAGCATAGACTAAAATATAGTTCGGATCAAAATATAACTATTGAATCGAATTCTAAAGATCTTCTAATTAACTATTTTGTTAGCGTGTTTCAAGAAAGCCGGTGGTAGTGATTTTTTCAGAGTTAATTTTCTATTATAATTACTTGATTTTTATTAATTACGTAATGTAATCAGTACGGAATCTTAAGAGCGCGAGTTTTACTCGCTAATTGTCCGATTTTTTTAAATTGTTTGAACTCATTTACATAAATCGATTATCGATAATCTTTATTTACTACTTAACGTATTAGTATTCTCATTTTCTAGATTTTGTCCTGTATGGATTTTTTACATATTTAAATACATACTTAATTTTATAAATTATACTTATATTAATTAAATTACATTCTGGGCCCAGAAATACCACTCTCCTTTAAATTCATTGACTAAAATTTAGTCAAGTTATAGTATGTAGTATGTTATGTATTATATGTTACTATGTTATGTCATGCAATTTATAATTGTATTGTTATGTAATTTGTAATTATATTGTTATGTTAGGTAATTTGTCATTGTTTTGTTATGTTAGGTAATTTTTAATTATTTTGTTATGTTAGGTAATTTGTAATTGTATTGTTATGTTAGGTAATTTGTAATTGTATTGTTATGTTAGGTAATTTATAATTGTATTGTTATATTAGGTAACTTATGATTGTATTGTTATGTTAGGTAATTTTGTAATAGTGTTGTTATGTAATTTTGCAGTTGTATTGATATTTTAAGTACGCATGTTATAGAGGTTTATAATACCGGTGAAATTATCCCGTAAAAGCGTTCATTGTAAGAAAAAAAATAATCACATTACATAACACATCACAGAGCGAAAATAGGAAATAAAGTTAACTGACCTGTTCTTCTTCTATACGTGTTTCTGAACCATTATATTCTTCTTCAGAGCATGCATACTGTAAAAAAAATAAAGTATTCTATAATATCGCCTAATAACACTTGATACATTGCTTTTAAAGCCACTCTTTATAATACTTTATATATCGTTCTAACGTTTGATAATCTGGCTCAAGAAGGCAAAATGCTAAACCTAGAGAGAGTGACTTTCAATTGTAGTTGTTGGAACACATCTGTAAGTGCTTGGAGTCAGATTTTCAACTTGAGAATGGTAGCTACTCTGAAATGCGTTAGCAGAAGCCCTATGACCATGCTAACGTTTCATCAAGTTATTTTCCTTCACCGAAGGTATAGGCACTGTATCTGAACACGACATGTAGCCATTTTCGCCCCATTTGCTAACATGTTCCATACATACATCAAAATTGGGAGTATCGTATATGATGATCGGGGGCAATTCTTCTCTTTGAGGTTCGAAGGTCGCGTAGAGGTCGTTGCGAATCTTGTCCGTCTCCATCTGACAATCGGCCAGCAGTTGATCGACTTCCTTCTTCTGTTCTGTAAAAAAGAATTAAATGTATCTCCTCCTTTTTTATTTAATGGCACCTGTTTACATCCATAATTTTATGACGTCACGTGAATAAAATATTATTCTAATTATTCTTGTATAGTTCAAGCATAGCTTTAACAAGACGGCGACATCCTTATTAAAACTGTCCAAACTATTATAGTGGTAAATTAAAAATGTGTTCCTAGTTATTAATTATAATGCATTTCTCTTGGGAACAATAACCAAACTACATCATAATATAGGGCCAAAAAACATACGTTTATGAATGAAAAAAAAAACTACCACATGACTGATCAAGATCCCGTCAAAAACTCCAATCAACAACTTTCTCCGCTACAAAACTAGATTGTTTTTTTTTTCATATGACTATACTGTTAGCCATAAGGGCCCTTAAGCCTCAAACGGCTTTAACGGCTTGACCGGGCTTGGAGGCGAGCGCTTAGGGCACTCAGCCACGAAAGCTAAGCAACAACATCCGAGGGTGCCAAAGTGGCCGAACCTCGGCTCGGACTGTTACAGAGATTGCAAATAAGTCGCGATTTAACTAATTACCCATACGTAATTCGATTTAATCTAACTATACAAGTGTATATGTATTTAGGATGTAATCTGTCAAATTTGTCTAGACTAACTAGACACAAAAAGCTCCCTTACATAACCTATGTACCTGTAACCAGTACCTATGTACCGGTATTAAGCTTACTCCCGCCGCACACGTCCAGCAAACCATCTGGAGAGTCGCGCTTACAGCGGTCGGCCTATAGCAAGTCACTAACAAAATATTCCTTAGTCCTTTTCAATCTATAGAAATAGCTAAACAGCTGAGCATTTATTTCAATTCATATATTCCACTCATACTATTTTTATCCGCACTACAATGGGTGGGCGGGGAAGAGGGGCAGGCAGGCAAGAGAAACCTAATGTTAAATTATTATATTTTGTATACTAGCTTAACATTTTTTTTAATTCTTCCCTTACTGAGCACTTCGACCGAGCTTTTACAATCCATTGCTGGGGACGATGACGACACAGCTGCCCCCTCTCCCCTAGCCGTTGTTACCTGGCTAAAACATAAAAGAAAACATAACTTACTTTCTAACTTCTTCATTTCTTCGTTGAGCAGGACATGTGCGTCGCGCAGACGAGAATCCATTTCGTATTTTATCCACGTGTCGTTTATTATATCCCCTAAGCATGCTTCCAAATATCTATATAAAAAAAAATGGTGCGTGAACACTAGTTGCAGACGCCGGTTTCCTCTATCAACCAATCATATTATATAAGATACTATTTAATATATCGTGTCCATGAGATTATCAAATACCTACATGACATACGTACGTGACATAGTTCTATAATCAAAGAATGTAATTTTAGAATGTCAGATATAAATTCGGGTGTTTAATTAAGAGCCAAACCGATTTAAGTCTATGAAAGTAAAAAGGTGAGTTAGAGGAACGCGGTAACTAATTCTTTAGTAGCATGAGAGAGATAACTGTGACAGAGAGCATCAGAGTTTTAAATTAATTGATACCACTTATATAGGTTAGAATTTTATAACAAAATAAAACAGAATCTCAATTAAAATAACATTAATTGTTCCAACTTATAAAATATATTACTATCTTTAAATTTTTGAGACATATTGTCTTAAATTTAAAAATTTTTTTAGTGTACAGTCAGCAAAAAAATGGAAATTTACAAGAAAACTTCTTTAATGCCAATCGATCTTTTTCCTTATAAGTAAACTCTATGGGACTGACTGAACTGAATTGGAATCGCAAAAAAGCTGCTTACTATACATTTAGTAGGAAATGACATGGCTTTGATTACGTTCAGCAACGTAAATACTAAAATAAACAAAAAATCCCACAATTTGTGTCAATAGTACGAATAATAAGTCATTAGTACGGATTCGATAATCACATTGACGATTCTCCGATATATTATATTAAATGTTGTTTAATATGACGTGTTGTTGCTACGGGAAACTGGTCCTTGTAACAGTAGAGAAAAAGCATTAAGTATAATCATTGAGATGGGAGCGCTGTATCGGTAAGGGATGACCAGACGCGACGCTGCGCGAATGGAACGTAGCGACGTCCCATAAGAGCGCTTTTACTACAGTGCAAACATGTCATTAGATGTAAAAATAAAAATAAAAATCACTACACGATAGTCTAAGATCCCGCCAAAAACTCCTTCAATATATTTATAGGTTAATAGGATCATTAATACCACCTTTTCATCATTTTACCAACTTAGGCCACAAAGAATATGAACATCGAATGTTATTTTTGGACAAATCCTAGCATATGCGGTATCTATCTATACATATAATAAAATTGAAGTGTTCGTTTGTAATTTCAAAGTAACTAACTGGTTTTTACTAAATGCATTATGAAAGTAACAAAAACTTTTATTTTTATTTTTTGTCTGTCTGTTCGTTAAGGGTAATCTCCGAAACGGTTGGACCGATTTTTAATAGACTTTCACTGGCATATAGCTGATCTTATAAGGAATAACTGAAGCTATTTTCATTTTATAAAAATAATTAGGGTTCCGCACAAAAAATAAAAGTTTTTTAGCAGTCCACGCGAGCGGAGCCGCGGGCACAGCTAGTACTAATATAACAAAGCCGGGACAGGTTTTTTTTTGTTTGTTTCTTTAAACGCTTTATCTCTGGAACAACCAGCCGGATTCGAAAAATTCTTTTCGTACATATGATAGCCAGATTCATGAGGAATAGTAAAGGCTATATAACTTCACGCTACGATCCTAAGGAGCGAAGTAGTAACTATGAACGTCAAGCAATCTGAAAAGCTGTAGGAAAGTACGGGAAGTGGAACAACGATAGGGCTACAGGTACACGGAACCGCCACGTGGAGATATTGTCGAATAAATTTAACACGGGTGAAACCATGGGTCACAGATAGTTTTTATTTTATTTTATCGGCACATTGCCTGTACTGTCCCTGATGGTAAGCACAGTACAATCCAAATACTACGACCACCACCAAGAGATCGAAATCCATCGGCCATCGCCGCTGTCATGCCGGCCTGCTTAAATATCTCTTCACGTTACGCTGGAAGGACCCGATGTCGTAAGGAGGGAACACATTGGCCGGGAGATGGTTCCACAGCTTGTCGATACGACAAAGATAAGACATAGATAACTTTATAGTTCGTGCCGAGATGGAGGTTACCGTAAAACTGTGACTCCGAAGCCCAGCGCGTGTGGTTCTGTTGTGGAAAGGAGAGGAGGGAATTAGATTGAGTTGATTGAATTAGGGGAATTAGAGGGAATATAAAAGCACAAAAACACACTTAGCTCCCTCCTCCCCGATGGTTTCTTTCGGCCCCTTCTGATCTTCCGCCTCGTCCTCTGATTCCGAGTCTGATATCTCCACCAGGTCCTGGGCTAGTTTCTCCATGTCTAGCTCCAACAGCGGTGTCATGTTCTTGATGCCGTCGACTAGGGCCTGTGACAAAATCGTTGTTGTGGAAGTCGCTCAAATATCGAGAAATTATAATATATACATATAATAAAATTGAAGTGTCTGTTCGTAACTTTAAAATAACAGGTTTTACTAAATGCATATGAAAGTATACACGGTACCTATAAACAAAAACAAAAACATTTGTCGAAACGATTGAACCGATTTTCACTGGACTTTCACTGGCAGGTAGCTGATGTTATAAGGAGTAACTTAGGCTACTTTGATTTTAAAGAAATAATTAGGGTACCGCAAAAAAAATTAAAAAACCTTTTTAGTAGTCCACGCGAGCGGAACCGCGGGTACAGCAAGTGTCCAATAAATTCTAAAACATAGTCTATTAAATTTAGGCCTTAGAGGTTCAAAACTACTTCCACCGGTTTAGAGAAAGTGTTATCGAGAAGAGTTGACAAAAAACCATATGATTTATCAACACTATTCTTTAAGAGATTGCCTATAATTATAGTATATAGGAGTACAAAGTGATACATATTATTAAAAATACATATTCAATTTTATTTTAATTCAAATATACGATTCAATTTTATGATATGTATAGACAAATGTTTGTTGCAGAAAGACGAAAGAACTGTTTCAAGCGGAAGTAGTAAAGAAATTTTGGATAAATTATTTGCACTGTATGCAGTTACCGAATGTACAATGTGATTTCATACAATGATTTGGATGGATATTGGATGTATAGACAGACAGTCACATATAGACATCAGTAAAATTCACGTTATGATGTATTACTACCAGGGTGGTACCTTATGAATAAACTTATATAACTTATATAACTTTATTATAACTTTTGACAATATAACCCACTTTACATAATCCTTCAACTGAGTATCCGAGAAATCGGTGATTTATTTTGAAAACTTAATGCAAAACCTAGCACCTAACAGTATTTTTTTTTTACTGTAAACTTTCCATATTATTGTAGAACCTCTAACATTATTTCTTAGTTTACTTTTATTCGTCTTGCTATGTATTTTGAAAAGTTATTGTAAAATCTGTAATATTTTTTCTTAATTTACTTTTATTTGTTTTACTATGTATTTTGAAGAGTTATTGTAAAACCTCTAACATTATTTCCTAATTTACTTTTGTCTTACTATGTATTTTGGAAAGTTATTGTAAAACCTGTAACATTATTTCTTAGTTTACTTTTATTCGTCTTGCTATGTATTTTGAAAAGTTATTGTAAAACCTGTAACATTTTTTCTTGATTTACTTTCATTTGTTTTACTATGTATTTTGAAGAGTTATTGTAATACCTCTAACATTATTTCTAAATTTACTTTTGTCTTACTATGTCTTTTGGAAAGTTATTGTAAAAACCTGTAAAATTATTTCTTAGTTTACTTTTATTCGTCTTGCTATGTATTTTAAAAAGTTATTGTAAAACCTGTAACATTTTTTCTTAATTTACTTTTATTTGTTTTATTATGTATTTTGAAGAGTTATTGTAAAACCTCTAACATTATTTCTTAGTTTACTTTTATTCGTCTTGCTATGTATTTTGAAAAGTTATTGTAAAACCTGTAACATTTTTTCTTAATTTACTTTTATTTGTTTTACTATGTATTTTGAAGAGTTATTGTAAAACCTCTAACATTATTTCCTAATTTACTTTTGTCTTACTATGTCTTTTGGAAAGTTATTGTAAAAACCTGTAACATTATTTCTTAGTTTACTTTTATTCGTCTTGCTATGTATTTTGAAAAGTTATTGTAAAACCTGTAACATGTTTTCTTAATTTACTTTTATTTGTTTTATTATGTATTTTGAAGAGTTATTGTAAAACCTCTAACATTATTTCTTAGTTTACTTTTATTCGTCTTGCTATGTATTTTGAAAAGTTATTGTAAAAAATGTAACATTTTTTCTTAATTTACTTTTATTTGTTTTACAATGTATTTTGAAGAGTTATTGTAAAAGCTCTAACATTATTTCTTAGTTAACTTTTATTCGTCTTGCTATGTATTTTGAAAAGTTATTGTAAAACCTGTAACATTATTTCCTAATTTACTTTTGTCTTACTATGTATTTTGAAAAGTTATTTTAAAATCTCTAACATTATTTCTTAGTTTACTTTTATTCGTCTTGCTATGTATTTTGAAAAGTTATTGTAAAACCTGTAACACGTTTTCTTAATTTACTTTTATTTGTTTTACTATGTATTTTGAAGAGTTATTGTAAAACCTCTAACATTATTTCCTATTTACTTTTGTCTTACTATGTCTTTTGGAAAGTTATTGTAAAACCTCTAACATTATTTCCTAATTTACTTTTTTCTTACTATGTATTTTGGAAAGTTATTGTAAAACCTATAATATTATTTCTTAGTTAACTTTTATTCGTCTTGCTATGTATTTTGAAAAGTTATTGTAAAAAATGTAACATTTTTTCTTAATTTACATTTATTTGTTTTACAATGTATTTTGAAGAGTTATTGTAAAAGCTCTAACATTATTTCTTAGTTAACTTTTATTCGTCTTGCTATGTATTTTGAAAAGTTATTGTAAAACCTGTAACACGTTTTCTTAATTTACTTTTATTTGTTTTACTATGTATTTTGAAGAGTTATTGTAAAACCTCTAACATTATTTCCTATTTACTTTTGTCTTACTATGTCTTTTGGAAAGTTATTGTAAAACCTCTAACATTATTTCCTAATTTACTTTTTTCTTACTATGTATTTTGGAAAGTTATTGTAAAACCTATAATATTATTTCTTAGTTAACTTTTATTCGTCTTGCTATGTATTTTGAAAAGTTATTGTAAAAAATGTAACATTTTTTCTTAATTTACTTTTATTTGTTTTACAATGTATTTTGAAGAGTTATTGTAAAAGCTCTAACATTATTTCTTAGTTAACTTTTAATCGTCTTGCTATGTATTTTGAAAAGTTATTGTAAAACCTGTAACATTATTTCCTAATTTACTTTTGTCTTACTATGTATTTTGAAAAGTTATTTTAAAATCTCTAACATTACTTCTTAGTTTACTTTTATTCGTCTTGCTATGTATTTTGAAAAGTTATTGTAAAACCTGTAACACGTTTTCTTAATTTACTTTTATTTGTTTTACTATGTATTTTGAAGAGTTATTGTAAAACCTCTAACATAATTTCCTAATTTACTTTTATTTGTCTATGTATTTTGAAAAGTTATTGTAAAATTCTAAAATTATTTCAATGTAGTATAAAATAAAGGGAACATGATACCCGGGTCCTGTCGGCGACGAGTTGAGCGCATCGCGTGCAGACGAGTGCGTGCCGGTTGCCGCGCGACGCATACTGAGCGAGGCAGGCGGCGTCCGCGCGTACGTACTGCACGTCCGCACCGCTCTTGCACGCGTAGTTCACGCATCGATTTGACCCGCGCGCCGCTTCCAGTTCCAACGCTGTCAACTTACGTGGCGACGACGACGATGAGTCTGGACATACATTAAGCTAACAATGTTTATGAAGATTTTTATTTATGATGATTCTGGGTATATTATTTACACTAAGTTAACAACAATTTATTGTGAAGTTGTTAATGAGAAAACGTTCTTTATGGGTTGTATAAGGGGTGCTGAAAGTTAATTGCACCAATTAGACTACACGCATAGGTGATCCGTTTTTTTTTTTAAATTTCACTATACTGTTAGCTATAAGGACCCTGAAGCCTCAGCCGACATTTTGCAGTTTCTCTGGGCTTGGTGATCCGCGTTAGACTTCCAATTAGAGAAGGCAATAACTGGTTAGCTTGAGAGCAATTCAAAATGTCCTATCACCAAAATATCTTTCATGAAAATATTATTTACCTAAAAACTCAAATCTAAATATGGTGTTTGATTTAAATTGTTTTCCTTTACTTAGCCTATTTAAACAAACCATATTGCGATTTCCTATGTTTTAACTAAATCGGACCAACTATAAATTACAAATGTTTTCTAAGAGTGTTCATAGGAATACTAGACAGATGTTAATGGAATAAAAAAATCAATTTTTAATATAAAAAAACTTACCCATTTCAGTGTTTGCATTGTCTTCGTCGTCAGAATCTAAACTGAAGATTTCCAATCCAACTTTAGGTTTAGCAGAATTTGTATCTACGGTCTGAAATAAATAATAATACACTTAATTTTGTCTTTAACTTTAGCAAGAAGAAGTATCGATCAACTTTTTTACTTAATACTTCAATATATTTTAAGGTATAGACACCTATTTTAATAAGCATTATAATGTTTTAGCAGATTCGATATAAATATTCTTCAAAAGTTGCAATATTTTAATGAGGAAAATTGAGTTCAATGAACTCATTTATAATTATCTAATATGTACTGAAGTTATCAAAAATATTTAATAATTTTTAGATATTATAAATGATCTTTTTAATTTAATTTTTGTGTAAATGCCAAAGGAAGGAAAAAATGACAATGAGGTAAAAATGATTCCATAACTTTTTTGCATAAATATTGAAGGATCAATAAATATTTGTTTCTTCAACTAACTACTAAAACTTACCGGTTTTTCAAGACAAATTTCCGGTTCATCGCTCAATTCCACATCTTCACCTTTGTCTACAACTTGATCACTATTGCTTTCCTCTGGAGCGACTTCTACTTCATTACCTGCGTCAATAGAGGCGACTTCATCTGCATCAACTATTACAGCATCCTCGGCGTTATCTGCAGCTTTATCAGCGGCCTTCGTTGGTTCGTCTGGTTTTTCTACGTCATCTTTTTTTATTTCTTGTATGTCTGTTGGGATAAATCACTTGTATATAATTGTTTTTTAACTTGCTTTAACAGGACCTACTATTAGTAATTAGAATTTTTAACCAGGTACAAATTGTTATATTCACAGTTTTGCATAATAACGCTGTAGTCATCTCAATGTTACTATGGTTATTTGATTCAATTTTTCTGTTTTCATGTGTAGGTAGACTTATGCTTTAGGTTTGCCGAGGCTTAATGATTACAAGATGAAAAAGGATGAATCAATAAAATAAATAATCAAATAAGGTTTTAAATAAAATAAAAAGGAAGACATTAAAAATTGTATACTGTGCAAGTAATGGATACAATGCTATTTAAAAATCGGCAAGTAGCATTGTGGGTTGGACATCCAAATAATTACTATTACCATCCGTCTCCTGGCAAGTAGATTTGTCAGTTAAAACTTTTCACTTCATACCCTTACTCTGTAACAATTTCTGAATAGATTTTAAGCAGAAAACTAACCATCCTCCGAAGAACTTTCTCCCAAATCAACTATATTAACGACGTGTTTCACATGTGATACTTCCAACTTTTTCTTTTTACTTGATTTTTCAATACTATTTTGTTTATTTTCTGTAATGAATTGGTATGTAATCATAATACCTATTTTATAATTTATTGACAAAAGTGTTTTTTTTTTCTTTAGCTCTACTGAGATAAGTGTCCGTATGACGTTCCATCTAGGAGATTCGGTTCCTTTATTATACACTTTTAAATACGACAACTTAATTACAAACTAAGCATAGTACATACTATGGATCAAATTAAACAAATGGATATTGAGCACTCAGATATAAAACTAAAACCATGTATGTATTTATCTTAGAAATTCTGTGTTAAATATAGATCCGTACATTTACTGTTTTCTAAACAAGTCACGGCTAGCAATTTTTAATATAAATTAATTAGTGGTAACGTAACGATGAGGCCAAGTATGCGATGATATCAAGCTAAACCATGAAAGGGAGCTAGAAATTGTAAATCCACGAATAAGCCCAAACGTGCTTGTAGACAGTTTTTTAGCTCAAAGGTTGTCTTACCACATGTCTATATAGTATTGTCACGATGAGATGTTTCTCTTCATTGAAAGTTCAGAGACATTATAGAGGATTCCAAGTGGAGTGGCGCGGAGTCTGGGTACGTTATTTTGTAAAATTATTTAACTATAGCTGTTATTTTATTGTTCAAACTAGCCGTGCGTCGCGGTTTCACCCGCGTATAATTATAAAAAAATAGCTGATTGATGTTTAATAATACTTCAGTATAGACAATATTTTTATCGGGCGGTCAAGGTTATGCGTCACAGCACACACGGCTCGTTCGCGCCACTACACCCTTAGTCATAGACCTGAGCCTATTGTTTAGTTTATTTTAATTTTACATTATCTCCCAAACTATGCGTCCAAATAATATACTATATAGGGCAAAGTTTTCTTCATAAAATTGTCTTGATGATGAAGTAACTTTCGTTCGTAAGGATTAATATGCCATGCCTAATAATATTACTTATAAGTCACTTTTCAATTCTCAATAAATCTTGTCATGCACTACTTTATTGTGGCTTATGTATCATGTGGCATATGGTATCGCGGACTTTTTTTTAGATGTACTAAGGAGTAATATCTTTTTAGAACATTGTATTTATGTATCATTAACCATTACGCCAAACCACGCGGATAAAGCAGTTAGGGTGCGCTATTAATGCCGACTAACTTAACAAAAATCAATATTTAAGGCTAACTGAGAGGTGTTGCTTAATGATAGACAACCTATACTATTCCTCGTGAATACGGCTATCATATACAATAATATTTTATTTAAATCCTACTGAAGTTCGAGAGAATGGCGTGTTTAAACATTCAAACAAAAAATTCTTATGCTTAGATTACTAATTTACCTATACTAATTAGCAATCTTGACAGCTTTGACTTCTCTTGAATTATTAATTGCACAATTATTTAATAATAAACCTACTGTATACTTTAATAGACCTTCCTTACCTTCGGTAGTATTAGAATATTCTGCCGTCTCTTTTGGTTTAGTGCTAACATCTCTAACCATTCCCTCGTTGTCAGATGTATCCCGTACTTTAACTGTTTCTGTTTCTTTTGATTTCGGATGTTCCTGTTCAGTGATCAAAAATATTGACATTAACCATCGATATAGAAGTACACTGATAGCGAATCTTGAATAGAACTCAAGGGTTATTTTAATGTAAAACTTATTTCTTTAATATTAGATTTTATTTTTTATAACACATGTGTCATTGCGTGATGGTCAAGGATAATAATATGTCACTTGTACATTTTTTATTTAACAGACTTGTAATTTGACGTTTAAGAGAACGTGTGTCAGCGGTTCAATATTGCTACAACCAGTACAAAAAACCGGTTTTTCTTCGTTTTGTGGTCAAACGATAAAACTATAAAAACACGACCAGATTTAAAGGTTGCCTATTTTCCTACTCAAAATCTAATCTTTCAAAAATGTAATTTTCATAACTGAAATTACCCGAAACTAGCGAATATATGAAACGATTTCCGATCCGTATTCATTTCCGTAACTTCATGGTAGTAGTATATATGATGAAGTTAAAAGGAGAAAAATATTGTGTGGTTTTATGAAACCACGATGCAAGTGAAACTTAAAAAAAAATACAAATTATTGAAGACATGTGACATACATTCTTTAATAACACACATTAACATATACAATGTTCCGAATTTACGATTATAATCCTTGACTGCACGGCATAAAATTAAATTTTATTTGCGACCATGTAATGTAATGCGACATGTTATGTTCCGTACGATTAAAATGCTTGATTGCACGACATAAAATTCAATTTTATTTCTGACAATGTAATATAACGCGGCATGCGATAGATGAACGAAAAATCTGGGGCGATATAATAAAAGTTTCACTTTCAAACTATTAGAGGTAAGTAGGCTTTACAAATAAACGAGTAATAGTCAATCAACTTATAAAATGTACTTGGAGACGTAATTTCATACAAATTCCATTGAATATAACTTTTTTTTTATATATCCAATTTTACTTAGAGTATGTTTACGTGACAGGACTTGCTAGTAGATGTATAAAGAAAAAAATAAACATTTCGTCTACCTATATTGAAATCTATAAAAACTTACTATAGATCCCTGGTACTGGTACATAGTTTTATTTTTACTTTTCGATTTTAGGGAGCTTTTCACATAATGGCGTTGAAACAATTTCCAGTTTCGTAAGTACTTGCAGGGCTGTTATGGATATGAGATGTCGGATCTGAATATTTTAAGAGTATTTAATCGGTTTCGGTTTTGAATACGGATCTGAAATTATTTCAAATATCGAAAAGTTTCGCATAATTACAGTTATGGAAATTACATTTTGAAAGAACAAAAAATATTTTTAGTAGGAAAACAGGCAACCTTTAAATGGGGTCCTGTTTTTTTTTTTTAATTATTATTTATAGTTTTATCGTTTGACCACGAAAGTAACCCGTTTTTGTACCGGTTGTAACAATATTGGACCGACCCACACTCTAAAACGCCAAATAAAAAGTCTCTCGAATATAAAATGTACAGAGTATTTAATCGGTTACGGCTTTGAATATCTAAAAACAACCATTTAGCTGGCAGGGTGGGGACATTTGACTCTAGCAAAAATTTACACATTAAAGCCTAATATTTCGCAAACGAATCCGTGAATCGAAAAATGGTTTTCACAGACCCGCAATATTTTTGACCGACCTATCCAACGACACCCCAGATCGATCGATGGGATCGACGAGAAATTCATTTCCACTTTAAGTGTAGGGAAGGTACCCTAAACATTTTTTTTCCAAGATTTTAAATTATTACTTTGTCAGCGTGTTTAATATGTATACCCATACCAAATTATAGGTTCCTAGTACTAAGAATCTCTGAACTAAGACGCGGACAAACAGACGGACATAGCAAAACTATAAGGTACCTTTTTGAATTCGGAACCCTAAAAAATGAAACATTGTATAGTTTTTCAAAATTACAAAATTAATAAATACAACTGAGCTGCCATCTGAATAGCTGAATCTATTCTATACATATACATATTATAAAACTTAACGTCTCTCTGTATGTCTGTCCGTTTATGTCCTTTTCACGCAAAAACCATTTATCCGATTTACATGGTCTTCCTTTAATTCATAGATATGTTATCTGGCCAGGTTATAAGATATATTTTGCTACATGAAGTAACATATAAAATAAGCAGTGATGATAATGGTAAGTTAATTCGAAAAAAAGATATTTTTGGGCCAATTAAATGGCTTACGCTGAGTAAACTATAAGAGACATATCAAATTAATGTTCTACATAACTATATATCTTAAATAGACCTAAAAAAGTTTGCGATTGCATATACCTATTTTTTAAAGATCACCCACAATAAGAATTTTTGAGGCAGCGCAATTCGCGCGTGCGCTAGACCGACAGCATTCTGTAGTCGTCGCGAGCGGAGCTAGTATAAAATAAAAACAAAAACGTAGGTTAGGTATACCACGTGATTGTTAATACTCAACTGCCTTTCGCATTTAGCACTTCCGTTCGATTCGAAACTTCTGTTCGTGACGTTTACGCTTTTTCCGAGTAAGGTTATCTTTCCAAAAGCACGATAAAAAGCGTCGCTTCAAAAGCTGTACACTAGATTCCCAACACAAAACTTATTACGAATTTTCAACTGTTCCAAAATTACCACGAGTTTACAATTTAGAAAACTAATAAAAAAATTAACATGTGTCGATCGCGTCACTATTATCAGGAAACAAAGCGACTCCATTACACATCGGGGACGCGGTCACTCGCATTCGAATCTGATTGGTCGCTGAGTAGTCAGCCGACGTAAAATGCTTGCAAATATAGTTAATAACAAAAAAAAATATAACTACCTGCCGCTTCACACGTGAGTATTAAACGATTATTATTATTAGTAAAGATAAATATCGTTATATTTAAAATTGACTAAGTTATATATTTAGCACGATTAAATCATTAATTTAGATGAGGATTAATGTATTACAGGTCAAAAGCCAACGTTAACACAAACAGTAACAAATCAAATTAGTAATTTACCGTGGTCTAAAGTTAAATATAAGTTGGATATGTAATGTTGCTTAGCCTCTTTAAATATTTTGATTCTACACAATTTATCTATAAAATATATTAAAAGGCAATGTCCTGACTAACTTCTCAACGTCGAGTCTATAAAGTACAGAAATTTGTGAATAACGTTGACTTTATTTAGTACGCATCGTGCAAGAAGAAATTTCTCGAAATCCAACTTCTAAGGGGATAAAAGGGAGTGAAAAAGTTTATATGGGAAATATTTATAAGTAAAAACGTCATTAGACCAGTCTCAAGTATCGATGCATAGTTTTTAAATTGACGTACTTAATTTGCATTAATTAATCAGATAGTTGATGGTTGTCGAAGGTAAACGGCCGTTTTCAACAATGTCTATCCACTGTTTCGATAATGACGATACAAATTTCTGTACATTGGTAAACTTTCTTATTTCAATAATACCATAAGGTATATTCGGATAGTTCATTGTATCTTTAATCATATCTACCTATGTGATGATCTATCGATGGTCGTTGATAGATCAGTAATACACCTGGCGGAAAAGGTATTTCTATATTTATGGACAGTTATCTGTGCATAAGTGGTAAGTAATTTTGCAAGCAATTCCTTCCTACCTTCGGTTCCAGTAAAACCGAAGTAGGTAGTTATTTTAATTTCACCATATTTTTTTTTTATTGTGGCAAGGCAAAGCCGGCATTATACCTGTTGGTAAGCACAGTGCAACCCATTAAAGGACTCATATATTGTTAGGAAAGAGGAAGCAGATCGGTCGGCAAACAGTTTCACAGATAACAAAATATAATTATTGGCGTGAAAAACGTATCTACTGGTTTCTACAACTGTTTGCAATCCATGAAAATCACAAGCGGCTACGGCTTTCAAATCATCGTTATCAACTTCGTCTCCGGTTCAGCCACGGGGCTCAATGTTGAGATCAAACCAAACACGTACCGTGCGCTCACTCGCGAAACCTGGTCCATACACGTCGTTGAATATCCGTCACCGCTACGTCGTCGGTGCAACGATGGAACTCGTATTCGAAAATAACGCGCATTTCGGTTTTTCAATGATCTCAGAAACAACGATATCAAAGAGAAATCGAACGGCGAGAAAACAAATGAACAAGTGTTTTTTTTTTTTTTTTAAGAAATGCCATAGCCATATTATAATTATAAAAACAATTTGAATTTGAAATTCTTAGCAGAATCTTCACACTAGAGTGTATTAAAAATCGGCAATTTCATAAGTAAATACCTAAAAGTAACATTTCACACAATCTCGATATTAGATCATTGAGATATTATGTACTACGTACTAGAGCAGCTATAAAAACAAAAATATTGCACCAATTCCCCGCGAGGCAAGCGCGGGGGGAGCGCAAATTAGTAATGTGAACTAGGCTATGTTCGTACCGCAACATAGACAGTTATTGAAACTATGTATCGGTGCAATAGCGGATAGCGGGTTATTGTATCGTAGCGAAACTAAACTGTTTCTTAGTAGAGGTTTCTGTCGTTACTCAAACACTAAATATTCCATGAGATGAAAAAACGTCGCTATTTTCACCTATCGAGTCGAAGTTCGATACGTGGTTACCGAAAGGAAAGATCATTATTGTCTCGTTCCATGAAATTTAGGCCGTAGACGGCGTTGACTCTTATCTACAAAAATGTGGCCTTGAACTAAACATCCGCGCTTATAAATATCTGTAAAATGTGCATCAAAAAATAACGGTGTTAAGATTTTAATTGTGAGTGTGAATAAAAAATAAACTTTTCAATGGTGGTTTTTAAATCTTAAATAATGATTTAATTTGGTGTACATTTATAATAATAACTATTAGTTGATAAGTAGGTATAGTGTAGATTATAAACATTTATGTTTTTTTTTTTCAAGTTGAACGCGTGACGATTACTTACACGTTGGCGATTCTTGACGGTCACCATCTTGACTGTCACCATTTGTCAGACCGGTCATGGCTAGTGGCACTATTCTCAAAATAGTATACAAATCCGAAACAAAAATAACTTCAAAAAATTATAATAACTATAGTGTCAGCGATAGCTTCATAACGCATAAAATTCTATAAAATCACGGTAGCGACAATAACCTCGTGCCGACGAATCAGCTACTATAATATAGAGTTCTGGAAATCGTTATCAGTGTTCAATAGATATCGTGTGCGGATTACTTTAAAAAATCTTTTTACCGGTTTTTATTTTAGGTGCTGGGTGATTAGTTTAATACAGATCACAAGCTTGAAGCGGTCCCATAGGACGAGGTAGTTTGTGTCAATTGTAACCATATTTTAATAGGATAAAGGATTCTAACAATAACGTAAACATAACGTAACAAACTAACATAACTCGAACCGGTTCACATATCTAGCGCAATTGTTTATGGTTGCCATGGTGACGCGCTAGCAAACGGCAAACGAGCGTCTTACAAACAATTTGATTGATGTGTCGTCTCTATGTATAATACCTCAATGTATTCGCTCAGATTCAGTATCTCAGTTTATGATTTGAACCAACGACTTTCTACGTGATATCTGAACGCACTATCAGTTAGCAATTGTCGCTTTCATTAAAACACAATATGTAATAAATGTTTATTAAAACTAAATGTAAATTTCAGCACAATTTTTCAAAAATAAAAGACAGCGTAATGAATTCAAATTAATATCTCTGATAGCTAATTACACACATCGGTCACATGATACGCATACATTTTTCAATTTTACCGTTTACTAAACGCGTCAAAAAGTATAACTTCAATAAATAGTTTAAAAAAAGGTCAAATTATGATAGCAAAGTGTCTAATATACACCCAATGTGTAATCGTTAAAGACCGATCACCAAACCTCTCAGCTCACAGAGTCAAATTGCGTTTGCATTGAACACGATAATATACCTTATTGAATGAAAAATGCGCGATAAATTGGCACGGATACCATCTATGGGCGTCAAGTGGTTATTAACTACAAAGAAGCACCTTAATAATACATTATTATTATCATATTTACCATTCAATCTGATATTAACGACTTCAACTTGAAATTAATTATAATAGTTCGAATTAGCACTCAAAAATGAACTCAAAATTATGAAATATAACTGGTCAACTATTACAGAGTTATAGAAATTACTCAGATTTAATATTCAGAATTTTGCGTAGTTTAAAATGGCGGGAATTGTACTAGTAGAAAAAAAATCCTTTCGAATAGGCAAAGGTATTTTTTATCAATCAGCCATATTTTAAAACTTATTTAGTTTCGTGAATTTATTAATATTTATAATATTTCTCCTTTTACTATTCATTCCAAATACAATTCCATTGCAATGTAATATTCTTAATTGAAATTATCAGAAACCATCGGATATTTAAAATAAATTAATATCTGTATCCATAACCGAAACTAAGTAACCGAGATTAAGTATTCTTAATATATCCATATCCAGATATTATCTGTAAAATCGATAGTACGTAGTCTACAAATTGATTTATATACTTTAAAAATGTCATAAAATACTCAAGTGTTGAACTAAGCCCTTGGAAGCTGCAAAGCTGAGGCTTCAGTGCCTTTAAGGCTAACAGTACAGTCTGACTGAAAACAAAAAAAAAAACAATTTAAAATAGTTTACTCACCTGTTCCGCTTGTAAAGAAATCTTGTCGTTATCGTTTTGAACTTCTTCTGCGACTGATTTACTTTCACCGGTTGCTTTATTAGAGATTTGAGTTGACTGTTAAAAGAAAATATAAACTATCATATTAGACTATTTATACTAATATTGTAAAACTGGATAGTTCGTATGTTTGAACGCGCTAATCTCAATAACAAGCGGCACTATTTAAAAAAATTAGATTTACTTTTTGATTTTCCCACCACACACAAAAAAATTCTTATGTACACTCCGAGTCCGCAGGCTTCCAAATTAAGTAAATCTACTCAATCGGTACTTTTTTTATGATTTTGTAGGCACAGGTCATTAAAAAGTACAGAGTAAAAATAACAATAATTAAAAAAAAACAAAGTTGATTGTTGCGGTACTACGTATGTTTTTATATTAACATATAATATATATTCCACGTTAGAATACTTATGAACCAGCCTTTCTTAAAAAAGAATGACATGAAGTGAAAATGTATGATATTTCGATATTCCAACCACACACTAATAATTTCCTATTGTAAGACACACATCTTAACAGTTATTTTTTTATATAGATGTAATAACGATAACATATACAAATAAGCATAATATGTCAGTACCGAGTACAGACGTAAACTGTATAATATTTTATATAAATAAAAATGAATGTTTGCTATGCTATGTGTTACTAAGTTATTCATCTGATTACTATAAAACATTGTTAAGTTTTTTTATTATTTATTTTTCATATTTTCCACTATTTTTACAGGTTTCCCTAATGCAAAAGTGAAGCCAAATAGGAATAAATAATCTTATAACATATGATAGCTAATGCTATCCTTGTGAATTCATTCAGAGTACAGCAGAATAAGTCTGCCTCCATAGCAATGAGGTTAAGAATGTGAAGCGCGCTCGTAAAGTTGTGCGTACGCCCCCGAATGTTTTTGTATTCGTACAACAGATGGCGTGCGGTTCGTTTTCAATGATAACGGGAGAGAAATCGCGGACAAAGCTTGTAAAGAATAAATTTCACGTTTGTGCTACAGTGCCTATGTGTTTTACCTATTTATCTATACATTCGATTAACGTTTTTTTAGTTCATAGGTATGTTATTTAACCAGGTTATAGGATATATTTTTTAAGAAAAATTAACATACAAAATAAGCTGCTAAGATAATAGTGAATCAATGCGGAAAAAAGACGTTCTTGGGGCGCTTAAATAGCTTACGCTGAGTAAACGCTTACCGCTTACGCTGAGTAAACGCTTACCGCTTACGCTGATTAAACGCTTACCGCTTACGCTGAGTAAACGCTTACCGCTTACGCTGAGTGATATATCAAATTAATACACCATATAATTGTAGACCTTAAAAAGTCAGCAATACATGCTATGCATATGCATCTATCTTTTAAGGATCACTCACAATAAGCATTTTTGTCTTTAAAATAACTATCGGACGATCACTGTGTGTGGTAGTGAGGGCAGCACAATTCGCTCGTGTGCTCAACCAACGGTATTTTGTAGTCCACACGCACGCACGTACAAACGTACATTGTTAAATTATTTTTTATGCAAGTACTAAAACATTGTGCCCGCGGCTTCGCTCGCGTATGTTACTAAAAACCTTTTTTATATTTTGTGCGAAACCCTAATTATTTTTCTAAAATAAAAGTAGCTTAAGTTATTCCTTATAAACATCAACTTTCTGCCAGTGAAAGTCTCGCTAAAATCGGTCCAACCGTTTCGTAGATTACCCAAAACAGACAGTTGGACAAAATTTTTTGCAATGTTTTTTTGTTATAGTTACCGTGTGTATACTTTCATATGCATTTATTAAAAAGCTGTTATTTTGACATTAAATACAGAACATCAATTTTATTATACGTATAGATGTATAAATATTAAAAAAAAGTATATACATGTACTTATGTATTATGTAACACATGACATCCAGTGTAACTATTTTCCACAATAAAGCAAGAGGTAAGAATTTTAACAAGCAACTTCAAGGTATAGAGTCTTTGTTACAATGTATAAAAATACACTCTTCATTTTTTCATAAAGCACCTAAAGAAATACTTCAAAAATATCCTATATCACTAAGATTTATGAATAATGTAAGCTTTCTATTAGTGAAATTTTCATCAGTAGTTCCGGAGATTACCGCATACAAACATACAAACTTTACCTTTTTATGATAGCACAGTATAAGTATGAGCTACATTTGTGAGCCTGCAATGTTTATATTTTCAGCTACTTTTCAAACACGGACCTTAAACAAAATAAACAGTTACCTCTTCACGACTGTCTGACTTCTCTTTAAGCGACTCAATTGGAACGGTTGATATTTTGAACTGGAACGATCTATCATCACTTTCGTCAGGTTTGATTGTTTTATTCTCTTGCTCTTTACATACATCTGATTCAGAATGATGGGTATTCGAATCTTCTGAATGCTCTGCTGTCATTTGGTTACTACTCTCTGGAAATGAAAATTTAACAAACAATTTATTAACCTTCATGCCTAATCTGTAACTTAGCTGATAGAATTCAGAAATAGTCACGATCACAGAGAAATTAACGACCTATGGTCAGTCGCCGCTGTCATGCCTGCGTAAATAAAAACTGGATTACCCACAAAGACCACTCCTATGGTAGACTCAAGCCTAGGTCTGTCCATCGAGCCTTTGAGCCAGCAGCCGCTCGCGCGATTCAGTGACAGTGCGTTCACTAGCTACCAATATACAAACATTACACTGCGCTTCACACATGCACACCATTTAGGTACATAGGTTCTGTAAGGTAAGGTGGTTTTTTTGGCTGGTTAATTTAGACGAAAATCCCTTCCTCTTAGGAGGTAGAAACATGTATATTAAGTTAGATCGAATTTTCTACAGAAAAGGAAGTAGTCACTTTGCGACTTAATCGCAACTAAGGCCAAGCCGAGGTTCGTCCACTTCGGCACCCTTGAGCTTGTTGCCCTGATTTCGCGAATGTATATGACGGGCATTTCACCATAGGCAGAAGAGCCTCGTTTTAGAAGGTAGGATACTGGATTAGAAATAATACATCAAACTTCACGTATATCCAAGTTAGTTATAATAGCTCATTGTACAAGCTGTAGCTCAATATTGGTGTAACATGCTATTAATGGCAAACTTTTTCTTCATAAAATTGTGTTGATGATGAGGTAACTTTCGTTCGTATGAATTAATATGACATGCCTAATAATAATACTAAAAAAAAACACTTTTCAATTAAAAAAAAGAAAAGAGCAAAATACTAATACTATATTATACTATACTAAATACTAAGGAGCAGTATTTTCGTAGAACATTGTATTTACGTATCATTAATCATTATGCCAGCGCACGCAGATAAAGTAGTTCGAGTGCGATGTTTCTTCCGACTTATTTAACAAAAATCATAATTTAGGGCTATTTGAGAGATGTAGCCTAATGCTAGATAGCCTATACTATACCACTTGAATTTGGCTATTATAAGCAAAAAGAATTTTTCGAATCCGATTGGTGGTTCTCGAGATTAGCATGTTTTAACAAACAAACAAAAAATAATTTCATCTTTATTATTTTAGTATACATTTATACACTGGCATTATGAAAAGAACTGTTAATAAACATGGCAACATTGTGAACATCATTTATGTACAGACAAATGACTTTTGACTCAACATTAAAAGTTACCTTTTAAACACCTCCAAAGGTGAAAAATTACCCGTTATAAATCTCCATACATTTTGCAGACATAATTTAACGAAGACAAAAATCAACAAAATATAAATCATCTCTAAAATATCAGATGAATAAAACTCACCATCATCAGGATAAGAATCATCGTCCTCTTCATCATCTTCTTCCTGATATTCATCATCTTCCCTTACGGCTCTTGATGATTCTGCTAATAGTCCGAGGCTGTCTGACACCTCAGGTGCCTCATCTGATGTATCTGGAGTTAATTTGTTAACATGTTTTGTAGTAGACGCTTGTATACCTGTGTCCATCGGTTCAGATTCTTTATCACAAGGTATTTCTTTTGTTGGAAGTGTAGCTTTAGTATTTTCTTCACATTCGTCTACTTTTGGATTTGATATCACTATATTAGATTCCATTTGAACACATTCATTATTGCTTGTACTTTCTTCTTCTACTTCCATAGAATTTGCCTCATTTATAATTTCTTCTTCAACTTCTTTACAGCTTAATTTATTTTCTTTCATTTGTAAATCTTTTTCAGAATTGGATTCAGAATTATTTAAGTTTTGTTTAATGTTTAAATCTGGTAATGACATTTCTGCCGTTTTTACAATATCATCTTTTGAAATTAATCGTTGTGGTTTTTCTACAGATTGAATATCAATATCCTTAATGTTTTCACTAATCTTAGGTGTTTCTTCTGACTTATTTAATTTATTTTTAGCACTTTGGTCTTGATCTTCAATGAAATTATGTGTTACTGTGTTTGGTACATTTTCTAGAGGTTTATTTTGACTGAAATTATTTAATGTATTATCTAAATTTACGCCAGATGTATCAGTATTTGTACTATCTTGTTGACGACCATTATTAACTTCACTAATATTTACAGGAACATCGGCATCTGTATCTCTTCCCTCAGCTTGTTCTGAGGTTGCATTTTCGATATTTTCTTGGGATTTTTCTTTCTGCTTATAATTCGCAAGATCTTGCTCTTCTTTGAAAGCATCTTTATTTAAAGTTACATAAGATTGTTTTGTATTTAAATTATCATTACATTTTCTATCTGCATTATGCATGTCAACATTTATAACAGATTCTTTTACAAGTGAATCTTCTGTATTATCTACCTTTTTATCAACTTTACATTTATCTTCTATATTATATTCTGTCTCCATTATTGTTTGACTTATAGTTTCAGTAGACATTTCGATATCACTAGAAATATTACTTTTCCTTATATCACTAATTTCTAAATCTGAATCAACCTGATTACAATCATTTGAATTCATTGATAGATCTACATCATCAATATCAATTAATTCTTGTGTTGGTATTTCTAACATCATGTCAGGTTTATTGAGCCCATGATTGGAATTGACAAGTAAAGAATCTTCCATTACATTTTCACTGTCATTTATTTTTTCTAAGGGTAAGTTTTCTGTTAGTGTAATCTTGTGGTCCAAATTTTTACCACTTTTGGATGTTTTAAGTAATTTATTTTCTAAGTTCGTTGCATGTACAGATAAACTATCTTCCGTTACTTTATCTGGTTGACATTCATCAGCAACATTAGTTTTAGACATACTTAACGAAGTACCTTGCTTCATTTCTTTGAATGCGATAATTTCTCTTTCTATTATGTCACTTAGATTTTTAATATTTCCCAAAGAATATTTTTCATCTTCATCAATTTTCTCAACAGTGACTTCTATAGGAAGCGCCAAATCTTCTTCATTGATATTTGTTTTCTCAAAATGATCATCAAACTTCAATACGACATCCTTATCAACAGATGTACTGCTATTAAAATTCAATGTACTTTCTACAGTTTCTGGTATTGATGCATTAATATTTTTGTTATTACCATCATTAAAGGGGTCTTTTTTTACTTCTTTAGATTCATTGGAATGGTCATTAGCATCATTCTGAGTTATATCATCTGATGAATCTTTTAAGCTAATTTCACTATCTCCAACATTTTGTATGTTATCATCAGCTTCTATAGGAAGTGGCAAATCTTCTTCACTTATATTTGTTTTCTCAAAATTATCATCAAACTTCAATACCACAGCCTTATCAATAGATGCACTGCTTTTAAAATCCAATGTATTTTCTACTATTTCTAATTTTTGTGCATTTATTTTTTTGTTTTTATCATCATGAAAGGCTTCTTCAGTTACTTCTTTAGATTCATTAAAATGGTCATTAGCATCATTCTGAGTTATATCATCTGATGAATCTTTTAAACTCATTTCACTATCTCTAATATTTTGTATGTTATCATCAGCTTCTATAGGAAGTGGCAAATCTTCTTCGTTGATATTTGTTTTCTCAAAATTATCATCAAACTTCAATACCACAGCTTTATCAATAGATTGACTGTTTTTAAAATTAAATGTATTTTCTACAATTTCTAATATTGATGCATTATTTTTTTTGTTCTTATCATCATCAAAGGCTTCTTCAGTTACTTCTTTAGATTCATGAGATTGGTCATTAGCTTCATTCTGAGTTGTATCATCTGATGAATAGTTTATACTGATTTCACTATCTCCAACATGTTGTGTATTATCACCAGCTTTCTCAATATCTTTAATAGGATCAAGTGGAGCTTCTTTATGTAATAAATTTTCTGTAGTTTCTTCCATTTTGCCTGTATGTATGGGATCTGTAATACCAACAAAAGAGATTTCATACAGATCCTTAATATATTCCATTTTAATTCAGCAAAAACCACTAAATACCTGTATGTTACTAATAATTCTATTATTCATGCTTTAGGAAATGGACAATTGAGTTTAGAGAAACCAGAATTCAGAAAACCATCTAGTTTTATACATGTTTTTTGCTTTATCATATCACACATGGTTCATAGAACACAGACACAAGTTAACACACTCATATTATACAAATCGCACACACACTTCATGACACAATATATACACACTCATTCAATAACCAAAACATACATACATAAAAAGCATCATTTTTTTTGTTTTATTACTTTAGTGACTTTAATAATACTTTAATCTATGAAATCCTGTATTGGCTTAAATTTTGGCTGTATTGGCTTAATATTGCAAACTTATGTACAGACATCCATACACACATCAGTAGTGTGCACTAGAAATTCTAGGATTAAAAAGAGAAAGTGAGTATAATGAAAAGAATTCTTCATATTAAAAACATTTGATGTGTCCTTGATAAGAGTATTTTAAAAGCAAATAATGAGATGCGAAAATCGAAAAAAAGGTCAATCGTCGAATCCAATTCGGCTGGGCAGCGTTAGGGAAGCTATGTAACATGTTCTCGGCCAAGGTACCGCAGTGTCTCAAGACTAAAGGCTTTGACCAGTGTGTGTTGCCAGTGATTACATATGGTGCTGAGACGTGGTCACTAACTATGGGCCTCATAAGAAATTTCAAAGTCACTCAAAGGGCAATGGAGAGTGCTAACATCTAGCACATAGCCCGAAAAAAAGCTACACTTAAGTGGCAGTGGGCTGGCCACGTAGCTCATAGAACAGATGGCCGATAGGGTCAAAGAGTTCTCGAGTGGCGGCCAGGTACCGGAAAATGCAGCGTGGGCAGACCAGCCACAAGGTGGTCCGACGACCTGGTAAAGGCTGCGGGAAGCCGCTGAATGCGGGCAGCATAAGACCGGTCGTTGTGGCGATCTTTGGGGGAGGCCTATGTCCAGCAGTGGACATCTTTCGGCTGACATGATGATGATGAATGAGATGCACCATGACCATTCAAGTAACTGTTCTATGCAGAATAACAGTGTATACTCCAGGTTTCATACTTATCTGCTTATCTTGCAGTTGTTAATAAGCAACTACTGACAAACCATATGCATTGTATCTCTTTTATTCTGATTATTACGTTATAATTGATTCTACTGTATTGGTTCATTAGGGCTTTTTTAGATATATTGTTTTTTAAGTTCAGCGTTAACCACGCTGACGCGTTGATGTGAACAGTTTGTGTTGACATATATAAAGTTTAGGCGCGCATCGTCCAAACGCATGCTGATGGGCTCAATTGAACAGGGCCTTATTGTATAGTAGCTTCTGCCCGTGACATCTTTTATATGGATTTCAAAATAGGTATCAGAGAGAAATGAAAAATATGTCATTTACCATGATATCCTGTCATAAGCTGTGTAGCAAATTTTATCCAAGTCAATTCAGTTGCATGATTGAGTTATAAACATCGAAACATGCAAACTTTCACATTTATGCCTATTTGATATTCATTAAACCAGGATTAGTAAATAAACTGTCAAAGCGATTTACAAGTCAAGAACAAGGAGCCACGTCTTAAATCTCTCCTCAACCTTGGCAAAGAACTGACATGGGAATACTGCCCCCTTTTTAAAGTTATGATCCCGGAACATGCAACTCAGACCATACAATACCCAAAAAAGTAACTCAAGCTCTGCCGAAACAACTACCACATACCTCTAAACTTCATAAGAACAATTTGTAAATACTTGAATATCATAAATAAATTTATCATAATAATAACCCAGAGTGGACATTGGCCTCCAACACTAATATGCCTTAACTTATCCTACATTGCACAATTTTCTACCACACATTATTCACCTTAACTTCTTATTAAAACAAAATTAAAAGAGATTATTTAACCTAATAGTGTGTAAATCTTTATGGGAAAAGATCAGTTTTGTTTATAAAATATTCAAACAAACTTTTTAAGATATAATGAATTAATTTCAATAATCACAGTTTAAAATCTATACAATATTGTGGGCAATAGTTACTAAATCATTATAAATCACTGTCAGGAACTTTATTGATAGTAAAAAATCACATAAACTTATTTATTTCTACCTGTGGCCACCGTAACATTACTCGGTTCTTGAACGATGTTTTTGATTTCTGTCGAGTCTTTCGTCTTCATATTGGTTTACGACAAATTACTATTTAGTAAAAAGTATTTCAAGAAGGGTATATTATTTTAGCGCTAATATTTTTACATTTATTTATGCATACGCTTACACAATAGTTATATCCTTGCCGTGGTATAGGTGAATATATAAGTTCCTTGGTTATGCTTAAACAATAGTTTTATCTCTCTATTAAAATGTACTTTTCAAAGAAAATCATAGTAATTGTTTTACTAAATAATAACAAAATAACAATACCAGTCTACAACATGAAATGCGGCGTTTACTAGTGTCGTACTGAGACTAGGGCTGTAATGATATTTTTTTAAATATCGGATTCTCGATATATCGATATTTTATATTCGATAAATCGAAATATCGATATTTTTTTGATCTATCAAACTACGATATATATACATATATCGTAAATATATATGGGCTCGAAAGTAATTTACACAGTTTATAATTCATACTTTTAATTCGTAACAGAATATATATACCTGGGTCAAATAATATCTGTCAAAAACTTATCGAATAAAGAAGTAGAACGTAGAACTAAAGGAAATCATGAAAAACAAATCTCTCCATCTCGGAAAAAAGAACGGTCTTCAACACTTGCATACTGCCATGCCTTACCTATGGCTGCTAGACCTGGCTACTAACTCAGGAGATTAAACACAGCGTCCTTTACTAAAACTATATATCTAGCAAAACAAGCCTGTCGATATTTTTGAAAATATCGGATTCTCAATATATGAATATTTTAACAACAACAAGACAAAAACAGTGGGTAAAGTACATTTAAGGTATCAGATTATAGTATTTTTTTATATACAAAATTACATGTTGGATAATATGCAAATAAATAAAGTAAAAGAGGAAAACCATAATATAGTGTAAATAAAGTACAGTAGATTAGGTTTACGATGATGTTATAGTTTAAATAATTGGCGAGAAAAAAATTAAAATACGAATTTATGTAAAAAAAATTTCGAGCGTCGATATCTATATTTCAATATCTGACTATCGATATATCGCCTAAAAAATTTAGTAATAAATATCGATATTTCTATATATTAATATCGATGTTTCGATTTATCAATATTTTATCAACAGTCCTAACAGAGACAATGTAATCACTACATTTGAGTATTAACAAATATTACTTATAAATTATTCAATTATTTTAGGAAAATTGACAATTGATTGTTGTAACAAAACAATAATTCAATCGTTTGTTGCATAATATGTTTCTTGATATCTAACACATAATAGGTATAGGGAATTTTAATAATTACAAGTAAGAAGACAAACAATCTTATTGGATCACGCGTTTTTTCGCGGTGACCTGTTTTGTTTTTCATTAAGTTCTTACAGTCGGCAAAAACAATCGATTGTCTATCGATTAAAAACCAATGTTTCAACATGAGCGTTTACCACTTTATAAACAAACTATCAACATTTTCCAAATACTAATAGGACCAGTGTTGCTAGGGTAAACCCTAATCTATAATGTTGCGCCCAGAAAAACCAATAATATAGACCGAACATTATCGATATTTATATAGATAACATCGTAATATATCTAATCTAATCTAATCAAAAATATTGAATAATATCGATAAATAAATAACAAAATAAATGTATATATATATATATATTAGTTGACTACAAAATTGTTTACATTTTAATTATTATTCAAGGATTTTTCAAGGAAGGAAGGACATGAGACATCTACCACTCCTAACAGTGTGGTTACGATCATCGTTTATCATCATAAAATTTTAGTGTCTGCTTGTAATGTCAAAATAACCAATAATAATTATTAAACCCATATGAAAGTATACACGGTCCCTATAACAAAAAAAAACATTTCGAAAATTATCATCTGTCTGTTTGTTCCGAGTAATCTCCGAAACTGTTGGACCGATTTTGACGGGACTATCACTGGCAAATTGCTGATGTTATAAGAAATAACTTAGGCTACGTTTATTTTACAAAAATAATTAGAGTTCCGTACAAAAAATAAAAAATATTTTTTAGTACCCTATGCGAGCGAAACCGCGGCCAAAGCTAGTAGGAAATAAACTTGTTAAAATATTATATTGTGCACGTCTGAACGTCTATAAGAATCTTCTCCGTTATGTTCTATATTACAAGGTCTTCTTCTTCTACTTCTTTTTCCTAACTTGGCAACCGGTCTTATTTATTGAAGACCATTACTGCCATTATCGAGTGTATATGGTTTCCAGTGTTATGACGATTTGTGTATCCCAATAAGACGGTGGCTCCCTTCTTAGAACTTTCCAGGAAGTTTTTATGGCATCTCAGAATTCATGATCCATGTTATTATTTCCAATTAACTTCACTTGTGCACAATAACCAAACTTTATTATGCATAACGCCACGCCACCTTTATTACACAATATAGGGTCAAATAACACAAAATATTATGAATAAAAATAAAAACCACTACATGACAGTTTGAGATCCCGCCAAAAACTCATTACAACGTCTATGAATTATAAGAATATGTCAAAGAGAGAGTGAGAAATCAGAATATACTATCGAAGACACCAGGGTTTTCCTTGATATCTTTCTTCATTATGGAATCATAAATCTTGTAAGCGTAATCTGGGTAAAGTGCAAGCATTGTAGAGATATACAATGCAATAGGTCCGACAATCCAAGTGAGCATGTCTGTTTATTTGGGGTTGCCCCCAGTGGCCTCCAACCTCCCCTATAGCCACCCCATGCCTCGTATATCTGATATTATCGCTATCCGTAGGTAACCTAATAATTGATCTTGAACGTCTTCACGATTCGACAAGCTCCAGCCAGAATAATATTCTCTTCGGGTTCCGACTTATTAGGTGGTCTCGAACAATCTTAGGATCCAATATTAATGGAGGTCTTCACGATATGAGGGCACGAGCTAGAACCATCCTTCAAGCCCGTCGTTGTCTGCTTATGCGGTTGCGTGGATCACACCTGTTGCGAGCACACGGCGTCGTCTCGACTTTCTTTCCGTTTTATTTTATATACGCCGTATTTTGAATTCCTGTCATATTCCGTTATCTCATTGTTATGAGAAATTATTTGTTTTTAAATAGTGACATAGATACGATTCTCTGACAAATATGTTACACTATTTTTAGTCCTTTTCCAACCGGTGGTTTTCCACTTCCATCTATATCGTAATTAGTTATGAATCACAACAATTTACAGATTAAACGAATAAAGCACTCTACAGTAAACAATATATTTATTTTGAAGTAAGAAAACTAAAGTAATAGAAAACACTGTATAATGTATTCTACTTCATTGTCTTAATTAAACTAACTCATTAAACTAACTATAACGTACATTAAAATTTGATTACCCATGTTAATAATAAATTTGTAGATCTCTCTGTTCGTGTTTTTTTTTTTAATTTTATTATGGATATAGTTATGGATGACACTGATCACGACTATGCCTTTTTTATCTGGCTGTCTGTTTATTTATACGCCCGGATCAAACTAAAAACGGCTTGACCTATTGTTACGAAATTATGTACACGGGAAGCTTATATCATTGATCAAATTATAGGGTTAGGTTAGCTTTTTTTTTTTCAGTTTACTCAAAGTGCTGACATTCCTTTACTTGTATGAGCATAGTCAATATGAGATTTCTCGGCCCAGTATTCTAGACTACTCTACACTTTTTTCTCGTCTCGAGTAAGACCAGCTTACCCATGTGTTCTCGCTTCGAGAAGTTTCGACCAGAAACCTTATTAACAATACACATTCATACAATCGCACATATGAAATTCTACACGTATTGAAACAATAGAGATACAAAAACATAATAAGAACTATACATGGCTAAAGGAACAAATGAACAACTAAAAGTGGGGCTGAAGGGAGTAAATACTGCCCTGCTAAGCCGAAAGGCGCTATCTCTGAGATACGCCCTTTTAGTTTTTTTATACTATTCAACAGTTATAACAATTCGCACATAATGGTGTAAGCCAAATAGCTCCGTCTATCTTATAACATAATAAAAAAAGACTAAGGAGTTTTTCTCCTTAAATTACTAAGAAAAAATTAAACAACGTAATTCAATTTCTAAAGCAATATGCGATAAGTTCATATTTCGAACTAGTTGCGGAGATAGCGCCTTTGCACTAAGTAAATGTGGGTATTATTTGTTCGTTGTGGTCTGAGATACGGCTATACCTTAGTATGGCCGGCAATTAAAATTGACTTTAATATCTTTAGCGTTAAGGATTACGCTCACTTACATTTCACAATAGATCGTGAAATATAACGATAATGTAACGTAAACATTCCATCTGTCCATAACGTCCATCTGTCTGGACGATCTAAAGATCGTAAAAAGATCATGAGCGAGTATTATCTTTTTTTAACGTTCTATCGGGATATTAAAAATATTGTACACTGGCTGGATAATTTATTGTCTGCTCAAAATAAAAACTGGATGTTTTTGCGTTTCTAATTTATATTGTAAATCCGGATCAGATCAATGCAGGCATGAGTATTGTTATATACTTTGAAGCCGTTATGTCACACGTTTATGTCTGTAGACTCTTTTTTGTCGATATAGATTTGGCGTAGTGGCCATAAACTCATCTGATGTTAAGTGACGATGTGGCTCAAGATGATAACACGCTAAACCTAGTGGGAGACTGGCTCGCAAGTGCAGCTGCCGGGACACACGTATTGGTGCTTGGCGACAGATTTTCAACTAGAGGGTGGTTGCTAGCCAGGCGGGCATTAGAAAAAGACCTACCAACGTGCTATGGTTTCCTCACGATGTTTTCCTTCACCGAAAGCTCAGGCTCATTGCAGGGATTTGAACTCACGTCAATTGACGCGAAGTCTTACACACTACCACTGGGCCATCAAACGGATGATAAATAAAATATATGACTCTGATGACTTTTGCGACGACTACGGGCTCGCTCGTATCTTTTTCATCATTTCAGTTATTATCATTTTTAGATAAACATTTAATAACAATTAATAACAAGTGTTGTTTGTTGCAGAAAGATATATGTTAATCTGCTTCAGGCGGAAGTAGCAAAGAAATTTTACACAAATTATTTATGATGAATTTCCACAAAGTAACTTTGTTTTCAAAAGTCTTCGTCAATAAAATATTTGTTCAAAAGTTCTAAACAAAGAATTGTTAATAGAAAGTCAACTTACAATTTAAAATCATGCCACACCGCTAACCATCTGTCAGCTGTCATGCAATTTTAGCCAGCCTATGGGATTATTTGAGAAACAATCTCTGGTAATAGTCAACTTCAGTGAAGAAGACCAGGACGTTGCACCAGCCGATCTCCTTCGTTTAAATTTTAACCATATGACACCGGCGGAATTGTGTACTTAACGCATGTCGCCATTATTATAAGAAGTTAAGTGAATATTGCATTTAATTGCTTATAGGCAATAAATTAGTTGACTCTTTTGTAAAGTAGGTCTGAAATAATTAATTCTTGTCCAATTAGAGGAAAAAATACATTACCATATTTTTAGGGCCTAGAAAACCGCAAAACTATTTTAAAAGTTTACTTTTCGTAAACAGGCATTAACGCTTTCACCTATATTATCTTTGCTGTGACGTCATACAGGTCGAAAACAAATATTTGTTATTTCAAACGTTTATCATTATGTAAAGCTCTATACTTTTTATTAAAATGCCAATATTTTGAACGTGGCGCAATCTGTTAGTGTTGTTTCGAAACTGGTACTGTTAAAATGCTGCCGTTGATGAATGGTAGGCCAAAAAAAGTCATCATTTCTTGCAGATACGAAATTCAGTTATCACAGGTGAAATATGAAATAGCAGTGATAAAAAATATAATTTCTTAGCAATGACAATTATTTTTAAATAGTAATCATCCATAATGATGGGCGATTGTTTCAAAACTAAATATCTAATTATTCGAATGATTGAGTAATCTCTATTTGAATAACCATTCGTCATTCGATTGTTTTTTTCATTCGAATGGTCATTCGCTGTTCGAATGTTATTTATTTAAAGGAAATAATTCATTTTAATTAAAAGGACGAAAGAACTATCACGACGTAAAATTTTTGCATTCTTATTGGTCAATGATGATCTGATTTTACTGTATCTTTTGTCGGAGTAGATATTACAAAATAATATTGCTATTTGCTACTATGATTAAAAATGTTTTCTTTTAACATGAACGTAGTTTGATTGTTTGATGGAAACGTTGTGATTTGATGAATAGTTTTCAAAAGTTATTGTTTTATTTAATTTTTCATTGGTACTAGTCGTGCTATTAAAGTTACTTTACTTTAATTGGTTATGGCAGCAGTGGTGCTATAACATTTTAAGTGATTTATGGTTGTGAGTAACTATAGAAAATTGTTGATTATAATAAATATTGTTAAACCAAGAATTTTCTTAAGTTTTTAATGGGTTCTTAACTGGAATTCATTTAATAGTTTTCAAATGGTATTGTTTTGTATTATTTTTTATTTATTTTTCATTCATAGTAATTGTGCCAATATTTACTTCTTTTTTGTTTGTTAGGGTAGCAGTGGTGCCATATTTATTATCTTTATTGATAACATTATCATTTGTTGATTACATTAAATTATTGTCAAACCAAATGTTCCTAATTTTATTTTAAAAAACTTTTTATTGTATGTAAATTATAAAATATAATAATTATTAATTGCAATGAAAATATATTTGACAATTGATTGATAGCATATAAGAGTTTTTAATATTAGGAGATACGTGTAAATAAATATTCACACACACTCACACAACTTGCGCATTTATAATATTAGTAAGATTTTCATTCGAATAGCTGTTTTTTACAATTGAATAATTGGAATGACTGCCCTTTTGAATGAGTATTCGGTGGAACCATTCGCATTCGCCCATCACTAGTCATCCATGCCTATTCGTCAGTGACGTGAGGCTTTATGGTTCATTATTATTAAATTTAAATTCAGTGCACTAATTTTAAAATAAAACACATGTTACTATTTTAAAGATTATATTAATGTACTACTAATAATTGTACAGGGGACTAAATATTGTAATTTTGTTTTTCCCACACATTCCCTGCATTTCAAATTTTAGCCGTAGAGTTGTTTGTAAAAATTTACATAAACCATAACACTGTAAAGACTTACATAATAATAATAATAAATTAATTCTTTATTTATATAATTTGAAAGTTTAAATACATATATAGTTTTATTTTCAAACAACAATGAATGTGAATAATATACTATCGTCGCGTTTAATGGTCGGGGCAGCAATCGTTGGTATTGTTGGCGCTGCTGGTGTTTTTATATACGAACAAATTTACGCTGAGAAGAGAAGAGCTATGTTAGGTATGTGTATTTTTTATTTTATGTAACTACTATTCATTAGAAATGCTTTGCCTTCCCCATTAATAAGGTAACGGAGACTTACATGATACCATGAATCATCAGTCAAATGTTACTCATAGCATTTTTATAAAATATTTTCATTATTATCATATGTAATGGCTCATTCATACATCGACAAATCATTATATTTTGTAGATTATTTTAGATTTTTTCATTAGTCATAACCGTCTATGACCAAATGTATATACTCACAAATCATATAAATTACTAATATTTCCAATTGTATTGTACACCCATCACTATTTTAATAACTAATTGACAATTACCCGTATATGTGTTAACAGACCTTAATACAAGTATTGGTGTGAAATTCATATAAAAGCTAACAGCAGATTTACACAATCAATAAAATAACATTAACATTGACTTTTGTTCATTGCACTTAAACTGATATATATTCATTAATTTTTTAGCAAGATATATCACTAACAAGCAAAGATGTTAGTTATCTAGATTGTTGTTTGGATCATCTCACAACATAATAGGCTTTAATGTCGAATGAAAGCTTTTAATAATAGTTGTTATGTATTTGATTGATGTCACTTATTAGTGTTGACAATTTTTGAAGTGAAACTTCTTACGCGACTTCCAAGTGTTAAATGTTTATTGTGTGAGCCAGAGCGAGAGAGTAATATATTATTGGTCTCGCCTCTTTGTGTGAGCCAGAGCAAGTGAGTAAATGTCAGTGTGTATGTATATTGCACACTGTTTAAATAAAATAGTTTCACTTCTATCGTGTATGAATCGTACACACACCTTTTTTATTTTTAACTAACCTTTAATTCTTTGACAGTCAATTGTTTCTTGGTAGGGAATATATGACAGCGAAAAAAAGGGCATTCACATCTTCCACAGGTTGCACATTTTAGTTACTGTACAAGCTAAAAAAAGGTTATTTGCCGCATTGTTTTTTGCTATCACAAAATATCAACAATTGATTGTTCGATAGTGCTAATTAATGACTATCAATTAATTGATACTTCATTGATATTTTACCTACACTATCACCTATTATATACAAGTTATATAACTAGTTAGCACTCCTAGACCATAGTGCATGCTCTACTACATAAATTAAATGTCACCAAAATGTAATAATAACTAAAGTATATTTCGACAGTTTAATTCAAATTCTTCATCTATAAGTCATAGATCTGATTCTATTCTTTTTGACCTGAGCATAAATGAGTCAGTCATATGAAAATGTATTTTTTATATTTTTGTTACAGTAAGCGAGGTAGCTAGACTGGACAAGCAGGTGGCATCAATGAGATCCGAGCTGGAGGCAGTTAGGGAACTACAAAAAGAAACGTAATTAGCCTCTCATTTTATACCAGTAGTTTGTAATAATGTGTAATAATTTCTTTCACTGTGGTACTTTTAAGCTAGCTAAGTTATCTAATTGAGTTAAAAAAAAAATGTTTATAGGCTTAACATTTTGGCTACAATCTCACCTGATACTAAGTGACAATGTGGTCCAAGATGGTGACATGCTAAGCCTAGTGGGGAAATTAGCTCTCAAACGCAGCTGCCGGGACACACCTACAGGTGCTTGGTGAAAGATTTTCAACTTGAGGGTGGTAGATAGCCAGTTGGGCGTTAGAAAAAGCTATACCACTATATCACGTCAATCAACATGATGTATCATTATTTCAAAGATGATGACTGATGTAGTTGTAAATTTCAATCTTTATTCTTGGATTGAACCATTATCAGGAGTAAGAGTTTAATTATTTTCTTAATCATTATTGAACTAGCTTAAATATGCAGCGATGGCTCTAGCCCTTAATCAAAGTAGATTATCGGTGCTCTTTGGTCAACGCTTTCACGTTATAAGAAGTGTGGCCACCATGCAGCTATTTTACTTTTTAAATTAAATTTTCATTTTCGTTCGGGGCAACCCCGCGCCTTTCAAAATGCGCCATAAAAAATATATTGTTCGTTCGAAATTGTTTTTCGCATTTGAAATTTTGGCGCCTACCCTAGGACCGCCGCTGTAAATATGTAATAGTTCTTTACTTATGAATTTAACGTTTTATATGGAAAAAGTAATACGAAAAAATATTATGAAATTATACATTTAATCAATCAAAGTATGTACCATTATTATCTATGCACATTCGCCATTTTTATAGGTAGTGCATTGATTCCATTGCTGAAAAATTTTGGCAGCAAGAATCAATAAAATCTTTGAAGGTCAGTTAGACAGCCTCATTGGAATTGAAATTTTTCCTTCCAAAAAATTGTCCTAATACCGAAAAAAGTGGTAATCTGTTGAAATAAGGTCCGGGGAGTATAGTGGGTGTCGGAGACATTCCAACAGCAGTTCCTCTAATTTAATACGTCGTCTAACGTGAATTATGGTGTCTAGCGTTGTCCTGAAGCAGCAGTTGGCTAGAGAGATTGACCATTGAGCTTTTCCATCATGGTTTGCAATTGTTGACAATACAGATCTGCCGTTATCGTCTTACCAGATCTGAGGAAACTGACATCTTCCTTCCAGCAAACAGCGCCAAACAAACCTTTAGTGTGATTAAAGGACAAACATTATTTAAAATATAATTATTAAATTATTTGAAACACTTCTTTGACTTTGACATTAAGTTTATGATTTTTTAACAACCTTACGAACAACAAAAGTGGGACATGCATTTAGCTGTGTCCCTGGCAACCAGATAACAATATGAACGACCGTGTGAATAATGAATAATGTTGCAAGGGTCCGTAAAGTAGTCGTAAATCCATCATCTGTCATAAAAAAAACTTATTTTGTACTTGAAATGAAGGACCCAATGACCTTTACATACCAATTTTCAACTAAACTTATATCTGCCATCTAGTTTTTTTAAAATTATCAATGAATATTGCTTGGTTCTCTTTATTTATTTACTGTTGTTTTAACTTACCATACCTATGCCTAATGGTTCCGATGTCGTGCGCATTTAAAATTTTTGGCGACCATCTTGGATTCTAGATTTTTGACTGGTACACTAAATTGCCTAGGGTTCTCTATAATTTTTACTTTGGCACCATAACCTATCTTTTAAATGTTTGTAGGTCGATGTCAAACAAACTAATACGGGTCAAATATCACCCTACCTTAAGTTGTAAATAAAATGATTTTCCAACGCTACATACATATATTTTACTATAACTTCCAGGAAAATATTTCATTGTAACCTAGCAACAGTTGCAGTTTTATAATCAACAAGAAATAACACGGAAATAATATCAAAATAAGCTTTGTTACCTATGAAACGATTTTCCCTCTTCAATTTTTGTCATCAGGAAGAACTGATACTATGTAATTACACACAAGACGGCATATTTTCTATATAATATTAAAATATACGGGGTACTGACTTGAATGACTTTTCCTTTCAAAATTAATACTAATATTAAAATTGTTAGAGAAATTTTCGTGTTCTGTCAGGGTCCATCTGCCTTTTTCTCAAATCTGTGACATTTGCACAAGAAATGTATTTACGAAGCCTGTATACATTGTTCAAAAGTTAAAAATTACGCACCATACAACGAAGCATGCGGTAAAATATATACTCCCACCTAAGTACCTGGTTTACGGCACGCTCCGTTGTATAGCGCCGTGCGTATCCTTTACGGATTTTTCTTAATGTCCATAAAAATATAATTATAAGAATTCCACCAAGGAGTTTCACATTACAAGAATAAATAAGTTGAATGATAACCTCCTTGAAAGCACTCTTGATTAATACGATTTTCTCACTTTAATACTTAAGAGAAAATGAGACGAAAGATGTAGTTCTAATTTTCACCACGCGAACGTGATACCATTTGCGAATGTGCGCCATTTTCATATTAGAAAAGTCAAAGATTGTTGCGATTTTCCGACTAATATTTATAAACAAAATAATAGCGCGAGTTCAAATGAGGAACCCGATATTAATATGGAACACACTCCATCTGATACCTTGAATGAGGCGTAAATTGCAGGTAAAATTTACAAATAATCGAATTAAAAAAGTTTGTTTAATTACCTGTTTTACTGTTTTCTCGCTCGCTCGTGTTTGTTGAAAAACGTTCTATGACCCTCGACTTGGTATTGGGTTTACATTCGTCTACTTGTTTGTAAAAACCAACTTAACTAATATCATAAATAACTATTACAGGCAGCTCCGTAGACTGAAACAAAGGAAGGCTGCGAGAGAACGCCGCGAGAAAATCACACCAAAGACGGCAACTCCTGGTGGAGACTTGGCTGATGGACTGGACCAAAGCTACGCTTCTGACTCTGAATACTTCACAGATTACCAGTCTATTATAGGTAAGGTTTAATTTTTATAACTGGCTAAGCAAACTAGTTCCATTATACTTGATGTTGAATGGAGTCATGTACTGTTAACAGTGTACAAATTCAATGGAATATTGTTACAAGGACCGGATTGCTCTACCAAGAACGCGTCATCAATACATAGAATAAAATTAAAGTGTCTGTTTGTAATGTCAAAATAACAGCTTTTTACTAAATGCATATGTACTTATAACAAAAATTATTATTCTTTAATTTTGTCTGTTTGTTTATACCGGGTAATCTCCGAAACAGTTGGACCGATTTTGACCAGATTTTCACTGGCAGGTAGCTGATGTTAATTTAGGCTACTTTAATTTTAGAAAATAATTAATGTTCCGCATAATATGTTTGTTTAAACACGGTAAACTCTGGAACTATCAGTCTGATTCGAAAAATTCTTTTCACGTGCTATCTAAAATTAGGATAGACCTCTCAGCTAGCCTTTCAATATTGATTTTTGTTAAGTAAGTCGAAAGAAACCGCGCCCGAACTGCTTTATTCGCGTGCGCTGGCGTAATGGTATACGGAAATACAATGTTCTACAAAAATATTGCTTTATAATACATTTAAAAAAGTCGGAGATACTATATGCCTTTCTCTTATACATAAGTCACGATAAGATATTTTGTGATTTTATTTAATGGAAAATTGAAAAGTGATTTATGAGCATTATTATTAGGCATGACATATTAATCCTTACGAATGTAAAATTAAAATAAATGGAGACTGCTCCGGGTTATGCCTATAGATGTTGTGGTACGAATGAGCTGTGTGAGTTGTGACGCATATCCCTGGCCACCTGATAAAAATATTACAACATAGTAAAACTGGCAGACTCTTGCGAATTTTTGCACATTATAAATGTGATCATTATGGAATCTAATAGCGTTACTTAAAGAGATTAATAGAAGGCACTTCCTATATGTTAGCTGAATATGTTTTCATTACAAATGCCATGCATTGAAAAGTTTTGTAACCATTTTTGAAGTGAAAACTTCTTTAGCCGCGTTGAGCACTTTTGTGTGGGGGCAAATCTTATGGGTTCGCGTCATCGACATGCTAATGATAATTGTATATATATATATATATATATGTATATATATATATATATATATATATATATATATATATATATATATATATATATATATATATATATATATCTATCTATCTATCTATTTATTTTCTGGCGTTTGAAAATAATTCTAAGTTATTTTATAATTTCCATCGGCAGTTCCTATGACTGCCAAATTTTTTTTAACGAAATCATAAATTGTAAACTTTTTGCTAACTATAACCAAACTTCCAGGTACAGACGGCGAAATGGACAGCGAGGAATTCTACGACGTCCACACTGATGATGATGATGAAGATGACGATGATACGTTACGTGAAAGCATCAGCAACGGAAGAATCATTAACTCCAAAGAAGAGGTCAGTAAGCATTTTTGACGGTGTTGAGTGAATTGGATGATGAACATTCATTGTCAGTATGTAATAGAAACACAGCCTTTCTCTGTGCTTTTGTCTCATTTTATAATAAGGTTGAAATCGGCTTAGTATAACATTTTTTGAAGAATAATTTTGACCAGGATAGTATAACAGTAATTATTCAATGCCAAATATGTCGGAGAGACATCAGGATAAATTATCGGAGACATCAGACTAGACATCGTCGTTACGGAATCACAGATCTTGTGGGTGTTATTAGGGCTAATTGCAAGCACTGTAGAGATGTACATGGTGCGATGATCCAAGTGAGAATGATATCTGTTTATTTGGGGTTACCTTCGGTGGCCTTCAACCTGCCCCATAGCCACCTGATAACTCGCATGTCCGATGTTATCGCTGTTATCGCGACCCGATAACTGATCTAGAATGTCATCACGGTCCGACAGCTCCAGCCGTAATGATCTTCTCTTCGAGTTTCGACTCTAGGGGTTGTCTCTAATCTTAGGATCTAATATTAGCGGAGGTTTTAAGATACGACGGCTTAATGTATTGTCTATTTGGAGGGAATATATTGCAGCCCAATCAATTATTCGCTGCGCTCGCGTGGCTACGAATGCCGTCGATCGGGTACACGCGCGAAACGTGCTCGTTTTTTTTCGAATTATTTTATTTTGCGCGAAACCCTTATTATTTTTCTAAAATAAAAGTAGCCTTAGTTACTTTTTATAACATCATCTAGCTGTCAGTGAAAGTCCCACCAAAATGGGTCCAACCGTTTCTGAGATTACCCGGAACAAACAAACAGACAGACAAAAATTTCATAAACTGCTTTTATTGTTAAGGACATGTGCATTTAGTAAAAAACTGTTATTTTGACATTACAAACAGAAACTTTAATTTTATTTATTTGTATACATGTATAAATGAAATTGACAGTATTTTGTAACACAAGAAAGTTTGACCGGCTATCACTTTAGTTAACGAGCGAATGACGTTAACACGTCAATATAAAAATATAACCCTATTGAATTAAATACAACGGTGCCGATAACATTACAAAGCATCCGACGTGTAAATATAAATCCAGCGAGTTATTCCATCCATTCTTGTGCGAGTTATAAGGCGATTGTAACTAAAAACATATTAGCTGTATAAAGCACGAAAAGCTTATATAGTATTGTGACCACCAGTGGGAAATCAAAGTGCCGTTTGTTTTCACGGCAATAGTTTATTCCTTCTTAACAAGTGGAACAGACTTGCTGTTCAGGAGTTTTCAATCGCAGTCGTTGTTCAAAGAGATCGCCCATACATTACTACTCTAGTAGTACTACTAGTAGTTTCCTTTTGTCACTTCTCGATTCGCTTAATTGTACAAAACAGAACTGTCGTTCCTCAAAATATGGCTCAGTTTAGTTATCCGATAAATACGAAGGATCGAAAATTCTAGTGACCTTGATCTATTTCGGGCTATTTTTAGAAATTGTTTGCTTACGTCACCGGATCGATAAACCTTAAGTGTGTGTATGTGTTCTGCGATGTCTTTCTTACCTTGGAATACATACGCGACGTTTGTAATAGATTCTAGACCTTTCCAGATATTTCGAGAATAATGATTTTTTAATACAGATGTTATTTGTATAGTTGAAATATTTATCCATTTAAAAATATATAATAAATGTTTTATTTTCCAGGTGAAATCAATCAAACCGGTCAAAGATGACGATTCGATATCGTCACCAAACAACAGTACGTAGCTGTCGGTAGTTCAATAGGTCAGTAGCATTGGTTTTTACTTTTTACAGTTTTAGGGAATTTTCTAATTCTCGCCTAAAGTTACAAACCAAAATCTCCGATTAATAATATTACGTGTGATTGTGGTCAAAGGTTTAGATTAATAAAAATGATTGTTTTCACAGCTCTATTTGTTCCGATGGTAGTGCCTGATGCTAAGCATATTACAATCCAAAATCAACTGCTACCACTGAGAGATAGGCAATCTATTGTCGGTCGTCACTTTCAAGCTTCTCCAAACACGAAATATGTAGGTCGGTTGCGACCCAGTCGGTTACAGTTCCTCTACTGTGCCGGGAGTTTCACCCAGTAAACGTGCTACTGATCTTCAACTTTGCCGCATTCCTCGCAGTTAAAAACAATTTCGTTGGTAGGTAACCTTTTTAAGGGTATGATTTTAACTGTCGCCAAATGAATGCACGCTTAGTGACCTAATTAATAAGGTTTGTCCTTAAAATAATAGACGGCTCATATGGTAGCGTGTACGGACATCGCGTCGATCGAAGTGAGTTCGAATCCATGCAATGAGCCTTAGTTTTCGGTGAAGGAAAACAAAGTGATGTAAGCGTAGCATGGTGGTAAGGGTCTTTTTAAATACCCGCCTGGCTAGCTACCACCCTAAGTTGAAAGTTGTAGGTGTTCTGGCAGCTGCATTTGTGAGCCAGTTTCCTAACTAGGCTTAGCGTGTTGCCATCTTGGGCCACATCATCACTTAATAAGACCAGGTGAGATTGTGGCCATAACGTTAAAAACAAATAAACGATAAACAAAATTGTCAAAAGAATCGAATCTCCAAACAATATCAAGATGCTTACCTAAAACTTTTTCAATATTATTAGTATCTGGTGCTCGTCGGTCGCGACCCCGGCCGTCCCCCGCGGTTTCTTATCATATAAACTTTGGTGACAGAAAATATGAATTTTTAACAGGATTCATGAATTATTGTTGCAGGAAATTGGTGGAAGACTAAACTATGGGCAAATAGTGTTGGTTAAGGGTCAAAGAAAACGCTCATGTAGAAAATCGAATATTTTTAATTATAATGTGTATTGTATCTCATCGTAAATTATTTTTGTTTGTGTTGTTGAATAAAGGTTTCGGTTAATTTCGGTCCATCTAAATACATACACTATCTTGTATCGATATAAGTTTGTTGATTTAAAACACTGTTAATATCGGATTCCTAACATTGATTACAATAGAAGTGTCCTAGACAATAGCTTGCTCAATTAATTTTAAAACCGGGCCATAATTTCGAATCCATTTTACTTGGTGAATAACGCTTATTTTACAGTCATGCTAGCTTCAGATTAAATAGATAGATATTTAAAATGAATATAGTTTTCAGTTAAATATTATTATAGTTTAATAATAATGCATCCCTAGTCCAGTGAACAATGAACAACACTATAGAGCAGCGATTCTTAAAGTGGGTATCGTTGAAAAGTCACTATAGCGCTCGCGTATTCGTTTTTTTTTTATAGTAGCACAGCAAAAAGATGGTTTTAGAACTTGGTTGTTTTCTTACGATACTCAGACAGATAGGATTTCAATGTGCGCGTGTTCCGCGAATTGACGCGTAACGGCGGCGCCTTGTCTCTTTCTACGAGTTTGTAGAGATTTCGAAGTTTTCCAAATATTTTGACAATAATATCCGTGAATTAATATTTATTCATTATTACATCTTTAAAAGTAATATAAATATATTTTTTAATTTAATTAACAACATGCTGCAAAAACGCGGCCTGACGTCATCATTCGTACGTGCAAAGTTCACTTAAGTAGAATTTCAGTTATGAAATTTCACCAGCATATGTAATTTTAAAGCCACTATTACAACGCTTAGTAATCATTTTAGAATCATTTTTCACAACACTCAACTGTGTATATTCACTGTACTATGACGTCATATTTTCTGTAGAGCGTTACCAATCACGTGACTCGCAAACAAAATAAAGTACTTTCAGAATCTAAAATTAAATATATACTCTTTTTTTAATGGTTTTTAGTGCTATAGACTTTATTAATAGATAAATATTTTAATGACAACTCGCGGATTGGTGTGGAAAAATAAGCAAAAAATTGTTGCAAAGTGTATATATTAAACTAGTGAATTATATTTTAATTAGTGGACTAGGTATTTGAATTGATTTCCTATCGTGAAAATATATAAATAAAACTTATAAACCAGTGAAATATATTTGTGCTTCCAGATTTTATTGGTAAGTGAGTAGTAATTAGAGAAATGTATTTATCTGGTTTTGTTAAGTTCAACTGATATTAAGGTATATATATAACGACTTTTAGATCTTATTTAATTATAGTTATTGAAATGTTCAATTTCGTTCTTTGTGCCGTAAACGTTTGTGAATTTAAAAAAACATGATAATTAAAAAAAAAAATTTAATCCCACCTTATGCAACTGCGATAAACCTACCAATTAGAACTAAGGTAAAACCACCAGTAATTGACACTGCACCAATAGTTGACACTCTGACGAAGAACATTAAATATTTGATACTAAATTGATTTGAAGTCTTGAGTTTGTTAACCGACTTTTATAACTGACTGTACCTATATGTATTTATAACATTAAAAATATATCAGTAATCAGTGATTTTGGCCATCTCGATCTTTAGCTTCCTTTTTTTTCTTAATATTTAATTTTCTTCGTCAGAGTGTCAACTATTGGTGCAGTGTCAATTACTGGTGGTTTTACCTTATATAGGATCACTAACTTCAACTCCCATTCCATGTAAAACAATACCAAATTTGGGGCTTAAGATTAAGTCAAATTTGGTTCGAAAATTTTAGTATTTGATCCTTTGTGAAATTGGACCTTAAGGTCACCTCATTTACGCGGAGTCGAGACGTGGCATCTTTTCAACAACATGTAAATTATTTTTGAGAGCAAAGAACTGATGGGATTTACATAATTTTATAAGGATTTTTGCTTTCGAAATCATTGTATTATTGTGTTTTCAAGAAACACGGAAAATAATAAATACCTATTATCTCAAAATGTTTGTCCTTCCTAACGTTATACTGGTTTTTGGTCTTACATTTTATGTTGTAAGCAAGTTTTTATTATTTTAATTGAATGTATTTGTTTTTGGTAAAATTACTTGAAATTACTATAGCGATAATGAATATATTTGATATTAACATAGCATTTTAGTCAAACCGAATTAGTTTGCTAAAATGCTACGTAAAAATCATAAAATATGATCTTGTTATTGAGGATGTAAGAAGTATTAATTTTAGTATCATTATGGTTGGGAAAAGTTTCTATAGAAAAAAGCACTTGTAGATTTCGAAACCGCGCTGCTAATCATGTTTTAATAACTTCGTGATGGTTAAAATCGTTTTCGAGTTGGTGGTGGCTCTATCACTTCGCATATCATGTTTGCGCTAACAAAACATATAGAAATGAAAACATAGTATTTCAGTATTTTCCATATAACATTTCGTCTCTACTATGTGTATTTCGCTTTGTAAGCATAGATAACGTAATTACGTGAAACGGTGCACTGTTTTTCAGACAGCAAAAAATGATAATTAGGTACCTTACAATTTGAGCGTAAACGAATACGTAATTAGATTAGATCGCAAATATGTATTGACCTTTATTTTGTCCTGTCGGTTTCAAGGCGGACTCTATGAAAACAGTTATATTACATAAATTCTGTTACATTTGTTAATGTTGTATTGTATATTATGCATTGTTTAAATTATTCACAATTGTATTTCCATTTAATGTATACTCGTATTGAATTGTTAAACGAATCCAAAATCGAATAAAAGTTTTTATAATAACCGTTGTTTCTGTTCGGACTTCTCAAATGAAGTATCTTCGAGTTCCACGCTGGCTACCGAATATCGGTATCGCATATTATATAGAATTTAAACAATGGACCAGCTATCTTGTTAGTTAAAACATTTTGTCAATAGATGGCGTGCTGCTTGAATATATTATAAGACGACCGCTGTAAGCTCGACCCACTTGATGGTTTGCGGGACGCACGGGGTGCACGGATATACACGGTATTGAGATGATATAAGATCAATAGTTTTTTTTAATTATTTTTAAATGGTTTTTGTCGCTTTACGACTATGACGCCCCGTAAGAACATCACAAATATACATTTTTTTTTTTACTAAATTGAAAACACTATTTTCCATTCTTACAAGCTAATTTTGCAATTCTATATAATACCCTCGCACTCTGAGACAGAGGGTGCCCGGGTGAAGCTGTAAAAGGCGTTTGAGGCTTCAGGGCTCTTATGGCTAACAGTATAGTCAGTTTGAAAAAAAAAGAGACAGATGGTTTGACAGCATCGAATTACAAATACCTACCTAAACACGTTCCAACAAAATATGATGTACATCCTCCACCACGCTTCATAACGTGCAATTAGGTGATGATCTTTTTATTATTAAATTTAAAAACTTATTTGATGGAATGTATCCAGAGCCAAGTCGGAGAGCTATTATTAAGTCAGATCTACTTAATATTGTTTGATCAATCCATGGAAAATCAAAATGAGGTTTCGATTGTAAAGTCTTATACCAGATTCCTTTTTCTTGCGATCTTTTATCAAAATAAACTTACCACATTATCTTTACAATAAGATTTCACATCAGACAAGTACTCATTATAAATAGGGGTAATCTGTAGCGGGATACCGTCATATGCAGCTCGGTTAGCCAATGCATCAGCTTGTTCATTAACATCTAATTCAATGTGAGACAAAATTCATTGAAATATTATTGCTTTACCACTATATTGGAATCTAAAAATAGATTTTAAATATTGAGTAGGCAATCGTAATACCTCGTATCGACGAGGTGCACCGAGCCACATGCTGTAGAGCGCTTTTTGATTCCGTCAAAATTAAATACAAACGTTTAAATAGACACTGTAAAGACTCAAAAAAAGAGATGGCTTCATTAATTGTTATTAGTTGCAAATGCATCGTTGATATATTAGAATCAATTTTTAATTTTACATGGCTGTTAGAAGAAGGATCAAAAAGGCTGCCCTTTTGATCCTTCTTTTGAGCCACTTCCATTATTTCTTTTAGAGCCATCTCAATAAATCTTATAAAAGTCACCAAAATGATTTTCAATGAGCTCATTAAAAAGATATTTCAATCGTATCCGGTTATGTTGATGTTTAGCTAAAGTAATCGACGGAATAATAATTTTAATTATCTCTAACACATTAAGATTAATGAGCCATGTGAAGAATTTTAGTATTATGAACGACATTCACGTTTAATAGGTCGTGAATAGTACTTTATCCAGTCCAGTATCGAGATTAAATATTGTTTTAAATCTTCTAGTAAGAAAATTGTTGTATTATTGGAGAAACATTTTGATTTTAGCCAAAATTGGCCAGCTAGAAAGGCTCTACGAATGTGTAGTGGAGGCAAGCGTAACTCACTATGCATGACGTGTATCGGGGTGCTTCTCAAGAAACCCCCTATGATTTTCATCGCTTGATTCTGCACTCTTTCTAGTTTGAGTAGATTAGAGATTCAACTATTATCATATAAGAAACTAGCATAGTCCATCCTACTTCATATTATAGAAATATAAGGTTTTCTTAAATGTTTAGGGTGAACGCCTCAGCTTGAAAAAGATAACACTTTTATAAGGTTCATAAATTTAGAAACTTTCTTTGTAATTTCACAAATGTGCATACCCCATCGTAGACTATGATCTAGCGACATTCCCAAATGTTTTACCGTATCTACAAATTGTAAAGAAGAATCATTAATTTTTAATATAAAATCAGTTACACATTATCTTGTTTTAAAAACACAAAGTAACTATATTTTTTGAAAATCCTATATGTATTTTAGTAACTAATTGACTTAAATTATCCAAACATGACCGTCCTTTACGAAAACCGATAGTGTTCACGGAAAACAATTTATTAGAATCCACAAACCATTCTGACCTTTTATTTAAAATTGAATGGAAAACTTTGCATAGGCAAGATATTAATGATATAGGCCGGAAAGAACAGGAAGAGAAATCTGAACTTAGTTTGGAAATTGCTACTATTCTAATATTACGCCACTGAGCTGGCACAACTCCTTCATATTTTGTTATACAAGGATAGCAACGTTAGTTTACTTCCTTTAGGAAGATGTTTAATCATTGAAAAGAGTATATCCTCACACCCAGTGCTGTATCTTTTGATTTAATGCAACTTTCAAGTTCTTCTATGGATATTTTAGATTCTAGGGCCGAATTTTGAGACACATAAATTGGGTTAGGAGGACATACAAAGTCTGGAGATAATTCACATAATATTTTATCTGCATCTTCCGATTTATAAATAGTTTAGTTAAAGAATATCCTTTCAACCGTCTCATTTTACGCCACAATTCATTATGAGAGCTAGATTCAACGGCTGAAGAACATAATTTTTGTTAAGCGTAAACTTTTGAGTAGTGTTACTGCAGTAAATTCAAATTATGTGGTGTAGGGTTGTTCCTGAAATTAGCGTGAGCTAATCTTCGTTCTGCCGTCCGTTTTCGTTCTAATTTAAATAATTCAGAGCAAAAAGCTTTAGGTGCAAATTTGTTAGTTACATTTTGAGGAAATTTGACAAAGGGAATAGACAAATCTGCTGCTTGTATTAAGCTTTTTTCAAATAAATTATATAATTCTTGAATTCCATCAGGTATTGACAAATTAGCGAAAACGTTACCTAAATATGACGAATATACCAATGACTTTTTTGAAAATGTTTCTCTTAATTACTAAAACTAGAAAGTTGTATAAGCAAGTGATCGGTTCCAAGTGTTTCGTTAGTCATTTTCTATACAAACTTCAATGCTATGTCACAGGATATGAACCAAATATTCGGGGATCACTTTTGTAAGGTACTATTTACTAGTCTAATACGCGTACGAGTATTGTTAGTATTCAATGAAATAAAATTGTGATCAACCATAGAATCAAATAATTGTAATTCCCTTTGATCTGTTTTGTAGGACCAATTGCTATGGTGACCATTAAAATCAACTAACAACAGAGTTTTATTATTTGCTATGGAAAATATATTATTCCAATCCACCTGTGATGTAGGCACATATCGTTGAAGAGCAATATACCGAGATTACATTCTCAATATGCAGACAATTTGAAACTTTAACATGTATTAATTAGTTCAATACCAGGATTTATGCTACATGTGGTACACAACACAACTGAGCTTTAACTGATTTATACGTAATAATAGCAACACCACCATAAAATCATTTCTGTCTAATCTAAAGACATTATAATCTTGTACCTATATGAAACCATCTTCCAGGTTCTAGCTAAGTCTCACTCAGTACTAAAATATAATTTTTCTCTTGAATTAAAAGTTGTTCGAAAAACTCGTTTTTTTTGTCTAATACTTTGATAATTCCTTCGTAGAACATTTATAACAGTTTATGCATGTTATTGCAACTGGTACAAATATCAAATGATATATTTAATAAATATGGTATTATTTGTCTTCATTAAAATGCTAATCAGAAAACTACTGAAGAAAACTTGTCCGTGTAATCTTTACACGCAGTCGCAATGAAACTTTATTAATTATATATTGTATGTTATTAAATATAATTAAATAAAAACGCGTTAAAGCATTATTTTATATAGATTGTATATATTTTTAAATGCAGCCTCCGTAATTCCGTCTTGGTAATATAATCTCACGTGGAGTAGTCACAAAAATAAAACCGCGTAAGCTTATGAGCTGTTGCTGTCAGCGGCCGGCAACAGACTAACTTATTGGTCGGTCTTGTTCGCGTCCCGCCGACCATTAGGAGGATCGCGTTTACGGCGTCAAGCTATAGCTATGTGTACCTAAGTACACTCTCATTGAAGAATATTTTTGATTAAATGAAAACATTAATTTTAAACTATTTGTCGATGTATTCAAAAGCGGGGAACCTCGAAGCTTTAAATTATGTTTGAATAATTAATGCAGATGAAGAAATAAGAGAGATATTATGACGTTCTCAAAAATACATTTGGAAAATGATATCGACGAGGGAAAGGCTACGGAGACGAGCATATAACAAACTAGGTCGCCGCCTCGGCTTCGCACGAGTTGAAAAACATTTAAAGACGGATTTTCATGCAAACTTTCATCCCATTTTTCACCATCTTAGGGGTTGAATTTCAGAATTTACCTTAGTGCTTACCTACAGTGTAAATGGAACCCGCATGCAAATTTTCACGGTCCTAGTCCCAGTAATTTGGGCTGTGCGTTGCTCGATCAGTCAGCCAGTCAGTTTCTTACTATATATACATAGATTTCACACGTCAGTCAATTAGCTTTTTCACTATCGATATATAGAAATACCTATTGACTATTACTGATTTTAGAAAAAACGAAGGTGCGTCCAATAACAACTGGGATTTAGCTGTGGTTACAGTACTAGAAATACGTCTAAGAAAGGTAGGGCACACAGAAATTTATTTAGAGATTTCCTTCTACTTGGGGCAGTCCGACTGATGGAATACCTCCACCACATAGGTCCACCCTGTAAAAGATCGCAACCAAATCACCCATGTTGTGTTCCTGCAGTGAGTAAGATTTTCAGAGCTCCTTGGGGAAGGGGGGATCAAAGTCGACAAAGCGCTAGTGATACCTGTGGTATTATAAGCGTCCATAAACTACAGTAGCCGCTTAGTAGTACACCTTTATAGTTTAAATAAAAACATACTGGAAGGATTCTAATAACACTTGCAATAGGAGTTGATTATGTCGTGAAACTTGCAGACGGGATACCTATCTTTTATCGTTTAGTTAGAAATGAAACAAATGTATACACATTAAATTTACTACACAAATAAACTCAATACATTCTAACATTAATACACTGTAAATTGGTTACAATTAATGCAAATAGAATTTATTTATTTATACAAATATTTGGTGCATCAATATTGCTTATTCGCTATATATAGGTGTTTCGCATTACAACTAATATCTACATCATCACGCTACCGTATGTACGGGGGTAAACATAATTATACCTATACCTTTCCTTGGGAAGTGGCCCTTGTCCAGCCAGTTACAGGACACTCACAGACTGATATTATTATTATAGTGTAAATGATTATGATGTCTGGAAATGACTCCCTCTCATTACAAAAATATTTTTTTTCATTTTAACACCGTTAAAGAAAAATAATAATAATTGATAAAACCGAACGAGTTTCTCGCCGGTTCTTGTCGATGATTTGGACGTTGTCCTAACCGGTAGTACTTACTGCCTTCTTAGGGCCTAAATTTAATAAAGTATTTTTGATAATGAATTTGCGTAGTTGGTACATGGAATGATTTTAGATTAGCGGGTGTACACAAATACATAACAAATACTACAAGAAAGGTGACTAGCTTCTCTAAAACACCGCTGCTAGAACAAGCCGACGCGACGGTTACTTGGCGATATGTCTTTTTTTACATATTTAGAATTTAATCTAGCTATTATCATTATCGGTTTTGGCGTAGTGGCCACAATCTCATCTGATGTTAAGTGACGATGGGGCCCAAGATGGTAACACGCTAAGCCTAGTTGGGAAGACTGGCTCTCAAGTGCAGCTGCCGGAACACACCTATTGGTGCTTGGCGACAGATTATCAACTTGATTTTATTATCAAGATAAGGTTAATAGTCATAACACTAGATCTGCGATGCAATGAGTTATGCTATATTGCAGTGGATAAAATTGCATTTTGCAAATAACAACAAACAGGCATAGTGTGACTGGACTACAGTCTTATTTGAGGTTTGCTATAAATGGCTGCGGACAGCACGCCCTGTCATTTGCCATGTCTGTCTACATTTCCATCAAATACGATTAAATTGAAACGTAGCTAATGATAACATTACATTTGCGATGTATTGAGTTATGTTATTGCGCAGTAGATAAAATTACAAATTAAATACAAAAAGGCATCAGTCACTGGGCTATAGTCCTCTATTTCAGGTTGGCTATAGATCGCTACGGTCAGAACGCCCTGTTATCTGCTATGTTGGTCTATATTTTCAACAAATACGATTAAACTGAAACGTAGGCATTAAAAACACTAGATCTGCGATACAATGAGTTATGTTAGTGCGCAGTGGATAAATTTGCATTTTGCAAATTAACAATAAAAGGCATTAGTGACTGGACTACAGTCCTATTCGAGGTTAGTCATAGATCGCTGCGGTCAGCACGCCCTGTCATCTGCTATATTTGTCTACCTATCTATCGAGTACAAGTGAGACGTAGGTACCTAATGCATTTCTGCCTACCCCATATACATATACAGCGTGATGATTTACAAATGTTATAATAATACTTATAATATTATAGGCCTTTGAAAATTTCATCACATAAGAATAATAAAAAGGACGAAACGTCTTACTGATTATAATTATATACAATATCGTAAACATTCTGTACAAATCATTTTGAACAATATATACGTATATACCAATAATTTGATAGAATGTTTTAGATAAATATGAAACAGTTTAACATTCATAACTAAATATATAGACTCTATTTACATAATATACGCGTAACTAAAATAAAGTTAATTTGTACTATTGTACCAAGTTAGGCATCTGTTTTGTATTCATCTGTTTTCTTATATGCATCTATTCATATACAACAAAAACACAGACAATGAAGTGATGTGATGTTATGTATCGCATACCATAAACTGTCACTATCTTCACTACAATAAAACAAGAGATTTGACAAGCTACTTCATGGCGTAGACATTTCATTACAATGTGCGCGAGCATCGTAAAAATTCATTAGGTTTTTTTTTTCATAACACGCCTTGGCTTGTTGTGTTGAATGCAATACCGAAAATTTGATATTTCAAGATTCGTTCGACATCACAGACTGTACTTAACTATTAAAAGAAAAAAAATATTGTAAGGTTTTACGTAATATTAAAAATGAAGTTGTAGTGCAAACAGCTCCCGCAATTTTCACAAAATATGACTTATTGCGCAGTGAAAGAATGTCACAGCTCATCACATAATCAGCATAAAGATTTAAATATCTTATTCACGGAAAAGCAATACCACATTACATATAAATAGAAAATTTCACATTATTATAATCATTCGTTCTCTAATAATCCTCAGTGAAAAGGGATAGTAATGACTGACGCGACAGCGTTAAATAAAATCGAACACCGTGCTGTGATTAAATTCTTAACAAAATAGTTTTATACGTTGTACGGGTAATTATTTTTCATGAGATGAAAAACGTTACTCGTTTCTTAAATAAGTGCGAGCAAAGTATTTTCTAGAGACTCGTGAAAAGCAATAATGAGATTTTTATTAGGAACATGAATATTGGTTCCTCATTGTTCCGCTAAAACATTGATTCTTAACGAACTGTCTATTTTTTGTCAATACCGGAGAACGTTAACTTTCAAATGATATTTGAATAGTTCATTTTGATGAGGAATTAAGGGAGGTATGGTGTTATCACAAAAATATAATTGAAAAATAATATAGCTCCTATACAGATTGACTTCCAAGTCATACTTACAACTCAATCAAAACAGTATTTCTATTATTAGAGTTCGCCCGCTGAGAGAACGCGTTCTTGATGTCTGTCACCATAGACGACTGTTTTACCGACACAAAATGGCGGCCCCTCACGCCATTTCTTACCAGAATTATAAAAGTATTGTAGCTGCTCATATTTACTACGGTTTCTTACTTTTTCAACAAATAAAATAACAAAAAATAAAATAAGGTGGAAAAGGAATATAACTAATATTTTAGAAAAATAACCAGTATTTGTGTTTTTAAGTTTTAAAACTTTGTTTATGCTATTATACTTCTGGTAATAAATTGACCATCCCAATGGCGTGATGCGCAGTAATTTTGTGTCGCTAAAATAGTCGTCTGTCTGTCCCTACAGACGTCAGCAACGTATTCTCTTAGAGGCCGAACTTTAAGATGATATTTTGTATCGAAACATTTTATACCGTGTTAATTGATACGAAAACACGACCTTAACTAGTTTAACTATAGAATATGGCGTTAATTTGTAGTTATCATTTTAAACAATGAATACGACATGCAAATTCATTTTTAAATAGGTATCTAATTACACGTAAATCTTTTGTACCTACTAAACGAAGCAAATGTTAAACATTGCAATCCTAAAAGCGATCAGTCATAGTCATAATAGAAAATTTCAAACAAAGTTTATACTTAGTTTAACCAAGTTAATGGTAACTTTATTAACCATAGTTACTATATTGAATTCATCGTTCATCTACATTAATAATTAATTTACCATCAACTTGATGGTAGCTGAAGAGATTTTCTTAAATCATAACTAAGAACACTCTTAGAAGCAAGAATCAGAAGGTCAATAATAATGTGATACTACATTTGAAAATGTTATCAATACTTATGTTATGCATTTTAGTATGGACTATGGCGTGCATACAGCTTACTTAGGCTATTCGGGTTTTGCAATTTAAAAACCTAACAAAGGACATCAGGATATAGACCCACTGTCAGTCTTGCCAAGTAATTTCTTCTCACTAGTCTGGCAACCCGTGTGGTAACGGACGAGCGCTTCAAAAAGCTAGTTGGTTTCGGGAGTCGATACTGCGCAAGCGCACCTTTGTTTTGTTTAACCGCCTGTCAGTCTTTGAAGCTTGTACCCGCTAACACGCACCACGCAAGTTCTGGGATACTCGGGAAGCTGGACAAAGAGGGGGAGTTTTTCACTAAGTAGAATTCTGATCTTTCTTTCTCAGAGATCTAGTGCCTGTACCATACACCCCGGGATAGTAAGAACTGGAGGACGATCAGCCCGAAAATTATAGATTTCACTCCGTGGGATTAAAAAACGCGGTATAAACTACTGTATTTTATTTACTATCCGTAATTTCATGCACGATATAACAATATTAACCGGAATATTTGGCAGAAAAATAATAGGAAAATGAATTCAAAGTCAGTTTTCATTAATTTTTATATGCGTTTCTTTCATTATCTCTTTTTAGTAAAATTTATTATGTGTTCTTTGCTATGTTTTATAATAACACAGTCGGAATATTCTACGTTCCGAACTTAATTTTAAGACATATATAGCGTACTTGCTGAAACATTAATAAATGTTAAAAGAACTCTACTTAAATCCAAGTTAAAAAACTAAAATCACGCTTTAACTAAAAAATTATAAAACTTTTTAGTCTAACAATAACATCTCGTTAGCAAGTCTGACATATTTGACTTGTCAAAACGAATCATATGGGCCCAAACTCGAGGGGTTTACTAGTAACCACTGAGGAGTTCCACTCTCCACCTCCTGGCTCCATCATCAGATCAACTCCAAGTCTTGTCATTCGAACAACATATACATTCAGAGTTTCATTTCAATACGAAAATTAGAAGTAGGTTAAAACTGACTTCTAAGATTTAATTACATTGTTAGTTAGTTAGTTACAAGTGAAGATAATATAAGTGTGTTAATAATTAAGTAAAATTATATACCCTTATGTATCAGTTATACATTGTACATCGTTAATAGGGGTGTGTGAATAGCATTGAAATCAAATCGAATATTCGATAACTTGTTACAAGATTCGCATAGAATAATCGATTCTAATTTCGTGTATTAAATTACAGGAAAACCCGTAAATATTTTCTCGAGTTCGAATTATTCGCAGATCCTTAATCGTTATTTACCTTGGCTATTTGATAATGTTTAGTGCCGTTTGGTATTAAAATCCATTATAATAAGAGTCCCAAGAATTGTTTTAGGGACTTCGATTTGAGCGCTGAATGTCGATAAAAAATTATTATCGATATTTCGCTCACATTTTCTTCATTATTATTGATACGATAAGTCTTGCTTTTTGTAACTAAGTCGCTTAATGGCGGACGTTACACCTTGTGTATGGTGGTTGCGAGCAAGTGGTTATAAGACGATATAGATAAACGTAATTAGTTATCTATCGATCCGATCGTCTAATCGTCAGTAACAATATACAGTCGACGTCTGTATGTAACCATTAGTATGTAGGATTATATTTACATACACTACATGTCCAACGTTTGAGATGAAGGTAAATCCAATTTCATATTCTCAAAAAATATTTTCTATATTTAAGTATTACCGAATATTTATATACTAATACTTAGGATATTCAAAGGATAGTTTATTTGTCGGAACGCGCTAATTTGTGAAACTACCAGTCAGATAAGAGTTTTTTTAGAGGATTTTATAGAAAACTTATTAAGGAATGTTAAGAGGCTATCTAACATCACGCTAAGACTATAAGAAGCGGAGCAGCAATTATCAAAGTCGAGCGATGTGGCAAGCTCTAGACATGTTCGGGAAGCGAGTGCGTTGACGGCCGAGCGGTGGATAAGTCGATGAATAACGTTAGTTTAGAGAATAGGGTGAAAAAATAAGGAAATATTTCCCATATATATCGATATTAAAAACTCGTCACTTAGTCATCCCATCACTAAAACTTCCACTGTATCACAAACGTTTAAGGGTGAAAATGCGGTTGATCACTTCGTAATTATTTGATATCAATGATCTCCTCCGCATTCTGAAACAACAGAAACGACTTACTATAATTAAACTAGTTGACCCGTGCGAGTATTTGGCACATTATATAATGCAAACAATCTAGAAAACAACAAATTCAAACTATTTGCATGTGTATATTTATGTATTTCGTCAATAGCGGGAAAGTTAAGCTATATAATGATTATTGTATAAACCACAGGGGTTCCTTGTTGTCTACGAAACCCTAAAAAGGAAGACTTACTTCATCGTCCTGCTATATATCCTGTCCGGAACAATATAAGGTAGACTGTCGGTGTACACCTGGAATATGAAAAACCGGCATTATTGAACAACATAAATATCTGTTACAAAAACTATAAATTGATCGTCTTACTTTATTTGAATTCAAGTTTGGATTAGATCAAATTAAGCTATTGCTGGTTTTGTTTGGTCTGCGTTCTTACGTTCCCTAATAAGAAAGGTTGATGAAGCCAGTTTAGGGCCTGTAGCAATTATTAATTGAAGGTTTTGTATGATAATAAAAAATAAGTGGGCTTTAGGGAAAACACTTAAGCTCCATCTGTGCGATTCGCAGCATTTGATATTCCTACTAAATAGCTTATTTGACCCTTATTTGTCTTATTATTATTTGGCTTATACACTGATAAGTATGATGGATATTAATGAGGACTTTATTTTTATACCTTATTATTATATTATTTTTATACCTACAAACGTAATATACTGTCGGCCACTGACAGTTTTGATATATATGCCGACAGTGACCATCATAGTGCATGTCTATAAATACAACAGTGATATCTTAGGTCGATATAGAGTGACGTACAAAGAAACTAGACGTACTATAGTAAGGTATATGTTACCAGTTTTAACTGCATTATGTGTACAATTGTCGCGCTATACTTCGCGTCGATACTTCTTCTTCTTCTCAATTATGGCTTCGCACTATTCGTGCATTGGGCCAGTGTCAAGTATTTTATATTTGTAACCAAAGCGAGGGAAATTTTCCAGTCTTATGTCGAATTCAGGGTCCTAACAAGATGGCGGCTCCCTTGTTAGAACCTTCCAGGGAGTTTTTGTGGCATATCAGAATTCATGTTCTATGTTATTATTTTCAATTCACTTCACTTGTGCACAAAAACCAAGCTTTATTATGTAAAATGCCACCTGTTTTACACTATATAGGGTCTAAAAACACAAATTTATGAATTAAAAATAAAAACCACTACATGACAGTCTGAGATCCCGCCAAAACTCGCGTCGATACTTATTGTTCCTACCACACCTTTATCGATACCTATCGATGACTAGGCATTATTTTTTTTTTTAATTTTAAATGACAACTGAGAGGAAGATTCTTTGTTTTCCTAGGATGTTTCGTCTGTTTATATGTGTGCGATTTTTTCCCCAGTAAGTTTGTCTTTTTATATGTGTGCTATTTTTTCCTTGTTATATATTCAACGTAAGAAACTTGCATGACACACAATGTTTATTTTAGAGATGTAACATAATGAATAGGATTATCGATTCATTTTTAGAGCTAAATATAATCGATAATACGATTATGCTTTGAATGAGATGAAGGGTGTGTAAATGAAATAACTAAAATAACAACAATTGAAATAGCAATTTGGAACACTCCAAAGAACAATAATAATTCTTCCAGTCAGTATTCTTCATTGCTTGTTACTGCAGTAAAAATATAGGAATTACGTTTTATATATACCTATACATTTATTCGAAATTAAAAAAGAAACTAATTAATTAAATGTACAACGACGTTCGACCAATTCTATTAATTTTAGATTCGTCTGATTAATACGATTATATTTCAATTCCTTGGTTTTATTATTTTGGTCCACTCTAGTTTTAAGTAATATAGAAAGTAACGATGCACATATTAACAAAAAAAAAAACGAAAATTCACATTCAAAGTATAGAGGAAGTTATTTAGGATTTTGTTATGCAAAATGGTTTTTATAACGTTTATCAGTATCAATATTTTTTTACGATAATTGATAGTCGGAATGCATGTTTTTAGGTTATGTCATAAGTTGCATGACGTAGCAATTTACGTACTGTGGATATGCCATGCAAGTCTTCGTATAATGAATAACGTACAGTATGTTTGTCTTATTATAAAGTGTGCAATTTTTCCCTAGGTTGTTTGTGGTTCGTTGGTTGTTGTATGTAAAAAAGGCAACGCGTATCACGCACACATTCAAAGCTCATCAGTCCGATTAGGTAAGTAAACAAACAATATCCAAAAATAACTCACTTTACCCTTTATTTAAACGAGATATCATGAGATGTAGATGAGATGGCATGCTTATGTACAGATTTTATATATGTAATTAGTTGAGCCCGCGGCTCCACTTGCGTGAACTACTAAAAAGGTTTTTTTTTGCGCTGAACCCTTGTTTGTTTTCTAAAATAAAAATACCCACGTTACTCTTTATAACATCATCTTTATAGCATCTGCCAGTAAAAGTCCCATCATCGGTCCAACTGTTTCGGAGATTACAAGCAAGTACCGTATATACCATATATATGCATTTAGTAAAAAGCTGTTATTACGGACACACACGGAACACACGTAATGGTGCTTGGCGACAGATTTTCAACTTGAGGGTGGTAGCTAGTCATGCCTAGTTATGCCTATGCATGGTTTCATCACGAAATTTACCTTCACAGAAAGCTCATGTTCTTTTGTAGGGATTCAAACTCACGTTAATATTTTAACTTTTATTTTTATGAAGTCGAAGTGATATGACCTATGTATAAGGGTGAGATTACGCACCTGAGCCGGAGTACCTGTGCGCGTCGTGAGGGTCCGCGTGGTGCGGGTCGGGGTCCGGCGGCGGCGCGCGGGCGAGCGCCTCGTCCCCTCCCGGCAGACACGTCTCGACCATCGCCTCGAGACAGTTCACGAACAGCTCGCTGCTCTCCGCCGTGCACTGGTTCTATAAAACAACACCACAACTTCTTATGGTACCAAGCATTCTACTTTTCAAAAGGTCTCAAGTATTATTAACAATTCTTATAGCCCGTCAATTATCAAATGACTTACCATATATTTCCCGTGTATATATATTGTTTACGATTTCTAATGGTATTATTGAAAATTCTTATTCATATGAATTAAACAATCACATAAATAACCTTTACGTGTACAAAAAAAATATAAGAATCAGTCAAACAGGTTTTGTGTTAAATCCGGAATAACAAACAGACAGACAGAAAAAATAATTTAATGGTGTGGTCGTGATTAGTTATTTACATAGTACTAGCTAAGCCCGCGGCTACGGTCAAAAGACGGAAGACAAAAATGCTTATTGTGGGTGATCCTTATAAGATAATATTTATAAATTATGTAGAACATAAACTTGATATATCTCGTATGGTTTACTCAGCGTAAGCCATTTAAGCGCCTCAAAAACTTATTTTTTCCGAATTGTTTCATCATTATTGTCACTTCTTACTTCATCTCACAAAATATATCCTATAACCTAGCCAGATAACATTGCAACAAAATCAAAAATGTGTATATCGGATAAGTTTAATAATATGTATGTATAGATGACTATTGGGGAATATGGCAAAAAAAAATACATTTACAAACAGATCTATAGATTTATCTATACAGATTATATTATAATTATATATGATTATGATTCCTGATACAAATGTAACTTTGTTGGTTTTTCTAGTAGCACGTCAAAACAACTGCACTGTGCATGATGGTAGCACATTACAATCCAACCACCAAGCGACCATCAAGAGTTCAGTAATTCATTGTCGATCGTCGCTACCATGCGAACTGCAAACCTCTCTACAGTTGGATCCTGAAACGCGACAAACTAAAAGAGAGTCACTGTGACTGGTTTATCACGATGTGCACGGTGATCGCGCCCAGTCGTATATACATATCTTTATAGGCCGACCGCTGTAAGCGCGACCCACTTGATGGTTTGCGGGACGCGGGGCGGCGGGTGTGCACGGATATACACGGTATTGAGATGATACTCTATATCTTAAGATCAATAGTTTATTCATGTTATTGCAATTGGGACAAATATGTTATGATAAATAATACATCTAGTACACAATCTTAACTTTTACACGCAGTTACAAGTGAAACTTTTATGAATTTAATAGTATATATTGACAATATAATTGAATTAAAACGCATTAAAGCATTACTATTATTAACCGTTTGGTTTTTTAAAACTTGAGCCTCCGTAATTCCTTCTTGGAAAAACAATCTCATGTGTGTTAGTCTCAATAATAAAACCGCGTCAGCCCATACGTCAAACGTCTATAGCTGTCGGCGGCCGGCAACAGACTAGCTTATCGATCGGTCTTGTTCCCCTCCCGCGTCCCGCAGATCATTAGGATGGTCGCGCTTACGGCGGTTAATAAATATCGACGGCTCCCACGCATTAGGTCGTAAGGCAAAAAACGATATTTTTCAGGAGAGCTATTTTTGTAAACGTTACTGATATAGTTCATTTGTGTAATTCAAAAACTCATAATTTATAGAAGATATTAGTATTCAGGAATTCAGTAATTAGGGTTCAGGAAATTTTAATACGGTATATTATGGTTCTAATGACACAAAAAAACAATTTTACTCAAAAAATGTGTTTCGACTTTATGCGTGGGAGCCGTCGATATAGCGCCACGTTATATTATTTGAGCACGGTTCGGATTGGAGTACCTTGGTGAAGGGTCCCGCGAAACGCCAGAGGCCGCCGAACCCGCAGCTCTGCATATAATGAAGTTGCTGCTGACTGGCATCCTCGGAAGCTATCATGTTCTGTAAAAAAAAGTTCATAAAAGTTTTAGCAGACTAGTGTAAACATTTCACACATTATAGTAAACAATATCATTCCTGTCATGTTAGTTAAATAAACTGCTAATAGATGGCGCATCCTATGTTTTTTTTAACAAATCCATAATATTTAGTTATATTTCATCAATAGCGAAGAATACAAGCTTTAAAATGACGTTTGAATCATTCAACTTGATGAAGATTTAAGGGATATAGAGCGTCGCTACAAAACAACTTTTTAGTAATAATACATAGAGATTTTAATAGATAGGAGAAAATCTATTTTCAGCTATAGATTAACATAGGGTAACGAAGTTGGACCGACATGTGATTGAGAATAAAAGTGGGTTGTGACCTGCAATCATCTTGAATATATATCTATACATACTATAAAACTCAACATCTCTCCGTCTGTCTGTCCGTTTATGTTCTTTTTACGCAAAAACCACTAATCCGGCTTACATGGTTTTTCGTTTAATTCATAGCTATATTATCTGGCCAGGTTATAGGATATATTTTATTACACAAAGTAATATACGAAATAAGCAGTGACGATAATGGGGAATCAATCGAAAAAAACAACACTTTTTCCGCGTTTTAAATGGCTTACGCTAAGTAAACCATAAGAGATATAACAATTTAATCCTACTATGAAATTAAGATGAAATATATGTGAAGTCAATTTATTCGTCATATTATTCGTCGAATATATTCTAAGCATAGAATTATATGTAATTCTATATTAAGGCGCACGATTGCTCGCGCAAGTATAATTCTAGTCGTGGTAAATACGCAATAGTAACTTAAAACCTGAAACAAACATCCGCACTATACACCACCGCGCGCGCTCATTGGTCAAATCAAATAGCGCGCGCTTCCCCGGTTTTCTAGCAACCGAGAGGAAAGATGTTACACATCAAAAAAACAACCTTCATGTATCGAAATCTAAATATTCTCTACCATTTAAGATTAAACCATAATGTTATTTATGTAGTGATAGTGAAAATTACATGAAATTTGTATACCTGTATGATGCTCTGCACGGCGCTCAGTATGACCTGGTCGTGGCAGTGCATCAGAACGTGGTTGATCTTCATGTCGAGCAAACTATGACTGCGGCATAACAACAACAACAAGACGACTATGTTTATATTAAATTCAAAAGATGACTTTGCTGTCATTAAAGAAAAAAAAAGGTGTGTGTGCGATTCACACACGATAGAAGTGAAACTTCATTTTAAAGGACATTTTCTATTTTATTTAAACAGTGTGCAATATACATACACACCGACATTTACTCTCTCGCTCTGGCTCACACAAAGAGGAGAGACCGATAATATATTGCTCTCTCGCTCTGGCTCACACAAAGAGGAGAGACCGATAATATATTGCTCTCTCGCTCTGGCTCACACAAAGAGGAGTGACCGATAATGTGCGTTAAACGTTTAACGCTTGGAAGTCGCATAAGAAGTTTCACTTCAATAAACTTTCATCCAGTATGTGTACGCTGCAATTAATACACGATGCGGGATCGTTATAAATTTTATATCATTTTCACGTGCACACATATACATAGATTACACCTTATTCATCGTAAGACGACTTGCATGAAACATGCACAGAACGTAAATTGTTACGTCGTGCAAATTATGACATAACCTAAAACACGCATTACGACTAACAATTATCATTAAAAAAAAATTGATAATGATGAACGTTATAAAACATTTTGCACGATTAAATCCTAAATAAGTTCCTCAGTGCAATGATTTTTGTGAATTTTCGTTTTGTTTGCTGGTAATACGTGCATCTTTACTTTCTATATGATTTAAAACTAGAGTAGACAGAAATAAAACCAAGGAATCGAAAATTAATCGTACGAATCGAAAATTAATCGAATTGATCGAACGCCGTTGTGCATTTAATTTAATAGATTCTTGTTTAATTTCGAATAAATACATATATTTAAGTAATTCCTATATTTTTACTGCAGCAAAAAGCAACGAAGAATATTGACTGGAAGAATTAATCTTGTTCTTTGGAGTTAGGCATTTAATAATTCTAGTGTATTAGATTGCGATCTCATTTATAATTATACTTTATTTTTGTTATGTAATATACACAGCTTACACATCACTCTATTGATTTAAAGCATACCCTTATTTTCGATTGTATTTAATTCTAAAAAGAATCGATAATCGTAAAATCAACATAAATTGAATTTATGTTACATCTCTAAAATAAACATTTGACATGTGTCGTGCAAGAATTCTTACGATGAATGAATAATAGGTATGTAATAATACATAATTATGTCGATACGATACCGATATCGTAAAGTATAAATAGTATATAATAATAAGTACACATAGTAACAAAATAAAGTAAGATAAAGTAAAGTCAACAATGCGTACAAATCTAATAATCATTAGCTTATATATTACTAGCGACCCGCCCCGGCTTCGCACGGGTGTTATGCTGATACTAAATGTACCTACCTACTACAGAATGTACTTATAAACAACATTTACAGCTTTTTTGTCATTAGATAATACAAAAAAGTTTTGTTTAGAGGTTACTCTTGAAAGAGCGACATATAATTGACCATGGTATATAGTGCCGGTTCCGCCGCACTTCCCTACATTTTAAATCTGTAATATCTTTGAGAATATTCATTTAAATTACATGCTGTAAAGGGCTATATTGATCTATATTAAATGGACAATGTATTTAAGGTACTTAATTGGATAAGGATTAATGCTGTATTGCTTAAAATCACTTCGTAAATAAGCCATTTTTTCCCGTAAAATGTAAAGGATAAAAAATGGTTATTGTGGGTTATCCTTAAGTGATAGACATATACCATTGCGGACTGTTTTGTTGACCTTTTTAAGGTGTACAATACTGTAGTACATTATTTTGATTTATCTCGTGGGGTTCAGCCAGCGTTTGCAATGTAAGCGCAAAAAGTGTGTATTTACGACATCACTTAGAAACCTCTAAATTTACCAGTGTTTCTCTACAATATTATGTAGGTATTATACATATAAACCTTCCTCTTGAATCACTCTATCTACTACAAAAAACCGCTTCAAAATCCGTTACGTAGTTTTAAAGATTTAAGCATACATAGGGACGGACAGATTATAGCGACTTTGTTTTATAGTATGTAATGAAGAAACCGAGGTTATAGAACTAATGAGGTAATTGAGTTAATCAACTAATATACCCACACTTCGGAGAGGTTATATAACTTTTACATAAAAAAATAATTTAGCGTTTCGCTTACTCTGATATCGAAGGCATTATCTAACACTTAAAAAAACTAGATAATTTAGGGCTAGTTATGAGGCATTGTGAAAAAGACAAAGGTACTTACATAACGGGAAATACTTTTGAAAAAACAACGGAACCTTCCGCTAAATATTGATACAATATTCTTATCTCGTTCTCATCTGAAAGACAACAACTATTGTTATGATAATAAACAGGTTTATAGCTGCAATTCTGGTCTATTTTGTGTTACATGTGGGGACGTGATGAACAGATGATCCCACTTGTAACTTGCGACATGGTAATGTAACACCACAAATTTAGAAGACTCTCAACTGAGTCTCGACGATGACGCAACTAGAGCTAAGCGATGGTGGCCCAAGCCCGGCTGAAGTTGTAAAAGGCCGGTTGAGGCTTCAGGGCCCTTATGGCTAACAGCATAGTCAGTTCGAAAACAAAAAAAAAAGAAGCGATTGTGGTCATTTCAGTTCTAGTGTTATACAGTGACGTTACTATAACGGATGTTTAATTATTTTGTGCGGACATTATGCAAAGTGTACAATAAACTGTTTGTATAATAATATCTGTAAAATTTATCGGCCAAGTCAAGATCATAATTTACAAGGTCTATAAATTTACACTTTTAGTGATACGCACTTTTAGTGATGTGGACACGGCACGACAGTGCTCTGAACTGTCTCCACAGTTTTATTATTCGCTCACACATATATTCTGTTTACCACAGAAGGTTTACAAAGGTGTACAACTTAGAATTGTCTGCAAAAGTTAGAATCCCGTGCAAATCTAATTTAATCGTAACAAACCCTTTACCTGTAGTGTATTTGACGAGAGTAGCGAGGACAGTCAGCACGAGCGCCTGAGTGGTGAAGTCAGAGAGAACGGAAGGGTCTAGGAGACAGTTGCTCTCAGGAGTGGAACTGTCCTTATCAGTAGTACTCTGCAGAATATTAAATTAAAAGGAGGATTTCATTTAAAAGATCTTTCTAGACTTATTGTGGTAAATTATGAAATAATATCAGGTGTGACAGTAGCCAAACTTTAGTCAATAAAAAAAAACTTATGGATTATTTGAATTCTAGTAAACGTTTTGACTACAACCATGTATAGAGCTTATCGTTTGATTGGCGAACTTTTGAAAGTCATGTTAAAAGATTGCTTGACACTTTACAATGCTATCTGTCAAAATGTTAACATATTAATAATATGAAAGGAAGGGAAGGAACATCTCTAAACGCGTTATTGAAAATATGTAGCCATCTTAAACTTTTTATATCTTATATCGATAAATAATCATTTCGTAAGTCAAATACTACAGAAACGATTTATTTATTGCGCCTAATTTGATATGAGGCTATTGAAAAAACAATACACCTTAATACAAGTATCCGGGTAGTCGCTGTCCCCGGATTTCGTGGACGCTGGTCTTTCAGTGGCGTCCTCCATACTGCCAGGTGAGCCACGTCCGTCGGTGTCCAACACCTGCGATAAATATAAGAAACAAAACCTAATCCTCGAGTTACAGTACGTTTAAAAATTAATGTTAATTATTTTACAATATTGGTATATCGATAAAGAACCTAAAACAATACAAATCAGAGAAAAATAATTGTTCATTTAATTTATATACTTTTGAAACAAATTAGGAGATTCTTCTCTGCGATCAAGTCATTGGAAACGCCAATCAGAAAACATAATTGAAATTCTATAAAAAAAACCTTTAATCTTATTTGTATATATTGAACGATGACGTCACTTGTGATCTAGTGACCATAAATACCGCTCGTTTGAGGCATACTTTTTATTTAAATAACAAATATCCTTATATTACTTTTAAAAGTGTAGTACGAAAATGGAAATAACTAGGTATTAAACACACTTGTGTTTTAATACCTCTCATTATGCTATAGTTTCATAAACTACTACATATTACAATACGAAAACGAAGTGGTCGATATTACCTGAATAAGTATGAACTGTATTTAAAATATATTCAGGCACCCAAAACTAATTTAATATTCTTAATTTCCATTCGACGTCACCCTTAAAAAGACGTTTTATAAGCAGCAGTCCGTGTGCGCAATATGAATAAAAAAGAGTCCGAAGTTTTATCTTCCCTTATTATTAATATATACTTAGATATAGCGAAATACCGCTCATCACGAGATCTGAAAAACTATAGGTCCGATTGACTTGAAATTTAGTATAGTAACTTCTTTCGCGACGTCGACGCTCACTAAGAATGGATTTTTGAAAATCCAAATAAGGGTGTAAAATTGGTGTTGAAAAATTATATGGGATGGATGAAAAAAAATTGTCTTTTGACTTGAAATTTTGTAATGTAGACTCTTTCAAAATTCATCAGTTTAGGGTGTAAAATAGGGGTTGAAAGTTTGTTTAGTAAAAAGAATTGTCTTATAATTTAGTACGCATAGTCTTCAATTTATGTAAATTCATCAATTAAGGTACTTTGTACTGTGACAATCTTTATTTTTCTTTTATAGATTGGATGATAATTATTATCCACACATACTCTTCAATTATAAAATCTAGCATTTTTGAAAACCTTCATCTAGAGAAGGGATGAAATTTGTATAGTATGACTGTAATGGGATGACTGTGTATGTCTAAGAAACCTTTTTGGAAACTATTTTTTAAACCTACATGAATTGTCAATAAATGAGTAAAAACAAAATTACGGTGTGAAAATAATTACTGCCCGAGTTCTCTCTTCACCTAATATGTATCTTAGTACTATGACACAAAGAATATAATGGTAACTCACGTCTAAGCCGCTATCAGCGTCACTGACGACGTCGTGCCGGGCCGCCTCCCCCGTGTACCCGTGTTGCATGCTGTGCGCTCTGCCCTCGCTATCCTGCACCGTTGAATAATTCATATACGTTTGGCTCGACAGAGGTGAGTGGTTAGTTCTTTACCAGGAATGTTACATGTGTGATCTTGAAATGTAGGATTTCTAATAAATTATTATTTTTTCAATTCTAAGAACACTACAATCGAACTGCTGCCGGGAGTTTATAGCTAACTAGTTTATAGACACTGGTTGATCTAAAAATGAAACGTTCTTGACTAAGTCACACTTGACAGCGTCCATAAGCGCTTTAACAAAAATCGCGCTCCAAAAAGATTTGACTAAATTCTGTAGACTTTATCCTGTCATCTCAATATTCTCACCTTTTATACGCATATCATGGTTCACACTATCCATCCATATATTCTTTTATATTCATATACAATATTCGTTCACCATCATAATAAAGTTTCTTAGAAATTACACCAATAAAGTTGCGTTATTCTTTTATAAGTTCAAATATCAGTGCTCTTTAAATAATGCAAAAACCCACGGTTAATTGAAAAAATAAAAAGTCCCCGACACAATATTTATCCTAATACTAAATTAACCTATTCATTGAGACCATTCCAATGAGCCTAAATACGAAACCCTCTATTGTAAGTCGCAGAGGAGTTGGACAGATTCTAGGTGATCCATGAAGCATAGGACCAAACCTTGGCCAAACCATGTTTTTTTAATATCATTGAAGTAAAGAATACCAAATTTAGACTCGATCAGATCTGTGGAAGACGCTCACATCCATACATCAGCTTGAAAAGAAATGATAATCTTCAAACTGAACAGATTTTCTGTAATCATAGCTAAGAACAATAAATGATCGTCACATTTAAAAAAAAAACTACTAAATCAAAATCGGTTCCGCTGTTTGTGAGCTACGATGCCACAGACAGGCACACAGATACGTAAGTTAAACTTAGGACACCTCTCTTTTTTGTCGAGAGTTAAAAATAAACACCAGCACGCGGAATTTGAAATGATGACGCGTACTGTATTATGACGTCATTAGATTATGACGGCAGATTGTTTTTTTTTTTAATTTAATTTCAAGATCACACACAATTTCCACCACTAAAAGAAAAATAAACCGTGGAAATCGTATCGCTAAGGGTATTTAAGGATTACAAGGGTTCAGCCATTTAATCATAAAAATGACTATATTAGATCACAAAGCGTCTATAAAATCGTGTATCTTAAAAATTTACTAAAGAAGCTGTTGATTTAATATCTATGGGTTTTAAGTAAGCCATAAGCGATACTTAGTTTGTGTTTTGATTGGCAAAAGTTTTGCTGAGTCTGTTTTAGTGCAGAGTGTGTGTGCACTAGAATACTTTGCGTTTCAAATAAGAAGATAACAGTCAAAACGCCATTTTGCCTGCAACTTCAACAAAAAATGTCCCACCGGAATTTGTCCCGTGACAAGACTTTAATTTATATAAAACTGTTGTACTATCTGTATATCTAATTTTTCTCAAATTTCCCTTTAGATATCCTAACTAAAGCACAAAAAAATAAGGAATATACACGATGCTTTTAAAAAAAATGTTGTCTGTCTGTTTGCATGTCCAGATTTAACTAAAAAACGGCTTGATTGATACACGGGAAGCTTATGTCATTGGTCAATTTTTTTAAGAGTACCTACACTTAAAGTGTGGATGATTTTTTCTTCTCGTCTATCTTAAGGTGTGAGAAAACCATTTTTCGATTGAGGGATCCGTTTGCAAAATATTAAGCTTTAAAAGGCTAGTTTTTGTTAGAATCAAATGTACTGAATCAACTGCCATCTGTTGGATATGTGAAAACATTCACTGCAGTATTATGTAAAACGATGTTAAAAGGAAAAATATCCGGCTCAGAAGGCTTTAAAAGTTTTTGTTGCTGGTATTAGGTACCTATAATTTTGACAACCAGTGAGTGAAGTTGGAGGGGACGGCGATTATCTTCTCATTTGAAACGCACAGTATGTTGACTAATTTTTAAACGATATAACTAACACTCAATTATCTATAAGTAATTCATGTTCAATAAAATTATTATTTATTTTTTAAATTACAAATTATATTATAGCCATCTTTAACTAATATTTTTTATTTTTAAATTTTTTTCATACTATATTAATTTGTATTATTGTCTGTGCGGGGTCTATAAAATCATGCATCAGATGATTAAAAGATCTCTGGAACATAAGATAAAAAAAACCTAAGCAATGAATCGAGTATATTTTTATACAGTAAATACAAAACGTGGTAATATTACAGTGTGCTTAATTTGAACTTGGTATCCAATTAGTTAGTTTTATTACTTGAACCATCACAGGGACACAAATCACTAATCTTACTATGAACAAAAGGAACTAACTATACGCTTAGGTATTTACTACCTACACATTGGTGAATATTTCTGTCAGACCAGACCTTAGAGCTAAACTATAAATGATTTAATTTATCATATTACATTAAATTTAATGTCACTTAATAGAATTCAAATACAGTTTCCTCTTGACTGAAAACTGTAGAGGTGTCTTAGATTGTAAATATTGAAGTTATTGGATATGTCTTCATTACCCTGGGCGGTCTTATGGTGTCTTTAGAAGTTGGCATAGAGAATGACCTTTGAGTCTTGAAAAGCGTTCTAGCAGATGGCTGTCGACAGAACGGAAAGCGATGCGAAAGCGCACACACGTTATTCGTTATTTCAATTATTTTTTTACATCAAAGTTGTTATGTATTTTTTGATTATTCAAAATAACGAATAACGTTTTGTGAATAGCGTTATCTCACAGGGTTTTAGATCAGAGTTATTAAAAAAAGTATAGGATATATTTATACAAAAAGAACAAAATAAAAATCGAATATGTATGTATGTATTTAGCGTTGCGGGGTGAAAAACATGTAATGTATACAAACGATAGAATAAATTGAACCGATTCCAATACAAGATGCGTGGAAAAAAATACATAATATGATATAGATATACTGCTTGGCGGATGACATGTTACTTACTGAAAAATACAGTCAAATTAGAATTACATATGAATAATAAAAGAATATTAGACTGATAAAATAAAATACTAAAGATTTTTGTTCATGGAGAAAGCGAGCGCGACTTGTTCCCTTCGGAATTTTCCTATATCGGTCAATCAACTTATATACCCAAACTTCGGTGAGGAGACAAAACGTTTTATCGAATAAAAAAACTTTTGTAAGAGTTTTGCCTCTTTGCTATTTTGTATCACACACGATAAACTATATAATACCGTATTGTTTTATAATAACCACAAGAGACAAGTAAAAGTTAATTTATAATTAAAGTTCACAAGTTAATGTGGTCTTCGGACAGGAATATTTTGTATGGAACGGATATTTCGTAACGTAATCAAGTTTCCCGTTGTGCCTAAAGATCTTATTATTAGGTCCTTACATATGTCGTGCTGACCACTTTGATCTGAAATATCTCCTCTTAGGTTAAGAATTCCAAATTCAAATTTATAAATTATTTAGCTGGTACATTTGAGTTTTGAAAACAGTCATTTGTTTTTTCCTAATTATTTTTTTCTTTGGCGTCGCTTATTACCGCACAATGGAAAACATGAAATATCGGTATATTTACGAGTACGAGTTCTACCGTGGCCCCAGTGCTGCAGAAACAAATCGAAGGATTAATGATTTGTACGGCGCTGGTGTCGCAAAAGAAAGCACGGTACGTTTTTGGTTTCAACGTTTTCGTTCTGGAAATTTCGACCTTCAAAACCAACCCCGTGGACGGCCGGAGACCAAAGTAGAAAATAAAGAATTAAAGCCTATTGTGGAAGCGGACCCATCACAAAGCACTTCAGAGATAGCTGCAGGCTTCGGGGTAAGTGATAAAACTGTATTAATACACTTGAAGCAAATCAGGAAAGTAAAAAAAACTTGAACGATGGGTACCTCATGATTTGAGTGAATCACAAATGGCAAACACGCGTCGTCTGCTGTGTTACTTTGCTCAACCGACACAATAATGAAGGGATTTTAAATCGAATCATTACTTGTGATGAAAATTGGATACTCTACGATAATCGTAAGCGCTCGTCGCAATGGATGAACCCTGCAGAGCCAGCCAAATCCTGCCTTAAACGAAAATTGACCAAAAAAAAGTTAATTGTGTTTGGTGGACTTTCTAAAATCTGGCCAAACGATTACGAACCATGAAGAATGATGAAGAATGATAGAAATGAAGAACTAGCTGCTAAACAACCAAGATTGGTCAATCGCTCTAGGCCACTGTTGCTTCACGACAAAGCAAGACCACACACTGCACAGCAAACAACCACTAAGTTAGATGAGCTACAATTGGAATGTCTGCGACATCCACCGTACTCCCCGGACCTTGCTCCAACAGATTACCATTTTTTTTCGGAATTGGGACAACTTCTTACAAGGAAAAAAAACTCCAATGCGGCAGTCCAAACCGCCTTCAAAGAGTTTATTGATTCTCGCCCCCATGGTTTTTTAGTGAAGGGATCAATGAATTACCTATGAGATGGCAAAAGTGCATAGATAACAACGGTGCATACTTTGATTAATTAAATATATTATACAAGAAAAAATATTGACTTTACATTCCCCCCGTACAAAACGCTTCATATGTAAGGACCTAAAAGAAACTATTGTAATATGTATTATGTAACTCAAGTATTTTAAATGACGGGCAGTGAGGTAAGACGAGTGTAGAGCGAGACGGGTAGACGTGAGAGTGGGAAAGAAGCAATGAGCGCTGAGGAGAGGTGAGTTGCGGGGGTGAGGAGAGGGTGCAATTCGAGTGGATGGGCAATATACCTCGGAGAGAGGGTTGACATGGATATATAAAAAACATAGATGTCAAATAAAAATTGTTAGTTGCTTGTTTTTATTATTTCATTAATGTACGACTATTATCAATTAGTACATATTTATAATTTTATGTCAAGGACAGCAAAGTGTGGGTAAAATGGTTGATTGACACATATATTCTGCCTGACACACAGGGTCCGATTAGTCATATAGAACTTAGAAGTAATAATTGCTACGGACCCCGCGTATAGAGAAGAAAAGTAAAATACGATTAGGCCTCCTAAATGGGTCGCTCATTTCTTTTTTTTTTAGTATCTTCACTGAGGAAATTCCATGGGCCCTATTTTTCTGGTAAATAATGATTCAAACATCATTTCATATTATGTCCCACGTCATTGACGAAATTGACAAATACTTTAAAATTAACGTTTTTATTAAAAAAAAAAATTGTGTATTAGTTTTTTTTCGAACTGACTAAACTGTTAACTTTATGGGCCCTGGAGCCTTTGCGGCTTTTACAGTTTAGTAGAAAATAATAGTTGTTCCGACTCCGCTCCGACTCACGCTTGACCAATTTTTATTACTAATTGTTTTACTTTAGGGGTTCTGCACACTATGGACTATAATCACCAAGTTCGATGCTTTTATGTATTAGTTTTTATGAAAGAGCAAAAAAGAAATCTTGAACTTAAAAACGTTTCTCGTATGAAGCCCATTCTTAATATTTTTCTGTTTGGTATTTTTACCATTTCTTAGAATATCCGCCATATAATAACACAAATATCGCAAAAACTCAGCATTGGAAAATATTGATAATTTATTCCAATTTCCTATTAAAATCAGTATATATTATAGCTTGACCGCCATAAGCCATAACGTCTAAACCATTATTCAGTTGTTTTTCGACTATTTTTTAAACAATATCAGTTAAATTTTAATTTTGGGGACACGATACCGAAACTTTTTTGTAACGTCACTTTACGTTACGAATGATATGTAGTAATCTAAAATGTATTGTGTTTAATTTTTATAAACTACGCTATCTGTCCGTTATAGTTTGAATTGAAGTAAGGTTTGCGATGAGAATACCTGGTGTGGCGTGGTGGTCAAGTGCGGGCTGGGGCTGTGTCCGCTGCTACTCGACTGCACGGTAGGCGATCTGCCTGTTAATATACATATATAATACAGTTCACGATGATGCTTTATGTAGAGTTCGCACTGAACCAGGAACCTAGTGGCTATCGGCTATTCTGAGTAATATATAATACTACTCTGGCAAAAAAAGTACCGAGAAAAGATCAAATTCATACAACATTGTTTTATCGTCTTCAAAGTATGCTCCCTCAGAAACGATACATTTACACCAAGAAATAATCCAAACATTCTTTAAACGCTTTTTCCGGAATTGAGTTTAGTTCTCGTCGCGAATTCGCCTTTATGTCTTCTACCGAATGAAAACGGGTGCTACAAAGTGGTAATTTGAGTTTAGGAAAAAGAAAGAAGTCGGTTGGAGTATTTATTTGAAAGATGGTAATTGTTGAATTTTTTTGTAAAAAAATCATTCACTATGATGGCCTTGTGCGAAGTCGCATTATTGTGGTACAAAATCTAAGAATTTGATTTCAACATATCTGGTCTCTTTCGTGAAATTTGCTCTCTTAAACGCCGCATAACGCTCAAATAATACACTTTATTTACCGTTTCACCTTCCGGTAAGAATACCGAGTGCAAAACACCGCAATAGCCAAAGAAAACAGTCAACATGACTTTGACTTGATAGACTTTGGCATGGTTTTTTCGGTTTCGGATCAGTTGGAAGGCGCCATTCCGAAGCTTGTTGACTGGTTTGCATATCAAACTCGTAAACCCACGTCTCGTCACCAGTAACAATGCGTTTCATGAATATTAGGTCAGAATTGACTCCTTCTAGCATGTCCTCAGCGACTCTGAGGACTTGACTCTGAGTTTTTGGAGAAAGTTCAGGTGTTTTGGGACTGGCCGAGCGGCAACATGTTTCATACCTGAGTGATTAGATAATTTAAAATGATACGGATCGAATCGTGAGATACAGAAAGTTTAGCGGCTATCTCTCTCAAAGTTGAATGAGGATTTTCAGTTTTGCACTTTTTTCTTCACTTTTGCGATGTTAACTTCAGTTGAAGACGTTGATGGCCTGCCAGGGCGAGGCAAGTTTTCCACCATATCTAGACCGCTTTTGAACGCTTTGTACCACTCATAAGCACGTGTTTTTGATAAAGTCCATTCACCGTAAGCCTTCTGTAACATTTTCATTGTCTCAGAACACGAAATTCCATTGGCGATGCAAAATTTAAGACAAACTCTTTGTTCGATGTTTTTGTCCATTATCAAATTAGCAATACACACTAGATATGATCTAACTAAAAACAGCACTGTATATAATCTAAATGACAGATGCAACTCAAAGTTCATAGTTACTGCTCCGCTCCTTAGAGACGTAGCGTGAAGTTATATAGCCCATACTATTCCTCATGAATCTGGCTACCATATACAAAATGTTCATTTTGAATCCGACTGGTAGTTCCAGAGATTAGCTTATTCAAACAAACAAACAAAAACTCATCAGCTTTATTATTCTAGTATACATCAAGTGCCACGAAGTCTCGGTTTCGATCAGAGCTCCAATAAACTTTATAATCTTCTCTATCTATCCATATGTTGCAGTCAAAGTAATTAATCTGAATATTATTTATACTATCCAGCCGTTATATAAACAATCTGGCTTATCATCATTTCAGCCGAAAGACGTCCCACTACCGGACATTGGACATCCGTTCCACGAGCTACGTGTTTACCCCGTTTATACTTTTTACTAATGGTTTTTTATTTATTTATTTATTTTCTCGGTAATTTAATGAACGTTGTGTGTATTGTGTTTTTTTTTCTATACAATGTTTACCATATGAAAGGTTGCATACAACGTAAATTGATACGTCGCACAAGTTTTGAAATAACCTTAAAACATGCATTTTGACTTTTTTATACAACGTGGCAAACAAGCATACGGCCTGCATGATGGTAAGCTGCTACCGTAGACTATAGACACTTGTAATACCATAGGTATCACTAGCACGTTGCCGACTTAGGGATCAAGAGCTCTGGAAACGCTACTTACCGCGGTCTTCTTTCTGTAGGGTGGAAGTATTCCACCAGTCAGTCGGACTGCCCCAAGTAAAGAAGTCTCAAAAGAAATTTCAATTGCCATTTAAAAAAATAATGATACTGATAACCTCATGAAATCATTTATCACGAAATAAATTGACTACACGAATAAACATGCCGCCGGCATCTTGTTGTTCGGCGTTATTGCAGTCAGTAAAAATGTAAGAAAACCGCGTATATCAAGTGTTCCAGTACTTCATTTTTGTTATTTCATTTACAAAGCGTTACACACCCCTCGGTTGATTTAACAGATCGAGTTATCGACTCTATTTAGCTTTAAAAAGAATTGAGAATCGTAAAACAGACTTACGATATAAGTTATGTTACATAATATTACTAAATAAATATTTGACATCTGTAATGCAACCTTTCTTATGATGGACACAGTTATATTCAAATAGAATATATTTAATCGAAAATATCAGTGAGTATTATATTAAAGCATGAGTATTGAGGCAATGATGTCTCAGTGGTAGTGTGTACGAGTTCGCGTCGATGGACGTGAGTTCGAATCCTTGCAATGAGCCTGAACTTTTGGTGAAGGAAAACATCGTGAGGAAACCATAGCATGGTGGTAGGGATTTTTCTAATGCCCACCTGGCGCGCTACCACCCTCAAGCATCAATGGGTGTGTTCCGGCAGATGTCCCCCCCACTAGGTTTAGCGTGTATTATCATCTTGGGCCACATCGTCAATTAAAATCAGGCGAGACTGTGGCCACTACGCGAAACCTACCACCTATAAACTAAATATAAACTATACAATATACATTTGAAGAAACGTACATTTATAAAGAGCCGCTTGTGCGCAGGAGATGGCGGCCTGGTCGAGCACGTCCCAAGACTTCTGTCTTCGGTTCGAACACGGCTGCGGAGGTGCGCCGGGCTGACCCAAAAGCTGCATACATGTGGTCAGCATCAAGAATACAGTACACTTGTAATTTATAGTTTAAAACTGTCAATTATCTATTATCATACTAATATTATAAATGTGAATGTTGGTTTGTTTGTTACGCTTTCACGCGAAAACTACTTAACCGATCGTCATGAAACTTTGTACACATATTCTTGGACGTATTAAAAGTGACATAGGATACTTTTATCCCGGTAACAACATTTTTTGTCGTCCACGCGAGCGAAGCCGCGGGTAAAAGCTAGTAGATTATATTTTCACATCGCGCTTATATTTACTGCTTAATTGCTTTTTATACGTAAACGTATTTTCAGGTTCAACGACATAAACAACGATATGAGTTTTATGAGCAAAACAAAAGGGAATACAGCATAAATCAGTTGATAAAACGTAGGTGTTTGGCAAATCGTTAGTATTCGATAGTTTAAAAAACATATCGATTTATCGTTTGATTATCGATGGTTTTATACTACGGAATAAATGTCAGACCGTCGAGCGATGACAGCGAAAACGAAACGTCATTGTGTGTTCCGAAGGGTGCGTATTTTACTAATCTGACTCCATAAAAAAGGGTATTCGTGCAAAATCTTTCTTGTAATCACAAAATAACCCGTATTATCAATAGGATATCAACAATAGATTGTTTTATTTCAGTAAGCGATTATTCAATAGTGCAAATGACTATCAATTAATCGATGTTTTACAACACTACAATAAAGAGCGAGTGAATAAAACCGTCAACAAAATGAGATCAAAATCGAAGAAGAAATGCTGCAGGCAGCGAATTCTGTTGATTTTGTACCCTAAAATACATCTTTTCGCGTTTCTTGTAAGTTCCTAAATCTAGCCATATATTAGTTTTCCGTAGTAGGTATTAAGTAATTATTACATCATGTTTTGAAGTCAGTTATCAGAGATAAAACGAATGATTAAATGACACACACACACAAAATGACTGCTATGATATGGTGGTAGGACTTTTTCTAATGCCCGCCTGGCTAGGTACCAGCCTCAAGTTGATAATCTGCTGTCAAGCACCAATAGGTGTGTTCCGGCAGCTGCACTTGAGAGACAGTCTTCCACTAGGCTTAGCGTTTACCATCTTAGGCCAAATCATCACTTAACATCAGATGAGATTTTGGCCACAACGCCAAACCCATAAAGTTAAAAAAAATAACTTCACCGCAATAAAAGAAACCAAGCAACTTCATAGTATAGACTTTTTGTTACATCGTACGCGCGCATCGTAAAAAATAAGTAATCATTTTTTCATAACGCACCTAAAAAATTATAACTTCAAATAAACCTAATAATAATAATCATCAATTGTTTGTTTACATTTTTATTCAGCTGAACAAAACCCAAAACATACCTGGTGGTATTCAACGGTAGGCCAATAGTGATCACAGTTGTCCGGCAACCACTTCGGCAAGGAGTACTTCACGTGACACCTTGAACGGACCTCCTCACTGACACACACCAATGCTGCAATACATCAATTATATATTTCAACATCGATACTACGTTCATAATGATAGGTAATATTGTATTAGGCTGAGATATGGGACACACGTTCCGAAGAAGAGAAACTTGTTAAAAAATCACCGAAGAAGACATCCTTGTTAAAAAATCACCGAAGAAGACATCCTCATTAAAATTACGATGTTCGAGGAAGAAAACCTCGCAAAAAAATGCTAGATGGATGGGAGGGGGTGCATTAATTCGTCTTAAGCCTCTGTCAGTTCGAACCGTTCCAGTTGCTCTGATTCGGCGGATGGAGAAACAGTTCCGTTTCACCGGGTGGTTTTAGTGCGTAGGATGAGCCTCACATAACCCTCTTGCATTCCCCTACTTATGATGGGTTTCAACACGTTAAAAAAAGGGATCAGAAGTTAACGTGCAAAATGAAAGAGGCAGGGCAGAAGTTCATAAAAAAAAGCTCTAAACGTTTAATGCGACTCCTGTCCGTTAGAGAAGGGATAAGGCATAGAGAGATTTATTTGGGTGTATCCCGACTGGTGAAATACATCCAACCTACAGAAGATCGCAGCCAAATAACCTAGTGTTGTGTTCCTGCGGTGAATAGTTTCCAGAGCTTCTTGGGGTAGACGGTTCGAAATCGATACCTATGGTTATTACAAACGTCCATAGGCTATGGTTGTCTACATATGTAAAAAGACAGTGTATGAGGTAAGATTGTTGTTAGTACCGGTAAGATAAGCTGCTGTCTGTGGCGTGAGATGGAACTTGTCGGGGTGTCGACGCGCGGTGATCGCCAGCAGCGTGGCGAGCACGCGGCAAGTGCGCGACACGGTCCCGCCGGCCGGGTGCCGGTACCCCTTGATCAGGTGCCCCACCAGCGCGAAGTGGAAGTTCGATCGGAAACTGCGTAACCAACACCCTCATCACTCTACGGAACACGTGCTATATGTTTTAAACAAAAACATATTACACTTCAGTTTTTGACAGGATCTTGATCTATCATGTGGTGAATTTCATTCTAATTCATAAACTTCGATGTTATTTGGTCCTATATTATGTAATTTTGATGCCATTTTACGCGATGTAGTCCAAATGTAATGAATTATAAATACTAATTAAGAACATGCGTTTTAAGTTACCACAAAAAGTCCCTGGATAGTTTCAATGAGGGAGCCGCCATCTTGTTAGAGGTATGTTTGGGGATTTCCCTTTACTTGGGGCAGTTCAACTGGTGCAATACCTCCACATTACAGAAGATCGCAGCGAAATTACCTAGTGTTGTGTTCTTGCGGTGAGTAGTTTCCAGGGCTCCTTGGAGAAGGGGGATACAAGGTTGGCAACGCGCTAATGATACATAGGCTACGGTAGCCGCTTACCACCAGGCGGGCCATACGCTTGTTTGCCACCGTGTGACACGTGTTAGAAGTTAAACCATCAGAACAAAAAATTAATAAAATGTTCTTTAAACATTAATTTTAAATATCCTAAATCAACGGGATTCGAACTATCGACCATCTCGTGTGTACTGGGTATGGAGTCTGGTCATCTCACACCACTAGGCCAATCCGATGACAACCACAATCATAAAAATCATGACTTGCATTTATCGTGCATAATGTAAATATATTCTCCTTTTCTCGTAGGCTAAATCCTATAGATGTATATGGTTGTCTCTTTTTATTGTCGCTTTTTCGTTTCATTGAGTTTCAAATCAAAACGGTGCTACAGAAGTTTTCCTTTAAAAAAAAGATCATGAGAACAATTAGAAATATTCTATGAACTGAACTGATGCACCGAAGCGATTATGGCTCAGTGGTTATCGTGTTTGGACACTGCTTTGATTGACGAGGTTTAGAATCCTACAATGTGCCTGAGCTTTCGATGAATGAAAACATCGTGATGTCCATCGTTTTCGAATGCCCACGTTTCTTTTTATATTAACACGACAAACTGACTACAATATGCCTGATGGCGAGCACAGTACAATCCAAAAAGACCACCGAGAGATCTCCGGTCAACGCTGTCATGCCAGCCTACGAGCCTCTTGGCAGCTGGATATACTCTGCCTAATCTCGAAAGGCGACAAGCCTAAGTGTGCCACTTGGCTGTCCACAATCCTCATCAAAACAACTGTAGGCGTGTTTCAGCAGATGCATGTGAGAGCCTGTCCCTTTACCGTGGTAGCGGTTGCGTAATTTATAAATGACCAAGACCAGCACACTTCACAAATCCAACAAGATGGATATTTTGCATGATAACGTTCCCGGAATCAAGAAATATGTTGCTCAGTTAGAAAAGTAATATTGATTCATTCGTTTACCAATTATTAGATTTTAAATCGTTTATTTGTTTGTCACCTGTGAATCTGCTTCGTCTTCTGTTTCTTGTTACCAGTTATATTCTATTTATGATGTAGTCAACACTTTTAATTATAGTAGAACTAAGCAAAGTTCTCTGTCTATTTTTCTTTACTTGTGTGTTTATTATGTAAGTGTTCAAATAAATAAATCTATAAAGTACTAATATATTAAAAAAAAAATACGAACAAAGTTATATAGTATACTATCTGCCCCGTTAATAAAGTTTATATCGCGGTACAATATGTGATGTCACATGTCACCACCGCGGCTCACGGCACCGAGCGATGCGAAGTGCGGCTACGTTCAAAGCGAGACGTCCACATCTAGCGCACGGTTGTTGACTCGCCGCCATTACTAATACTATTTTAATCTTATAGATATTGCCAAGTATTTATTTATTACTACGACTGACCTATTAATCTGGAGGTGTAACTAACGCCCCCACAGTTTCAAATGATAGTGTAATAAAAAATTACGGCCTAACAGTTATCTTCCTGTTCAAAATGAACGGCTAGACGATAATAAAAAAACACCAACCTCAAACCAACAGCGTGGTCTAGTTGTTTGAAATGCCACTCCAAAGGTTCCCTTGTCTCCATCAACACTTGTTCGAGCGTCTACGGAACAAAATAATTTATTAATAAAAATCGAAGTAACTTTGGGCGCAATGAGAATGAAATTTTAAACCTGTAACGATAAAAAAGTCGAGTTTTGGTGCGGCGTTTTTGCAAGACAATAACGAAGACAAAAAAAAAATGATAATTAGTACTTGGTCAAAGAAAGAGAGAGAAGTATAAAACTATGAAAGAAAGAAATTTATAATTATTGCATGGGGTCGAATTGGTCCCTGTCCTCAACATGAAATATTCTCTCAAGGCGAATTCTAATCAGTGAACACCTGTTTTCTGTTTCATCAGCGTCATTTGATAATCAAATACTCTTCGAAAACCTTGATGTGATCGTGATTAAACACACACAAAGTCAGTAAAATATACATTATTATCAAGAGAGACTCACTTTATCGTCGAATTGTCCTTGCGAGTCAAGCGTGTGAATGTTTTGCTCCATGAGAGCGAGTCCGGCCGCGTACAGCGTGGGCTCGTCCAGCTGCAGGACAGAAAGCGCGACCCAGAAAAGCGCCTTGTGGATTGGTGATGCCTGTCAACATTTGTACCAGCATCAGCATCATTCAAAGGTCTTACCATTATCACTACAGGATACAGAAATTCTTCTGATGATATACTGTACTACACATTATTTAATCCTATTGAGTAAATTTAATCATTAGAATTTGCCGATGAATGAATAATAAAACTTTTGTCAAGCGATTTATCGTGCATCATAGCAATAAACGGATCTAGTAATTAATCGACCAGCGCTTTCTAGTGGAAATACAGAGATTATAATAATTTTCAGTAGAGAAAACGAAACATTGAATCATATTTGAAAAATATCAAAATTAGTGCCTGGTCTTTCCGACCAAAACTTGCATAATCGATACATCTCCTTAATAGATTCTTCAAAGGCTCAGTTCATCACTAAATGTCTAGTCCAACTCGCTAATATTATACTCATCTACAAGTTTAAAGTCAAAGATTTAGTTTTGGGTCTGGATTGATATTTTTTACAGAAAAATCGTTTGTAACAAAAAAAAATTAAACTTCTAGTTATCCATGTAATTAAGTGAAGTCGTCGTAGTCGAGCAGATTAGACCAGTGGGGTATTTTGAACTTTAAAATTGGTCAAATAAAGTAAGTCGGAGGAACAATTGCATCCATTGTACCCCTCTTTCCTACAGCTACTTACAGAAAAAGTTATAACTTCATTAACTATAAGATCTCGAGAAGTAAGATGCCTAAAAGCTGCAGGTATTACAGATTTTTCGATGTCTGATGGATGGATATATCCTAGAAAAATCTGCCAAATAGTTGCCCACTTTATTGGTTTAGGACCGTTTAGATATTAAAAATGTCAAGTAGCCGGTTCACGAAAACGATAAATTATAACTCACAGGATACAAAAGTGGCTGCAGTCTGGTCAAGCACATTATTATGGCTTCAAGGAGAGCCAAGTCGTTGAAAGACTCCAAAGCCTTCACAAGAATTCTCAGCAGTTGCTTCATATCGTCATCTGTTACATTTTTACCTGAAAACGAAAAATCTACAATCACAAACTCTTCATTAAGGGAATGAAAAAAGTAGCGATGTTGATTCCGTCTAGCTCAAGATTACTGGGATTCAGGTCCCTAAATAAGGTTAATAAATTGTCGGGATCTCGATCTGACATCTTGTGGTTTTTATTTTATTAATTAACTTTCGTTGTTTGGCTCTATATTATATAATACTAGCGACGCGCCCCGGCTTTGCACGGATAACAGTTCTGCTGTGCTACAGATGAGGCGGCAATGACGAGGGCCGGTTATGCGCGGGTGGGTGGGGAACAAGCCATCGCTTCGGCGTGAACGATGTGAACGATGCAATAATATCCGACTCGATCCGGTTACTCTAATGTGAAGAACAACAGTGCCAATGGAATACATACGCCAATATATATTCCGACACATTCACAGTCGTGTAGTGTAGTCGTGAAGTGTGAACTAGCAGTTATTCGACTCTTTAAGGCGAAAGCAGACTGCGATAATAGACAAGAAAATTATGAGGCGCCCTGGCGCACAGTCGATATCGTCGTGACTTGTCTCTTAGAGTATAATCGATATTGTCGTGACTCATCTCTTAGAGCACAGTCTATATTGGCGTTACTTTTCTCGTTAGAGTACAGTCGATATCGTTATGAATCATCTCTTAGAGCACAGTCGATATTAGCGTGACTCATCTCTCAAAGTAGGTACAGTCGAGGACACTGGCGTAACTTATCTCTTAGAGCACAGTCGATATTGACGTGACTTGTCTCGTTAGAGTACAGTCGATATTGACGTGACTCATCTCTTAAAGCACAGTCGACATTGGTGTGACTTATCTCGTTAGAGTATAGTCGATATAGATATGACTCATCTCTTAGAGCAATCTATATTGACGTGACTCATCTCTCAGAGTAGGTACAGACGACGACACTGGCGTAACTTATCTCTTAGAGCACAGTCGATATTGACGTGACTTATCTCGTTAGAGTACAGTCGATATCAGCGTGACTTATCCCTTTAAAAATTGTGGCATGACTCGTCTTCATTTTAGAAAAACATACAACAATATATCAACACAACATATGTATTTGTCAAATTATTATCATATAATAACTTACTGATGCATCCAAATACTATCAAAGCCCTCGGCTGTAGGGCCGGATTGAAACAGAACGCGAAACTCTTCGCCAACGACGTCCTGTAACAAAATATTATAATGTATCATTTGATCTTAGGTGACGTGTGATTTAAGTGACCCAAACAAAGTGTATTGCTTTAAAATGTGAATCAACTACGATTCAGTGGTAATTGGTGTTCGTAATATTGACTAGCGACAGTTACTATTCACTTGTACTATATACTTGGGACGATAGAAACAGTACTCCAAGACCACGAGCATTATATAAAAAGGCAACGATGGCTTAAAGGATAGTATTGCTCGAGCTGTTGAATAGAGAAGATCTCTATATACTGGGATTGCTCGAGGCAACCCACTACGTCGGAACTCAAAGAGAGGATATTCTCGCTCGAGCTGCCTGATTGTGAAGAAGTCCGGATTACTCAGGCGAGACTCAAAGTGGCTATAGAGAATGTTTGAGATCATTGGAGGTAACCTCAAATAAACAAGAATACTATATACTATGAGATGTGATTCTGTAATGGTGATGTCAAAGAAAATCTTTGTGTCTCTCCATTATATATGTATAGTATATAAGATGTTTATTGCCATAATACACACTATGCTTATTTTGGAATTAAATGTCCGAATGTGAAATTGTGACAACACACAAACAGACATACTAACCAGGTGTGAAGCCAATCGCAGTTGGGTATATCTCGCATACAGGCCTCCATTATCTCGAGGAGTGCGTCGGTGATCGTCTCCAAGGATTGTAACGGCAGACGCTCACGGTCCGTGTGCCCGTGCGTGTGGGCCGCGTGGGGGACGGGGGTCACTGGCGGCACAGGGGTCAAGGGGGGTCCGCCGCACGGCCCCGCAGACAGCGGGAGGCCGGCGCTGCCCGACGACACTGACTCCGTGCACGTGTAAGAATGCTCCGAGTACCTTTGAATATTTATGAATATTATTCCATCTCTTTAATGTAGAGAAAACAGGTAGTTGGTGTATTATTTCTACAAACGAAAACAAATATTTTTTTGGAGTTTATATCTTAAGAAACGATATAAGGCGCACGGTATGAAAAAATATGAATGAAATTGATAGTGCAACATAACGCAAATAAGTTTTAACCTTAGTGGTATTCAAACAAGGTTGAGATTTATTCAATCTTTTCGTTTGCTGCGACATCCGCCAAACGCGAATCGACCGTTGAAATGAGCGGGAACGTCGCGCGGTTACATTCATTTTATATTCTAAAAGATGCCTTTATTTACTCTTCTTGCTAATTGTGTATACTCGTATATTCTGAATTAAAGACAATTCTTGAGGATTAAACTCAAGTCGTGCGTCGGAGCTGACGCACACAATTTTTTTTAAACAACAAATGTGGTGATCAGGCGTTCCTCCCGCGGTAGCCTGTATGCATCATAAGTATCAGTGGCGCGTTGTCGACCTGGAACTACCCCACCCAAAAGAGCTCTGAAAACCCTACTCACAGCAGGAATACAACACAAGAGTTTTTGTCTGCGAACTTCTGTAAAGTGGAGGGCTGCCCCAAGTAATCAGAAATTTCCAAAGAGATTTCTCTGTGCCCTACCTCAATACCTAACTCTTATTAACGTTATTATAAAACTAAACTGTATATGAAACTGTGTTGAACATGCGTCCATGTTATAGACTTGAGCAAATATAAAAACCGAACACTTAGGGCACAGACAAATTTATTTCGAGATTTTCCTCCACTTGGGGAAGTCCGACTGGTGGAATAACTCCACCCAACAGAAGACCGCATCAAATATTCTAGTGTTGAGTTTTTGCGGTGAGTAGGGTTTCCAGAGCTCTTTGGGGAGGGGGGTTCAAGGTCGGCAACGCGTTATTAATACCTCTAGTCTTACAAGCGTAAATAGGCTACAGTAGCCGCTTACCATCAGGCGGCCCGTATGCTCGTTTGCCACCTTTTTACTGAATAATATTGCAGTAATAGTAATTTTAAACCGTAGAGGAGAATTAATTTGATTTCTTACCAATCGGTAGCGTGCCTGTTATAAGGACTCCTGAACGCTGTGACGGCTGCAGACTTAACTTTCGATATGCCGAACATCTGGTAGAACTTGGGGAGTGCGAACTCGTCTAACGACAGCATCAGGACCCGTTGCGTTTCCTCTGAACGATTGAACATCAGATTAAATGTTTTCTTTTAGTATATCTTCTATACATATTATAAAACTCAAAACGTCTCTCTGCTTGTCTTTCTTTTCACGCGATATGAGGATATATTAGGATATATTTTGTTACATAAAGTAACATACGAAATAAATAGTGACGATAATCGTGAATAAAGTCAGAAAGAGACCCTTTTGGTGCGCTTAAATGACTTACGTTGAGTAAACCATACGAGATTTATCAAATTAATGTTCTACATAATTATAGATCATAAAAAAACCTACAAAAAGTCAGCGATAGCATGTATCATCTTCTAAGGATCACCTACAATAAGCATTTTTGTCTTCAGTCTTTGAAACGCGCGTGCGTTCGACCGACGGCATTATGTAAACCACGCGAGCAGAGCCGCAGGCACAGCTAGTCAATTTATATAACACTAGCTGTAACTCACGGTTTCACCCAGGTATTCGCTCTTCCATATTTCCAGATTGCTTGACATCCATGGTTTCTATTTCGCTCCTTAGGGTCCTAGCGTGAAGTTATATACCTTATAACAATCCTCATTAAACAGGCTATGAATTGTTAAAATATATTTTTTAAATACTGTTAGTTCCAGAAACAATGTATGAAAGTAACAATGTAAACATATACAGAATAGTATAAGTAAAGCTCTTCCTTATTTACGGAAAATACAACTATTTGTGTAGCAATATACTTTAAATAAAATTGAATATTATTGCGTACGCGGGTGAGGAACGCACTTACCTGAGAAACTGGGCGTGGTACAAGTGCACAGCGAGTGTATGATGTTGATGACGAGGCCGTGTGTGGCGGCGCGCATCGAGACCGTCCCGGAGCACACGAGGAACGTCACCGTGTGGAACAGGTACGGCAGGTGCCGGGCCACGTCCAAGCAGTTGTTGAACGATAACATCAACTGCAAAATAACAACCTTTACTCAGTCAGATCTGTCGCCAAGTACCAACAGGTGTGTTCCGGCAACTGCACTTTAAAACCAGTTACCCCACTGGCTTTAGGGGTCCCCCACATCAATACTTAAGATCAGGTGAGATTGTGGCAACATCGCTAAATCTATAACGATAAAAAAACCTCACTTTACAAGTTACAAAGTTAAATCGTCTTCTATACATATTATAAAACTCAACGTCTGTTTGTCTGATCCGATTTATATGGTTCTTTTTTTTTAATTCATTGCTATATTATCTGGTCTTGTTATTGGATATAATTTATTAGATACAAGTAACATACGAAATAAGCAGTGACGATAATTGTGAATCAATTCGGAAAAAAGACACCTTTGGGGCGCTTCAGTGGCTTACGTTGAGTAAACCATAACAGATATATCAAATTAATGTACTCCATAATTGTAGATCTTAAAAAAACCTACAAAAAAGTCAACTACAGCATATGTTTATCTTCTAAGAATCACCCACAATAAGGAATTTTGAGGCAGTACAATTCGCACGGGCGCTTGACTTACTCCTTCTGCAGTTCACGCGAGCGGAGCCACGGGCACAGCCAGTTACTAATATATAACATATATTAATACTTTTGTATACAACTAAGTAATGATGTTTTGTTAACATTGTATTTAGCTCCCCATCTAATTTACGTACAACGGGCTATACATGAAAATCAATTCTTAAGAAGTAAACTCAAAAAAATTGATATTGAGTTACCTATATTCTTCATACAAAGACTTGCATGACACATCCACAGAACGTAATTTGTTACGTCGTACAAATTATGACATAACCTAAAAACACACGTTTCGATTATCAATTGTCATTTTTTTTTTGTTTGATACTGATAAACGTTATATAAACTTTTTGCACGATAAAATCCTAAATAACTTCCTCTATACAATGATATTTGTGAATTTTCCATGTTACTATGTTCATCGTAACTTTATATATTACTTAAAACTAGAGTAGATCAAAAGAAATAAAACCAAGGTATCGAAAATTAATTGTGCGAATCGAATTGTTCGAACGCCGTTGTACATTTAATTTATTGGTTTATTTTTTAATTTCTAATAAAAATATATATTTACGCAATTCCTACATTTTTACTGCAGCAACACGCAACGAAGAATATTAACTGGAATAATTAATCTAGTTGTTTGGAATCAGGCATTCAATAAATAATTCAAGTGTTACAACAGGTTGCGATTTCAATTGTTGTTATACTTTATTTTTCTCATTTTATTTACACAGCTTACACACTCCTCAATTGATATAAAGCATGATCATATTATCAATTATATATAGCTCTAAAAAACAATCGATTATCGTAAAATCAATTAACAATTGAAATTTATGCTACATCTCTAAAATAAACATTTGACATGTGACGTGCAAGTCTTACGATGAATGAATAATAGTCGACAATGAACCCTGACCAAAATAGTTTAATAAAAACCTACCAAATATCTGGCCAGAATAGCGATATCGTCCCACATCATGTGTTGCTCCAGCATGGCTGTTGGCGAATGGCATGTCTTGTCTACGACCTAAAACATTTATTTTTTTACTGCAATCCTCACTTCAACCAAATCATGTTCTCGAGTGAAACAAAAATATAACCAAAAACATATATCGTAATACGAACTAAGGGACAATTTGGAATCATGGATATTCGGCCAATCATTGAAGTGAAGAACTGAAGCCAATTGAAAAAAAAAGAAATAAATGTTTTTAACAAAATTACTTATATATTAAGTGTATAAGCGCTATTTAAAGCTTATGAATGCAAATACTAAGGTCTGACGTGAAACAAAATTAAATTAAAAGCATATAAACATATACCTATGTGTTTCTTATATCTATCGAGATTATCTCGCGTATGTATGTCGCATTATGAATATATCCACTATCATACTATGTTCACCATAAAAAAGATTGCATCACGTATCTATCCATACAACGTAAATTGCTACGTCGTACAAATTTCGACATAAATAAAACCATTCATTTCGACCATCAATTTATAAAAAAATAATGATACTGGATAAACGCTATAAAACCCTAAATAACATAATAGTATGAAAATACAATAATATTTGTGAACTTTCATATATTTTTCATACCGCGTTACATACTATGGTCCTTAAAAAGAGTAGAACAAAATAAAATAAATATAAACCTAATTAATTGAATAGCCTAGATATGAAATTAATTAGTAAATTTTAATTAATTCTCACATTTTTACTACTCCAACACGGAATATAGTATATTGACTGGAAGAATGAACACCGTTTGATTGTTTTAAAGTGTAATCATATTATCGATAATATTTAGCTTTGAAAAAGAATCGATTATCGTATAAATAACATCCGATTTAAAGTGTCACTTCTCTAAAATAAAAATTAAACATCTGCAGCCTTTCCTATGATGATCACAGTATAATTTAGATGTATATTATCCTTCGGTTTTTTCGATAAACATCCAAGAGTCCTCCTTGGACTCCAAGAGTTCATCCTAACGTGAGTTGCGTTCGATTCCGTATCGATGAAGTTTCATTTGGAATTCTACGAAATTTGCAATGTAAATAGGATTAAATGTTTTGTTCTCTTTATGGAAATTTTTGAGCGCTTTTGAAAATTGTCCAAAATCGCAACGTTCCTTGTTACGTTTAATCGAAATTTATCTTAAGCAAAAAAATTCACGTACTTGAAATAAGTTTTTCGGGCCTTATTCGACTGTATACATCATGTTCCAAACGATTTGAGAAAAACAGATTTTGTTATGAAGTGTTTAGTGTCAGTCTAGCATCTAAATTGTTCTTTTTTTCATCTATGTAACCTTGTGAACTTGTGTAATAAATAATAAAAAATATATATATTAAATAAACATAAACTTACAGTGGCCGGGGTAACGGGACCCAGGATATTATTGGGCAGTTTGGAAAGGGCCTGCGGGAGACAACATCACACTTTTTACAATTATTCCTCTAAGTTATCCCTTACAATGACAAGAGGAGGGCGTCGAAACTCTTGCGAGAAGCGGACATGGCATGGAATTAAAAGTCAAGTGTTTTCTCATAATTACTGCCTTGAACTCTCCAATAAATCATATTGTTTTAATCTGGCAGACATTATTCTGCCCTTTCCAGTGTCAATAACTCGATACAGCGCCACCTATCACGTACAGGAATAGCATAAAATCACGTTCAATGAAAAATCACTTTAGGCATATCTTTCTACGTACATTAGCGTCATTCTATTCCTTTTTAAACCCCTTATTTTATACATCATGGAGGAATCTATTTCAGTCGGTACTTAAATCTATATTCCATAGCTACAACTACAAACACAACAAATATATATTAAAAAAGAAATATGTGCAGCAGTACACACGTGTCAGAAGTGAAACGTTAAGAAAGAAAAATTACTTTAAAAATTCCTTAGCGGGATTCGAACTATCGACCACTCGTGCGTACTGTGCATATACTCTGCTCGTCTCACGTCACTAGGACAATCCGAAGACGATCGCTATCATGAAAATCAGGACTTGCATTAACCGTGCATAATGTAAATGTATTCTATCTCATTCTCTCGTAGGCTAAATGCTATAGATATATATGGTTGTCTCTTTTTACTGTTGCTTTTTCGTTTCATCTAGTTTTAAATCACAACAGTGCTAATGAAGTTTTCAGTTCAATAATGTAGTGTAGAGCAACTTACGCGGCACATCCTCCCGATAACTTTCTTGGAAACGAGTTGAACGTTCGCGGAAGCAAGCGCCACTGCCGTGTCAGCCATTATCTCTATCATGGGGGAACCCAACCCTGTGCAAAACGAAAAACTTTTTCTTTTCTTATCGCTATAGGCTCAGCGTTGTGGCCACAATCTCACCTGCTATCAACTCAACTTCAACTTATTAGTGCCAGGGGATGCCCTACCAGCATGCTATAGTTGCATCACGATGTTTTCCTTCACCGAAAGCTCAGGCTCATTGTACGAGATTCGAACTCGCGTCAATCGAGGTATCCAAACAGGCTACCAAATGAGCCATCAATGCTTTAAAATTTAGGTAGTGATCCGATGATGAAGCCATGATGACCCGATGAAGCAATGATGGCTTAGTGGTATCGTGTACGGACATCGCGTCGATCGACTTGAGTTCAAATGCGTGCAATGAGTCTGAACTTTCGGTGATTATATTATTGAGTAATTATAAAATAAACATGTATTTTGAGTTTCCAGAAAAACTCGCCGGGAAAGAACATCTTGTTATAGCAATGTTTGTTTCTTTTTTTTTTATCTACGTGTTATTTGTAGAATTGTTTATAAACGCCATTAAATAAGACGGAGCTAAGAAATAAAAAGTCGATTAAATTCTCACCAGAATTGACACTTCTCTGTATAAAGCTATCCAACACCATATCTATAAGTTCCGGTACATTGCCAATTGAGCCCCATATCTTGGCCTGCACCGAGGGATACATCTCCGTCTCCTCGATGGTGAGAGTTATCAGCTTCTCCAGTATCTGGGCCACTTGCTTCTGCCGCCGGGACTCGTCAGACGGTTTGCAAAATCTGGCAATTATATTTTTTGGTAAAATCACAAGCAACATGAAGATGGAACTAAGCTAAATCCTCTTATATTAAGAGCACCAGGGGTTTTTAATCAAGTATGCTTTCAACAGATTTCACTGTGCAAAATTGTGTCGCGCTATTGTTTTGTCATATTGATAAGGTGACTCGAGTTCATTAAATGTAAATAATGTATAGGTCCGACCCGCCGGTACGGGGCCCCCAAGCCTGATACAGTGACACTGCATTCACTACCTACCTACATACAGTCATTACACTGCATTATACACACATGCACTCAGGTACATAGGTTCTGTAAGGGACCTTTTTTGTTAGCTAGCCTTAGAGGCCTTAGACCAACTGACAGATTACTAAATACATGTACGCGTGTTTCTTCCTTCCTCCCAGGAGGCAAGAGACATGCATACATGTATAGTTAGTTAGCTCGAATTCGGATAGGAATTAGCTAGATCGCGATGTTGCATATACGGCAACAGCCCAAGTCGAGGTCGGCCATTTTGGCACCTTTGCGCTTGTTGCCCTTTTTCGTCGGCTGAGTGCCTTCTGCGGTCGCCAACAAGCCCTGTGAAGCTGTCAAGGCCACCTGGCAAACAGTAGTCAGTTGGAAAAAAAAAGTAAAAAATGTACAATCAGGTACATAAGCTCTGTATGGAAACTTTTTTCTTTTTTTTTGGCTAGTTAGTTTAGACCAGAATTGACAGATTACTAAATACATATACGCATGTTAGTTCCTTCCAGGCAAACAAATATATTATATATAACGGCTGGAGCGATTTTGAAGAAATTTTCAGACAAATTTCGTATTAGTCCAGCGGGTTGACTACGTAAAGTATGGTAGTGATCGGATAAAAAGAATCTGCGCCATAGAAACGCGTGGTGGGTTTGCTAACTCTTCTATAAATATGCGAAATTCTGACCGGAACGTCGCCAGGCTATTCTAGCGAGACTCCCGCGCACCAGTGGAATAGCCGGGCATTTTCACGAAACCGTATTTTTTTGCTTTCATATTGTACAAGCGTGAAAGTTCACTGATCTAGTTCATTCTATGGGCGCGTATTTGAAGCAATGATGGCTCAAGGGCAGCGTGTAGGAATACGGTACCGATTGACGTGAGTTCGAATCGCTGTAATGAGCCCGAGCTTTCTGTGAAGGAAGACATCATGTTGAAACGGTCTGTTTGGGTAGCTGCACTTGATAGCCAGTTCCCCACTAGACTTAGCGTGTCACCATTTTAGGCCACGTCGTCACTTAACATCAGGTGAGATTATGGCCATAACCATGAATGTATAAAGAAAAAAAAAGAGCCTAGAAGAAATACTCGAATTAGGGCTACAGGGTTCTTACCTGACAAGATTCGCCAGCCACGGTGTCATGTACTCCAAGCATAAATGTTTGAGCTCTATCGTGGATCCTCGGAAACCCTGTGGGTATATTAGCATACTCTAATTGGGATTTAGCATAATGATTCAATGTTCAAATCAGAAAATACCAATCATCGCTATACTGTTACATGCCAAATTAATATCCAGCATTCGCTTATTTTTTTAAATCAGAAGCGGGATATAATGTTTGCTAGAAAATTTGTTTTTCTTTTTTCAATTCACACAATTATGCTTTGTATCTTTGCTATTTGTTGTTCCAGTTTCCCTATTTTATACTGAATAATCAAGAATATATCGTGTTTATATACTAGGGAGTGTCCAGGTTGAAAATACATCAATCCAATTATCCGATGTTATTCCATTCCATTCATAAATATCGATGTTTTTAACATCCAATATTCGTACAAAAAGTAAAATAAGTGTAGGTATTCCAGTTGGACGGCCTTTTATCCTAAATATATGTGGGTTGGACGACCTTTTATCTTGAGTAAGTCGTACACTACGAAGTTGTGTTCATAAATAAACTTATTCCTATCTCTATATAATGTGGCTGCGAATACTATACCGCGCCTGATGTAGCTGCGCGGCGAGACGCGGGGACGGGAAATATACGCACATGAGGTAAAATAACCAAAGATAAGTCGTGCTTTATCTTGTTACTTAATCTATATCGTAGATTTTTTCCCTAATAGGTAATGTTAAGAAAATGTTTTTTTTTTATGAGCCCGTAAAACCTATTTGTAATATATTTTTATTAAACTAAATTTACCTGGATACACTCCTCAAGAAACTCGAGAGTGAGGTGTGGCTCGTTGTGCGCCAGCTTCTCGCTCACAGACTTTATGAATATCGTATTATTCGAGGGTATGCACAGACCTATATACATTCAATCATGGAGTTAGAACAGGTGCAAAAGAGAAATTGTAAATACACGACAAGATAAAGTTAAAAAAAGAACTGTAACCTGACTACGGAAAAAATACGAAATAGTGGGGTGATGATTCTGTTTATTTTACAAGATTAGTACTTAGAATTTCCGATGGACAGCGCTAGTAGTATTCATAAACGCTTAAATGTTTTACTGTCGCTTATAATTGATTAATTGTAAGGCTTCATGACACATGTCAAATGTTTATTTTAGAGATGTAGCATAATTTAAATTAGAAACATCGATTCTTTTTTAGAGCTAAACATAATCGATAGTACGATTATGTATTAAATTGAGGCTTGTGTAAGCTGTGTAAATGAAATGACAAAAATAAAGTATAACAACAATTGAAATCGCAATCCGGAACACTTTTAATTATTGAATGCTTGACTCGAAATAACAAGATTAATAATTATTCCAGTCAATATCATTCATTGCGTGTTGCTGCAGTAAAAATGTTGGAATTACTTAAATATATATTTTTAATCAAAATTAAAAAAGAAACGAACAAATTAAATGTATTTAGCAAGGTCCGTATGTGGTGGTGGTTAAGATAAACACTGAGGGTCGTTGTTCTTAGGTTTATTAATCACTTTATTTGCAATCGACAGTTATTGAATACCGACCAAGTATTATTATTATAATTACTATAAGTGCGTACGGAACGCGGTCGATAAGGAGAGTGGTGTGTCGTGCGCTCGCGCTGCTGTGCGTGGGCGCGCGGGCGCGGGTCGGGAGTTACGAACCGGTTCCGACGGCGCGACGCGTACGCTATAGGCAGCTAGCGATTAGTAGTGATTTTTGTAGTTTGTTTAGTGTAACTGATTACGTATAAATGTTCATGAATTGTGTGTTGATTGTGTATGTAGAATATTATGTAGGAACGGGAAGGAGAAGGATAAGTGCCTACATGTACAACGACGTTCGATCAATACGATTAATTTTCAATACTTGGTTTTATTATTTTGGTCCACTCTAGTTTTAAGTAACATAAAAAGTAACACTTCACGTAGTATAAAAAAAAAATAAAGAAAAATTCACAAAAATCATTGTATAGAGGAAGTTATTTAAGATTTTGTCGTGCAAAATATGTTTTTAACGTTAGTAGAATGAAGATTATTTTTTAATGATAATTGATAATCTTAATGTGGTATTGCAGGCGTTCATGGGCTATACCTTTGTATAATAATAATAATAAAAACTTCAATATTATGTGCTAATAGCATTTTCAGTGCATTGCAAAAGAAACAATACATAATCCTCTAAAAAAATGTCTTTCAGCATCACCTGAGGTCTCCAGTAATTGTCCCTCGATCTTCAGATGGAAAGTGGCCGTGAGAGCGCACAGCTGGTTGTAAGCGGCGGTACGCAAGTTCGGATCGCACGAGCCGAGGTTCAAAAGCGCCATATTCAATAACGTCCCGGGCACGTCTTTCGGACGTATTTTCTGATGGACGGTTACTGTGTCCTAATAAAAAAACAACGCGCTTGTTCAGGCGGCGATGTTCAGCGGTTCAAATCTATATTCCTATTGCTTCCTTAGAACCATTGGTCAACTGGCTAGTCATAAAAAAATATGTAAATAATATACCTATAATAGTAATAGCTGTTATATTCATTAAACAGTTTGTTAATAGATGCCTCCTCCTACATATTAATTGAACATAGTTTCATTAGGAATGCCATCGATACAACGAACAAGTTTTATAAATCAATTGTTTTAAACTATTTTTTGTCAACAGCCGGGAATATAAGTTTTAAAGCAATGTTTCAATCATTTTGGTGAAGAATTAAAGGAGATATGTTGTTTCCACATAAAACACCTTTGAGAAATAATATTTAAAAATTACTGATAACAATAAAATTCTTATTTTGAATAACATCATATTTTCCTAGAAGTGACTTAATACTAAATACTTCTTCGACCGTCGCACCATTTTTTTTTTTTTGATACTGACTATACTGTTAGCCTTAGAGCCCTGGAGCCTTTACGGCTTTTACAGCTTTACCGGGCTTGGGTTTACGGGTGGGTACCGTCGTACCAATTTATCCTAGTTTGGTAGTAGTTTTCCAACTCCTCCTCTCCTCTTAATCTCCTCTTTCTCCAGCCGTCCTTGATTTTGTTACCAGCTACAGTTATTGCCACCAATCTCTTTTATTGGCTTCCGCGATTATGCTATCCGTTTTTGGGGTACCAAACTATTTTGCTCCATACTTATACTCTAAGGTCACTAGAATCTAGAATGTTCTACTGGAAACTATTTGTTAAAATTGAAAGACTTATCAATGAAATACCCGTTTCCACCCGTTTTAATGGACAGAATGTACAATAAATTTGAGATACAATTTTTAGAAGAGTTGCATTGTTTGGAAGAGTTGTAGTGTTTAGAAAAGTTGCCGTGTTTAGTCGAGTTCCCGTATTTAGTAGAGAGGCAGTGTTTGGAAGAAGTACAGTGTTTAGAAGTGTTATTGTGTTTATAAGAGTTGCAGATGTAGATGTTCCTGGTATCTCAAAACCTGAAACAACTATCATTGTCTTTAATTTATTTCAAACTCGAGGGTATGTAAGAAATAACAAGTTAACACAACGATGTATTTTACAGCGAGTCTTCACATGTTAGATTACATCGACTTAAATATTAGTTTATAATTAATAATAATTGTCTGCGATGCGGCACGACGAACGCGCTGATAAGTGTAAATATTAGCCATTTTTAAATGGGCGTAGCTTAGGCCCTCTGTTCCTTAATGAGCTGTAATTACTTGAAGGAGCGTTTAGAAGTTGCCTTATTTAGAAGAGTTACATTGTTTAGAAAAGTTACCGGTTGACTGAGCTCCCATCTGTTCCGGATGTGTATGATTGACTGGACAATATTGTCGCAATCGTTGTGGATGAAGCTGAGGGGCGTGGGCTCGTTGATAATCGACAGCGAGAACTGGTTATCGTCGACCAAACACACCTGGTTATACAGAAAATATGTTGACGCATTCGAATACAAATTGCATGACATGTAGGTAGATTGATGACTGGATATTTATACAGAATATTAAACTTCTTTGAACGTGATTAGCGTAAAAGGTTTCTGATGAGTTTCCTCCCGCAAACGCTCTCCCTGGGCTTCCCCCCGCTTACCATCAAGGCGGAACGCAGGCTTTTCTGTCACCATCATGATATAAAAAAGCAAGGTCGAATTTTAGTGCAACGGTTATGCAATGAAACTTTTGCAAAAGAGACGGATATATAACCTTAGTTGAGAGAAAAAAAACGAACTGTGATTTAAATAGAAAGAGTGTTGACAACTAAACACAAGCAGTCTGTAGAATTTTTGTTATCTACGTCATATTGTCATTGTCTACTTTTCTTTGTCTATGTTTCTTATTGTGTGCTCGCTAATGTTGTCGCTCGTAATAAAAAACCACTGTAATTATATAATTGCATATGCTTAAGCCTTTATAGTTCTTATAATAATAAAGAGATAGATGAACGCGATAGAATGAGACAAGATAATAGCCGGCGTGCCGAACGATGGCCGTACATAGACTAAAACGTGCGTTTTTATTTCACTGTTGAATTGATATGACGAGTTGTGGCCACGATTTCTTTGAGAGTTTGATACTAAATGACCTTTCTTCTACGTGAATCTACATGTAACCCACTGATACTACAGAGTGGTCACTAGAGCCCATAGTTATCAAAAATCTCCCGGAAACAAGACTGCAATCTTACCTGAAGTCAGGCTATATGATTTTCCAGTAAGAACAATCTATATATTTTATTATATATAAATAAAACATTTATTCTAATTGAAAGTGACCCGTTGAACATACATATATGATATAGCTGACTTTTTGTAGGTTTTTCTTAATAACTACAATTATGTAGAACATTAATTTGATATATCTCTTATGGTTTACTCAGCGTAAGCCGTTTAAGCGCTCCAAATACGTATTTTTTCCGAATTTATTCACTATTATGTCACTTCTAATTTCGTATGTTACTTTATCTAACAAAATATATCCTATAACCTGGCCTGATAATATAGCTATGAATTAAAATAAAAAACATGTACATCGGATAAGTGGTCTCTCGTGAAAATAACATAAACGGTCAGACAGAGAGTTTGAGTTTTATAATATATATATAGAAGCCCTCTCTTCTATCTCTAACTACTTTGAATTTTAATATGAACACTAAACCATTATACAGTTTAAGTATCGATATTAAGTAACGTTACGGTAAAGCAATTTTTTAAAACAAAAATAAAAATGGCAGTTATAGGGACTGCCGATAGAAGTGAAAACTTATAACTTAGAATTTAGTATTAAAATTTGAAATTTCATAATGTTTAAATTAACACTAATATATATAATAACAATTAATATACAATCATATTATTTATGGATAGTATTTGTATTTATATAATTATCCATAAAATTTTACTTGTAAAAATATACACAGCACTAATGTTGCACAATACGTCACCTGTATAGCTACAGATATACTGCTATTACGCATGTCGGTGACGCGAACCCATAAGATTTTTCCCTACCAAAAAGTGCTCAACAAGGCTAAAAAAGAATTCACTTCAAAAAAAATAAACATATTAGTACCTCGTCTATCTCGGACGCGTAGTAGACATCGTTCAGTAGAACTGGGTGACCGAGCACTTTGGTCTTCTCGACAGCTGTTATTTGTAACGCAGTCGGTCCAACCTGCAAAAAATATACCTTTTTAGAGATTAAAATTTTCAATCTAAGGGTTAAAATTTCATAGGTTTATAAACTAACACGATTGGTTAGGTTAGATTGAAACTGTGATCATAACGCACGAGCCGAGCGAGCGGAGAGCGGTATGTCCCGGCGTATGACAGAAACATATTAGCCGTTAAAAAGGCACATGTTTCAAGTGATTCATGATTATTAGTATCCGTTCACAATTTACCAACAGTTTACAATCTGACTAACGGTACTTTGCTATGTGTGCGGATAAATCTATAAATGCATAAATGTGATACTTAACATCGTAAGCTATGTATGTATAAATATTACTTTTAATTAATGCATTTTTATCAAAAGAATTTTTACATTTAATTTAAATTTCAATATTGTCGATGTTCTACAAATTGCCGAAACGGTAATCGCTTTTTTTTTTTTTTTTCGAACTGACTACACTGTTAGCCTGAGGGGCCCTGGAGCCTTTACGGCTTTTACAGCTTTACCGGGCTTGGGGGCGAGCGCTTAGGGCACTCAGCCACGAAAGCTAAGCAACAACATCCGAGGGCGCCAAAGTGGCCGGACCTCGGCTCGGACTGTTGCGCGTATGCAATTAAGTCGCGATCTGACTAATTCCCTATCCGTAATTCGATCTAAACTAACTATACATATATACATGTTTCTGCCCCCTGGGAGGAGGGAAGGAACATGTGTATGTGTATTTAGTGGTCTGAAATTTTTGTCTACTCTAACTAGGCAAAAAAAGAAAAAAAAAGGTCCCTTACAGAACCTATGTACCTATGTGTGTTGTGCATGTATGTATAATGCAGTGTCATGTATGGCTGTGAAAGCTAGTGATTGTAGAGTCACTTGTATCGCGCGAGCGGCTGCTTGTCTCAAGGGCTCCATGCCGATGGATCGGACCTAGGCTTGAGTTGCCGCAGAGGAGGGCGGTCGTGGCGGGTGTGCGGGAGCGAAGTTAACCGTACGTCCCCTGCGGAGGGAACGGTGGTTTCGCGGGCGTGGGCGCGAGCACGCATATGTTGCGGGAGCGGACGCGTAGTAATTATTAGCTTTCTCGATGTCGTCGTCGGGATCGACAAAGAGATTTCGCGGACGGCGTTTATAACGTTTGGCAACGGGGATCGAGTTGTCTGGGACGTAGTTCACGGTGGATTTTACGAGTGGGTTGGGGTGATTCGAAGCGCTATCGAAGTATCTCCTGGTGAGATATTTCACATAGGCTTCTATCGAGGGAAGCCTCATGTCCCTGTGGAGGTCCATGTTCCTAACGAAGGCTGGAGGGTCAAGCAGGCGACGGAGAAACCGATTTTGGACTCTTTGCATGCGGACAAAGTTATGTTTGGACATATGTGCGAACGCTGCGCAGCTATATGTCAAGATCGGACGGACGCACATCTTGTATAGTGTAAGCTTATGTCTTAAGGACATTTTGCTTACCGAACTGAGCAAGGGTCGCAAGCGGGAAAGGATCCAGACGGCCCTATTCCGGACTATAGTAACGTGTGCGTTGAAGTTAAGCTTCGAGTCGAGGGTGACACCTAGATATTTAGTCTTGGTGGCCCAAGGGATATTCCTACCGAATAATGAGAGGGGTCCTACCGTGCGTGGTAGTTTACATGTATGCGGTTCGAACATAATCGCGGCGCTCTTTACCGGATTAATAGCTATTCGCCACGTTCGAAACCACTCCCCGAGAGTGGTTACGGCACGTTGGACTGCGCAGGCGAGATTTTTTCTGTGTCTGTTTGACGCGTATATGACTGTGTCGTCAGCGTAGAGCCCTACCTCGACCCCGGGGGGCTTCGGGAGGTCGCTGACGTACAGATTGAAAAGGCAAGGCGCCAGAATGGAACCTTGCGGGACGCCTGAGCGTATAGGGTGGGCGGTAGATAGTACTCCTTCCACTCGGTAGTGAAAGGTGCGGTCGCGTAGAAAATCATGAACTAGGTGAACTAACCTATCCGGGATTTCTAGTTTATGTAGCTTGTGGACTAGTCCAGCATGCCAGACCTTATCGAAGGCCTTAGCTACGTCGAAAAAGACCGCAAGCGTACGGGCGGGGGCGATACTACTTTTGGCAAAGTTGCTCGTGATGTGCTCCGTGAGGCGGTGCACTTGATGTGTACACGAGTGTCGGGCGCGAAAACCGAACTGTTCGGGAGGGTATAGGTTTTTAATATCTATAACGGTTTTGAGACGGTTCAGAAGGAGCCGCTCGTAAAGTTTTCCTAGTGTGTTTAAAAGGCTGATCGGGCGATAGCTATCGGGAAGCGAAGCTTTTTTGCCGGGCTTGTGAATACCTATAACTATAGCTTTTTTCCAGACGGCTGGAAAATAGCAGTGGGCTAGGGCTACATTGAAGATGCAGACCAAAAGAGCTATGAGGTGATCGGGAAGAAGTTTAAGTACTTCATTCCTGATACCGTCGGGGCCGGGGGATTTTCTAGACTTAAGGCCTTTAATAACAGTACAAATCTCGTCATGCGTGACCGGGGTTAACGTTTCCGCGGGGGGAATCGACGTTAGTTCCTGAACGGCGGTCTCGATAGTTTCGATGTGGGCAGTGTCTACGTTGTCGCAGTTTGGGGAGCACTGGCTCTCCAAGCTTGCGGCAAGGCATTCTGCCTTATCGTCGCTATCGAACGCGGGTGGGAGATCGGGGCCTCTTTCGAGGGGCGGCATCAGGGCGGTAGCTTCTAACTTCAGAGAGCGGGCGAGGTTCCAGTAAGCCAGATGGGACGGCTTGAGACCCTCTAAGAGGTTATCCCACCGGTGACCTCTGTACTCGCTGATGCGAGTTCTAACCTCTCTCTGAAGTCGCCGTAACCTACGGGTGTTATCCCTCGTCGGATAAGAATCGTGTGCACGTGTCGCGGCGTTCTTTTCCGTGATTAACGCTCGTAAGCCGGGGGGGAGTATAAAACGGCGTTCGTTCGCCGCTTGCACCTCTCTCGAGGCCTCCCTTACGCCGGTTTGGAGGTAGTCGACCAGGGAATCGATTGCTAAGTCGGCGTCTGCTGTTGACTCTAATACGTCGGGGATCCTAGCTAGGCTGGACGGGGTCGCGTTATCGGATAGGTAGCGATTTAAGATCGCGTAGTCAACTACTTTGACTTTTGGCGGACTGGGGTCGAACGGTTGCCCGAGTTGTAAGATAACCGGGCGGTGATCGGAGTCTAGTTCGTGTACGACTTCTATAAGTCGTAACCGAAGTGAGACACCTTTGAGGAGGGCTATGTCAAGTACTGTCGGTTGACAATTATCTTGAAAGTGCGTGGGCTCTAGCGGTGCTATGACGTCAAAGCCGAGCACATCGCATAGTAGGTCGAGTATAACCCCGTTAGGGGTGTTACGCGAGTTGTTGAAATGGGTGTGACCGCTATTGAGGTCGCCTGCTATTATGACGGATTGACCGAGTGAAAGTAGCGCCTCCAGATCGGACTGAAGGAGTCTTTTACTCGGGGAGAGATATGCAGAGACAAGCGTGATTGACGGATGGCCAGTCATGCCTATTCTACAGACGGACACTTCCATATTGGTAAGTGCGGGAGGGTCTATTGGCATGCAATAGAGGGAACGCTTGTAGTAGATGAGCGTGCCGCCTCCTCGGGTGGCACGGTCATTTCTGACTATATTGTAATTTGCTATCTTAGGGTCGCGCCTACTGGGTTTTAGAAGTGTTTCTTGTACTAGAAACACGTCTATCTCCCGTTCCCTAAGAAAGGTGGATACTAAGTCCCGTTGTGGAAGGAGGTTACGCGCGTTGAAAAAAGATATGTTTAGGCTTCTAGGCTTAATGCGAGCCATTTCTAGTTGGTGTGTTTAAAGCTGCAGCACGGGACACACGCTGGAGCGTGGCTGTCAGCTGGGGAAAGCGTTTGATTGCTTCAATCATGCCGTACTCAGTGCCGCACTGATCGTACGCTAGCACTTCTTGGTAGTCGTGCTCGAGAAGAAGCATGGCCATATAGTCGAGGCCGAAGCGTTGACTACATAGCGGGGAGGCCTGAGCCTTGGGAGGTTGCGGGCGGGGCCTGGGGCCCCATGCTGCCTGAGGGGCTCGCATGGGTGGAGGAGGCGCGCGGGGCGCGGGGGCGGCTGCCACCGGGGCGCTGGAGGCGCCCGGGAGGCTGGGGAAAGCCTCTGGCGTGAGCAGAGGCTTTGGCTGTCCTACTGCGGGACGTTCCCTCTGAGGAGGGGTGTGTCGCGTAGTGCGCATAGGGCGCGTAGGGCGCGTGGGGCGCGGGGCGCGGGGACAGCCGCGATAGTTCGCGGGGTGACCCGCGTTGCCGCATAGCACGCAACTCGGAGGGGTAGACGACTCCCGAGTGCGCGTGCACTCGCTCGTCGCGTGGTCCCCGAGGCACTTAACGCACCTGGGACGGAGATGGCAGTTGCGGGCCGAATGCCCATACAACTGGCAGTTGTGACACTGCGGAGGACTGCGGTTCTTGTGTGGAGGCTCTACGGCTATTCCGGAGAGCTCACACACTTTCCTAACATTAAAAATGGCTCTGCCCTCGGGGGTCAGTTCCAGGATGACTAGAACCATGTCGAGAGGTCTGTTTTTTGATTGTCCGCCGTGCATTCTGTGCACTTCGCGGACAGGGAGGGCTTTGGCTAAGAGGTCAATTTTGACCTCCTCGGGTGTGATTTCCACCGGTATGCGGCGGATTACAACCCGGAGGTGACGTTCTTCCTCCAGGGTGTATGTGAAGTATTCCAGGTTGCTGTCTCGGAGCAACCTGGTGAATTTACGGTGTTCGTCCGAGGTGGTCACTTGGACGCGGATACCGTTGGCCGTGCTACTGGCCTGGGTGTAGTGGATACGCATATCTCTCAGTTTTTCCGAGAGTTTCGTCCAGACCGACTTGTTCTGGACCGTGACGGGGGGCGGGCGACGCGCCTTTCTGCCGGCAAAGGTACCGGCAGGCGCTGAGGGCGCTGCGGAGCGAGGGGCGTGGCTATTAAGCCCGGTTCGCTGCGTTTTTTGGGGTCTCGACTGAGTCTCCGGAGACTCTGGGCGCGAGCGCGAGGCCCGTTTGGCGGGCTTGTTTTTTTGTACGAGGGTGAAGCCCTCGTTGTCTGTTCGTATTGCTGTGTCCATTTCGATGGACTCGAGTTCCGGGTCCGGGCTAGCGGGAGAGTAGCTGTCGTTTGTTGCTACAAGCGACGGTGTCTCCGCTTCGGGGACTAGTGATGAAAATTGATTTTTCATCGGTAGCGCAGAGGGCGCTGGGGTCGGGGCTTGAATGCCCGGGGAACGTGAGCGTGACGATGGCCGTTTGTACGGCGTTTGACGGTGAGCGCGGGGTGCCGTTGAGCGGGAGCGCGGGACGGACTTCTTGTTCGTCGCGTGAGGCGCGGCGGGGTCGCTGGCGGGCTCGGTGCCCTGAGCGATGGCAATGGCAACGGCGGGTTGCTCGGCCACGATGGCCCTATTAAAGTCCGTCCAGAGCGACGGATGCAGGGTCGTTGCGAACGCTTTGAAGCGTTCGAGCTCAGATTGGTGTGCCATTCCGGCGGTGGCGGTTGGGCGGGCGGGGGTGAAGTTAAACCTCCCTGCCGGAGAGGCAGGGGGGTGCGCCGAGTGAATTTAAACGGCTATCCCGAGCCGTGTAAAGGGACCTGCGTGTCACGGTGTAATGACTCGCAGGAAAAGAACCTACCGGGCCCTACGTGGAGGTCCCTGTCAAGCCCGAGGCAGAGAACGCAGCCGGTATAAATACCTAGCTACGCCCAAACAGACACTCGGGGATGGATGTGTAGCAGGATCGGAAGGGTGGGAAGGAGACACTCAGGGCTTGACTATGACTCTATCAAGGGCCAAGATTCCTGAGCCCGACCAAGTACTATCGTTTGCCTCTGAAGGAGGCAACCGAGGGGCGCTTGGGTCACGCACCCACTTGCCTTCTGTTGACACCGAGAGGTTTCCGGCAAGCGACCACTAATGTGTGGATTTCGTCGAATAGAAACAGACAGTTGCACTTAAAAGTGCAGTTTTTGTTTGTGTAGCGCTACACAATGGGTGCGAGCGAGACGGCGATACGCAGGTGCGGCGCAGGTGCGATGCAGGTGTGCAGCAAGGCCGGTCGGTCGTAAAACTTCACAAAGGCGGCAGAGAGCAGTCGTAAACACGTCCGTTCCCGCCGGCGGTCGTGATCGGTCTCCACGGTAATCGCCAAAATGTACCTCTCAGACGTCATTATATATTGAAACGTTAAGTACATTTTTATTGCTTCAAAGTCTCCATCTAGTGATGATAGTAGAAAATTAAAGCGTATTTATAAATTATTTTACAAAAAGATATGAACATGTTGGAAATGTATATAAATCCTTAATATAATATTATAATTTTATATTATAATTAATTTCTTTTTACTACTGCTAATAAAATACACACAGATACTGATAATAAAAAGACAGATTTCACTAAGCGTCGCTAAATAACTAACTAACTAACTTTGTCCGAAGAGCTTGTTTGTTGGCGTATATAATGACGTCACAAACGAAAGCGGTACGGCGACCAGCGTTTTCATGCGCATAATTAAAATATAAAATTAATCGTCCGTTTTAGAACACTAATCGATGTTATAAAATCATTAAAAAGTATGTTTTTTTTACATTGTTCCACCAAAAAAAGTTTAGAAAAATCCTGAGTATAAAAGAGTACAAAAGGAAGTCTCTGTCGAAATTTGGTGATTGCATGTTTTCAAAAATATGGAAAATTACTTGTAATTCTTTTTTTTTAATCTGCTAGTAATTTGAGAACCACAAAAAAAATATTTTTTGATGCCTTTTACTCGTAAGTATTGCAATGAAATCGCCATTTGATAATTATTAATTTTACTATTGAAAAAAAATAAAAAGGAAAAATAGGTTTAAAACTAAACTTGCTTGAGATTGAGAGCTGAAAATTCTGCCTGATTTTTATCTAAACGATAGCCTGGGTGCCGATAGATAAGGCCGAAAGAAAAGTGGGGGCAGATTCGGCTTCCTTATCCGATTATGCGCCACATTTCATAAACGGTGTTATATCCGAAATTATAATAATGGTAAAATAATTTTACTCACTTTGATCGCCACTTTTGTATCCTTGTGTGAGAGCTTGAGAGCGTTGTTGAACACCTTCAGGTCTTCTTCCAGAGCGAGGGTCGCTCCCGGCAGCTTCTGCTGTTCCACGTCCACGTAGTCGCTGAGACGGGCGTGGTTGTCGATGAAAACCAACTTTCTATTACCCTGGGGTGAAGTTTGTCATTGATACTAAATGAAAATCAACCAAACTGTAGATAAGTTAGAAGGATGTTCTAGAATATTGGATAGAGACATAAGTAATAATAATAGCTCAGTGCTAGCGTTTACGGACCCGGCTTCAATTGACTTGCATTCGAACCTCTCCAATAAGCTTGATCTTTCGGTGAAATAAAAAATCGTGATTAAACCTTTGGCGGTAGGGCTTTTTGTAATGCCGACCTGGCTACCTACCATCCTTAAGTTGTTGATATGTTCCGGCAGCTGCATTTGAGAGCCAGTCTCCCCTTCTGAACTTAGCGTGATGAGAAAAAATGATCGCAATAAATTTCGAATCCTAAGAGCAAAGCCGCTTTAGTGGAGATGCGTCTTGGGTACTACAGCGTCATAGAGGCGCCGCTTCTTAATTTGTGTAACTTTTTAGACTTAATTTTTTACATTTGCTCACATTAAACCCAGCAAAGTTTGGCTCCGTACTTCCAAGAGAACGTCATTTTTTAGTGTTATCTCTATACCAGCTGTGTCCCACGGTTTCACCCGAGTTATATTTATTCGACAAATTCTTCCACTTGCCGTACTTGCCTACAGCTTGCCAGAATGCTTGACGTTCATAGAGTCGTAACGTGAAGTTGCTATAAATCCCCATTTGTCATAAACCGCCTCAGAGCCTAATTCCTGAAAATCGATACCTAATGGAGCTTAGGCGCGTCTCGTTCCTGGATTAGCCGGTTTATATCCAGCGGAGTGGTAGGTATATCTGTACCAGACTGGGTCGAGACCAATAAGCACGGGGTTGTAAACCTGGTACAGAGACTCATTTGGTCTTATTACAAAAAAGATAACCACGCGTTGAACACATGTTTAAAAATTTTTGTATTACAAAAGAGTGTTTTGGCGATGTTTAAAGATAACCACGCTTTAAACGCGTCTAAAATTTAAACACAAAGGAAACGTTGTCTAAGGCTTGTCTAAACTGATAATTCTTATTTTATTGTAGTTGTATTTGTTGGCGGTATAATATATTTGGTTATAAATTATGGATATCATAGATTTTCTGGATTTTATTGATTTCGAATATGTCAATTAATTGAATAGGTTTTGTTATTCACAAGTAAATCGTGGTCCTGTTATGCCATTCTAAGCGTATAATGACTTTGTATTTAAAATAAATATAGGTTTAGCCAAGCTTTTGCCTGAATAATAGTAGAATTAGTTAAACCTGACTGGCTACCGACCTCAAGTTGAAAATCTGTCGCTAAGCACCAATAGGTGTGTTCCGGCATCTGCACTGGAGAGCCAGTTTTCCACTACGTATAGCGTGTTATCATCTTCACATCGTCACTTTCCATCAGGTGAGATTGTAATAAAAAAAACATGAGCTTACATGTAGTTCTCGTGGGGTTCTTTAGCACAGAATAATAACACTTTGTCTATAGAACCAGATAAATACAAGTAGCATGTGCGCTACAGTGTTGGGTTCGTCAAGAGGTTATTTAAACGGACGTGAGTTCTTATGTATTATTTCATCAATATTTTTTTTAACTTTGATTTCCCTTAATATATTAATATTTAATAAAACTATATCGTAATAATTTCATGTATTGCGATTTGACGACAGATAATGCAATAATGTGATGTAGGTGTATGCACGAACTGAGATATCACTTTACGAACTTTGTCGTATATTAAATTTATATATTTCGTATTTTAACAATTATACTACCTTCGCTTAGCAGAAAATATCAAAATAATAATAATTAATATCTTCTTTACAATATTATTATTTTTTATGATGATGATCAAAACAAAAATATAATTGTTAAAACAAACTACTTGCAGAATATCTGAATGCAATGGAACGCCTTTGAATGGCGAGATCGTATTGAGTGAAAGTTATTCAGAGTTGCTTGCATAAAAAATTTAAACCAGATGTTTAGCTAGACATCGCTTAGACAAGCTTTTGTAATAAAGCATTTTAAACACACGTTCAACACGGTTTTAAATCTTAGACACTGTTTAGTAAAACTCATATTCAACACGAGTTTATTTTTGTTTTTGTAATAAGACCGTTTTAGTTTATCATATACCTGTCGTAATCCTCATTGCAACCAGTAGAAACTAAGTAATGACCCAGAGACAACATACCCTGAGCGGTGTTAATATGGCCTCGTGAAACTTCGTGTACTCGCGGACCCAGCTGTTGCAGTTGTAAATGTAACAAGCTTGGATGTTCAGGTAAGCCACTTCGGGGAGGACCGTGAACCATTTCTGGAGGAAGTCCGTCCTGGGGGAGATATTACGCCGTCAAAACAACATTTGTAGAAATGTAATATCGGCACGCGTTCTCTTAAAGGCGAATTCACTGAAGAGCATTAACACCTTTATTCTACGCTATAAACGTAATAAAACTAAATTGTAAGGCTGCGTATCCACTAGAGATCTAGGAGGTAGTCAGGCGGTGGGCGAGGAATCCAAAAATAGCATTACTTCATTTTCCTAGTTTCCTATGTGCGAGGGACGCGAATGAGGAATGTGTGCGAGGGACGCGAGTGAGGAATGTGTGCGAGGGACGCGAATGAGGAATGTGTGCTAGGGACGCGAGTGAGGAATGTGTGCGAGGGACGCGACTGAGAAATGTGCACAGCTTCGCGACGCATCCTCGTAGCACGTAAGCTCCTCGCACAGCTTCGATGGGGACCATCAACACAGTCACATCCTCACACCGCCTTGCTACCTCACACATCTCTGGTGGATAAGCATCTTAAAAATTCCATTGCCACCTGATTCAAGGTGTCCTCATAATGTTTCCGTTCACCGTCAGCAGATAGATAGTGTTACCAATTAACTTACAAGCATGCTCCTTATATTAGTAGCTGATCTGATCCTGGAGGCTGTATCCAATCCGTTTCATGATACGATAATATAGTTAAGGGATAATTTTAAAGTGACGTTTAAATTAATAGTGACAGTAATTTTTAATCGACTTCAAAAAAGTAGGATGTTCTCAATTCAAGACAAGAAATTCTTTAAGTTCTCAATTCGTATATTTTTTTATGAATGTTTAGCCATAACTTCTTTATTTCGGAATCGATTTAGGTGATTCCTTTTTCGTTCAAAAGGGGATACCACAAGACTGGTCTCATTTTAATTCCATTGGCATTGAACATTTGGACGTCGAAGATACACCAGGAAACTCATTAAAATAATGGATGGTAATTTTCTTTTTTGTAAAAAAAATACTATTCAAGGCTTCTGAATATTATTCAACTGATTTCTAGATCGATTAACAAACACAAACTTCAACAAACTAACTACAATAAATATAACAAACATTCACACGCAATAAAATAAAGTGGACGAGTATACAGCAAGCAAACTATTAAGGAACCAAAAAATCGATAACAAATTTTTGCTACATATATAAAGGCATTCTCACATATTTACGCTTTCATTCGATTCTAACTGCGTTTGGAAAATCGACACTTTATCTAGCTTGAAGGCTTCTTACACTACATTCACCAAGTCGTAGTCCTCACTCAAGAACTCGTTTTTTAACGTTTGCGGTCGATCTACTGCCTCTTCTGCTTTGTCAGTCTTTGATTTATGTCTATTACTCTAATTCTCTAGCGTATAATCTTCTATAGGAATATATCTTGTAGATTATTCCATGCGTAGCTATTTCCATGGCTCACTGAGTGAATTGTAATTTGAGGTTCGATCTCATCATCTGTGACCAAGTCTCGGTGGTACTGTAGGTCATAATTAGCACGCAACATTGAAGAAATCGGGAATTGACTTAACTCTAACAATGTGTCTTCATCTACAACTGTTACCGTTACGAGTCGAGAGCACAAGGTGAAGGATTATACGAGTTTGATATTATAAGTTTTTAGACATTAGAACTTTTGCTTTTAGATAAATACTATCAAAGTCTGTACGAAATCCTCTGCATAGTGGTCGATTAATTGGTCCGGTTATTGATATCGAAGACTTTATAATAAAAACATAAAATAGTGCACAGTTAGTGCGTATATGCCCATGTGTTTCGGCAAGGCAAATATCTTGTCTACGCGAACTATTCTCTTGTCGCATTCATCTATCTCTCTCAATTAATAGAATAATTATCTCCTTATCTCTCTCGGCCAAAAAGCTATTTTCGTCCTTTTTTGTTTTGCTTCAAAAACGTCGCATAAAAATTCGACGTTGGAATTTTAACCCCTTGGTTCCCGGAATTTACAAAAATGTAAGTAAAAATACGTAAAATTGGCATATATGTAACCCCCGGGAATCAAATTATCAAGACCTAAAAAGGTATACATTAAATATATATATACAACAAAATCATCGTCTACGAGAATCAGCAATGCACTCACTATGCAAACTTAATCTACACTACAATAAAAAAAAACTTATTAGGGTCTAAGAAATAAATAAAAAATGGACGCCATTTATTAATGAATGTTACCTGAACCTATTATCAGAGTTGGTGTGCGTGAAGTCCACGATCAGCTCGAAGTGTTGCTGGCAGAACGGTTTCAGCGTCAGGATCACGTGGTAGATGAGCAGGTCCGCATTCACTTCACCGATTCTGTCGTACAAAATACAATACAACTTCACTGACCACTCACTTTTGTCTTTTCGCGAAACATAACGTCACTACAAAAGTCGATGTTACGGTTTTGTGATTTGTAGAATGTATTTTGTAGTACTTCAGGAATAATAATTACGACAATGTATTATTTACATAATAAATTATCTTAAAATGTTTTTAACATATTATAGTTTTGTATTACTAATAACTAATTATAAATAATTCTACGTAATTTCTTTATAAACAGTCTTATGACCTGTCCATTATTGTAATTGATCAAGTACTCGATAATTTAATTATTTTGGGTTATTATAAATTGGTAATAGTTATATATTTTCTAGTAGCTATATAAAACGAATAAAAAATGATATAAAACTAGCGATTTTAAAACCAACAAGATCCAACCAATAAGTTACAGCGATTTCAGTTACTTCTCAATAATAACAAATCGTACAAAAACCTTTAAAAAGAGCGATTATAAGCCTGCCCATTTTAGCCACTGCTAAGTAATTCTTCCAACGAAAATATTTCTGAAGTCACTGAAGAAATAACTACATCTTCAGATTCCTGTCCAGCGCCTAACAAAATTACGTGTAAACATCTCTATCCAATAACGATGCAATTTATTTTAATTATTACTCTGTAGATTTATTTATTCGTTAATGTTTGGACACGTGTAAGTTAAAATTTCACAAAGACTACCCTTTTTAAACTCTTGAAACGGTTTATTTGGCTAAACAAGTACTTGTGCAACTCGATACTATTGTCCCAAATGGATTCCCGTGCGTTTCAAAACACTGAGATAATTTTGAACTTGTAAATGACACGCACAATTCAAAATACTAGGAATGAAATAGTCAATCCATTTTTCAGTCTTAGTAAGACAAGTGTTTTTTAGGTAATTACGTTAGGTTCCACAATAAATCACCTGAGCAACATTACCGCTTTGCCGGACAATAAGTTCAAGAATCATGTTAAGCGAGTACTATTGTCTGTTCAAAATAATTGAACATAAATGTGTCGATTTTGTTTGATGTTACTGGCAACACTGTTTTTAATATGTCGTTAGGTCATGCTGTACTTGTACGTGCTGCGCAATTATTTGGTTTTAATGTAATATACAGTGATTATTAAAAAATACAGTCCACTTCTATATACTATATTTAGTGAGTTTTTATTCCAACATAAATCAGTGGTCCTTCGAGCCGGATACAAGAATTCGTGGTGCTTCGTATCTGGCTCGAAGGACCACTGATTTATGTTGGAATAAAAACTATTTATACGAAAGGGTATTATAGGGTGGGTCATTACGTGAATGACGGTGATCTCTCTGTACATCCACTGAAAACGATAATAACTATAAACAATAAAAATACTATTAAAGCAATTTAAAACAAAAGTCGTAACACCCGATCGAGTTTCTTGCCGGTTCTTCTGGATGAGTGAGATGTTTGTCCGAACCGGTGGAAGTGTTTTATGTTCATAAGTGCCTTCTAAGGGCAACTCATTACATAGTATAAAGCAAAGTCGCTGTCGCTCTGTCCGTCCCTATGTATGCTTAAATCTTTAAAACTACGCAACGGACTTTAAAGCGGTTTTTTTTAATAGATAGAGTGATTCAAGAGAAAGGTTTATATGTATAATACATGCATAATATTGTAGAGAAACACTGATAAATTTAGAGGTTTCTAATGTGATGTCGTAAATAAACACATTTTTGCGCTTACATTGCAAACGCTGGCTGAACCCCACGAGATAAATCAAAATAATGTACTACAGTATTGTACACCTTAAAAAGGTCAACAAAACAGTCCGCGATGGTATATGTCTATCACTTAAGGATAGCCCACAATAATCATTTTTTATCCTTTACATTTTACGGGAAAAAATGGCTTATTTACGAAGTGATTTTAAGCAATACAGCATTAATCCTTATCCAAGTATTAAGTACCTTAAATTCATTGTCCATTTAATACAGATCAATATGGCTTTTTGCAGCATGCAATTTAAATGAATATTTCCGAAGATATTATAAATTTAAAATGCAGAGACACAGCGGTGCGGCGGTACCGGCCCTATATACCATGGTCAATTATGTGTCGCTCTTTCAAGAGTAACCTCTAAACAAAACATGTTTGTATTGTCTAATGACAAAAAAGCTGTATACGTTGTTTAAGGACATTCTGTAGTAGGTAGGTATATTTAGTATCAGCATTGCACCCGTGCGAAGCCGGGGCGGGTCGCTAGTTAAATATATATTTAAGTTTTAGAAATTAGCTAGTGGTACAAATTAACTTTGATAGCATCAACTTGTGATGACTCCCTTCCTTCGGATTCGCGAGGAAACTACCTGACACTGGCAGAATTGTGTTATAACAGCACAGGGGCCTAGACCAAAAAAAAAATTATGACACACCACCCTTAACTAAACTATATCAATCGCTATAATCACTCACTTATATCTCCTTGATATGAAATAGAAGACCGGGTTCCCGAGCTTGCTGGTACCGGCCTGGTAGAATATGTTCAAGCTCTTTATGCTTTTAAACTCCTCCTTCTTGTGCATGTTGTGCTTTACTATGAACTCCTCAAAATTAGTCGAGGATATGTCGATGGATGACCAGCGCGCATACGACGAGAACAATAGTCCGGATGTGCTGAAATACGGGATAGAATAACTGTTCGTGTAACTACCAGGTAGACCTGTCCAGTAGACCGTAACGTATGTGACCATTGTTAAGATTGAGACTAATCTCAGAACCCTATCTAAATTTAACGCGAGTGAAATCGCGAGACCCATCTTGTAAAGTATAACATAACAATCAATATAATGTAACTTACGATTCAACTGGTTTGTGCTCAGGCGGTCCAAGGTACGCCAGTAATGTTGCCATCTGAACATATTATACATACATGTAGTTTTTCCGTATATAATAAATACCATAATATTTACAAGTAATTTTTTTTTTCGATCTGACTATATTGTTTAGGCCTTAGGGGCCTGGAGCCTTTACGGCTTTTACAGCTTTACCGGGCTTGGGGGCGAGCGCTTAGGGCACTGAGCCACGAAAGCTAAGCAACAACATCGGAGGGTGCCAAAGTGGCCGAACCTCGGCTCGGACTGTTGCGCGTATGCAAATAAGTCGCGATCTGACTAATTCCCTATCATTTGATCTAAACTAACTATACATATATACATGTTTCTGCCCCCTGGGAGGAGGGAAGGAACATGTGTATGTGTATTTAGTGTTCTGAAAATTTTTGTCCAATCTAACTAGGCAAAAAAAGAAAAAAAAAGGTCCCTTACAGAACCTATGTACCTGTGTGTTGTGCATGTGTGTATGTATAATGCAGTGTCATGTATGTCTGTGAAAGCTAGTGAATGTAGAGTCACTTGTATCGCGCGAGCGGCTGCTTGTTTCAAGGGCTCCATGCCGATGGATCGGACCTAGGCTTGAGTTGCCGCAGAGGTTTCATAATATAGAACGAATCATGTTTTTACAATGGTTTTACAAGTAACCTCTTATACTTCGCGTCGTATATCCGTGTAGTCTAAACACCAGGTGGTTATCGCCAATTATAGTTATACGAGTATATACAATGTGTCCGGTTACGAACTAGCGATATTCTAGATACTTATAAAACACCTATTTTAATATACAAATACAACATAAACTTGGGTCCAACCCACCTCCTCGCTAAATGGCCGCCATTTTGATTTTTTTAATGAATTTTTTCTACGTGTGTACAAAAAACATCATATCAGTAAAAGTTTGGGTCTCACTGCGATAAAAATAGGCTTATTCGATGGGTAATAATACTGTCTGACATTTACATTATAAAAGAATGTGTTTACTATTTACAAACTTTAGAAAAAAAATATTACATTTAAAAAAAAAAGGTAAAAATACGTAAATTAACAAATTATTGCAAATTACTACAAAATCACTACGCATCAATAACGCATTTATTGTTTTTAATAGATCGATAGCTTTTGATCTAAGCTACAATACAACTTTAAATTTACAACTGTATGTCTATAAAATGTGTGTATGTATGTCTATAAAAAAATGGGTTATGGGTAGTGATTTTGTAGTAATTTGCAATAATTTGTTAATTTACGTATTTTTAACTTTTTTTTTTCAAATGTAATTTTTTTTTTTCACACTGACATTTGCTCTCTCGCTCTGGCTCACACAAAGAGGAGAAACCGATAATGTGCGTTAAATGTTTAACGCTTGATAGTCACATAAGAAGTTTCACTTCAAAAAAAGAAGAAAGTATGATAATGAGATGAATTCGGTAGCGAGTTGTAAACTGAAGTAATCAAGTGATACGGACGTACCTTATCGAAGGGCCGCCTCCCGACCGCCTTGTGGTCCCGACTGCAGGACAGGTAGTCCCCGATCCGTTCCTGATGGTTCCACAGCAGTCTGTGCAGCGCGACCACGTTCGCGTCGCTGATGAACGACAAATTGTGCGACGTGTGATCGACGCTCTCGCAGTCCGACGCTATTTGAATGAAGAACCTGAATACATCATTTTATATCTTGTACTCGCTTTTTTATGTTATTGTTACGGTGTTAAGCGAAAAAAAAAACATTATCGAAATCTCAAGAATCGTCCGGAATGTGCCCGAAATATTGTGTATTTATCATAGTGTAGTTTTTAACGAGTAGTCATAGGTTCGACGACGCACACATAGAAAGCCTTATCGCTACAACAAATAATGGGCTATAAATCAAACGTCCCTTATTAAAGCGATAACTTAAGTAGTTTACAACATGTTAAGAGTTCAGAGACCTTCTAGAGATTTCGTCTCATTTGGGTATATAAATATAAATATATATATATATATATATATATAAATATTGTATATAAATCTATACAAATGAACTGACTGGCTGACTGAACGATCAACGCACAGCTGAAACCGCTAGGACTAGGAACGTGAAAAATTGCATGCAGATTTTTAAAAAGTCAACCCCTAAGGTGGTGAAAAGGGAATGATAGTTTGTATGAAAATTCGTCATTTTTAAAGATAGACCTATGAAAATTGATATTTAGCAATTCAGTTGGAAAGTAAAAAAGATGAGATATAGCTCAATTATGACGTGAGTGAAGCCGCGGAAAAAGCGCTAGAATTCATACAGGCCTCGTGGCGAAGCGATAGTGAAAGATCGCGGGTCGTGAGAAAGGTCGCGAGTTGTGAGTCTGGGTGTTAAAAATTCTGTGTATAGAATATCAGCTGTTTAGATCCCATAATACAAGCTTTGCTTAGTTTGGAATTAAATGGCCGTATTTGACATTGTGTTCTACATATTTATTCATTCAAAGCATTTCATTTAAAACAGTGACGTCACTAATCGGAGCTCATCCTTAAACGAACGATGAACGAATGAAGAACGATTTCATGCAGTTTAATAACAATAGTGTTCGCAAAATGATTCTAACTTTCGTCCGGCTTCGAAGTGAGCTCTGAGGAAATGGTTGAACGGCAGCATGTGCTGTTCCTTTGAGAACTCGACGTGGTTCGCGATATTCTGCAGGATCTTCGACATCAGCATCAGCCCGCGCTTCACCTGCGGCGGCACCGTCCGGCTCACTATACCCATCTCCTGGGGTGATACTGGAATACACACCCACTTTTTTATACTCAAAAGGTAGCAAATAAGCATACGTCCCGCCTAATGGTAAGTGGATGCTTGTAATACCATAGCTATCACTAGCGCATTGCCGACCTTGAAGCCCCCTACCCCAAGATGTGACAGATTGTGGACACAACGCTAAACCTATAACGATAAAAAAGTAGTAAAAGAAATACTCAAAGAAATTTCTCTGTGCCCTACTCTCTTCGAACCTTTCCTTCCCCAAAGAGCTCTGGAAACCCTACTCACCGCAGAAACACCACACAAGATTATTTGCCTTTAATGTTCTGTAGGGTGGAGGTATGCAGAGTTACTTTGATAGGCACCCTATCAACGTCGGCAAAGCGCTAGTTGATCATAGTCGCAAGCGTTCATAGGCTACAGTAGCCGCTTAAGCATCAGGCAAGCCATACGCTTGTTCCCCTTTTAGTAGTGTTAAAAAAATGTTGACAAGCACCCGTCAAATTGACTATCTTATAGTTTATCTCGTTTCGAAATCAGCCAGTGTATATCCAGCTGCCGAGACGTTTGTAGACCGATATCATAGCGGAAACCTCTGAATGATCGCCCTTGTTTTCCGATTGTACTATGCTTACACTATCAGGCATAGAGTCGTCACAATGTCGTGCTAAAAAGAGTAAAACTCCGAAGTCGATTTTTGGAACAAAGTTCCGGTTGCGGAGGGGGCCTAGCCGGCAATTTATCGATAAAAAATTAATAATAAAAATGTATATGTATCTGAATAATTATTTTCTTTATACCTCGAATAGAACTCGAAATTAATATTTTATAATAAGGAACTTTGTTCCTATCTGGTGTCCCACAACACTATACGGTTTTTTTTTTGTGCAACGTTCTTGCTACGCAACATTTCTGACGAACAAGGCTGGATAATAACTACATTTCCAAAGAAATAAGATGATGATGATGATGATGAAGATGTAAGCTATAAACCAAAAGGTAGAGATGAGCGCGATAGAATAAAACAAGATAATACTCTATAAATAAGGTGACGTGTCCTTGAAATTTCACAACGATTCTCGTCAAATTATCGAATCACTGGCCATGAAATTTCACTTAAAAAAGTGATTATACTCTAGGACTCACCGATAGCTGGATTGATGAACCTTAGGAATAGCACGGTGCCGACTGCCCCGACACTGGTCTGCGGGAACTGGGAAAACCGTTTGCTCAGCACCTAAGGGTAATATTACATACGATATTAGCGTATGTTGGTAACGATGAGATTAATTTACCAATATGTAATTACGGTACTACGTTTAAAAAAAATACAGTCAATCAAAATGAAAATTTTAACGCATTTTTAAATCAATTATATTGTCAAAACATAAGATTCACTCAACTGCGTGTAACTGCATTGTAATTGGTATTCGAAGGATTTAAAATTATTCATCCAAAATTGTCAAGAGTCTAGAATTATTATTGAAACTAATGGAAAACCTGGCGGACGCTTTCATTAATGCTGGCTTGGCGATGCAGGTGAAGAAACGGGAACGGAATGGATAACTAATGCTTGTTCGCCAAACTCATACACACAAGCATCTCAAGATGGATTTTTATTAGTAGCTTTGCTTCAGATGATGTTTAAACGTGGACTATCTTTACAGTGAAAGTTTAGTAAATTTAATAGGCTATAAAATTAAAGGTACTCTGTTTTTATATTTCACTTTAATTGTTAAATGCCTTCGGAATTACACACATAAATCAATATTAATTTTCATTTCATTATTCTATTAATATATAATTTCCGGAACATATAATTGTCCACGCGACAAGGCCGAGTTGCAGAAATCAGTCCTCTCAGCAAGTACCAAGTAAGTCATAAGGCTTATTTATACTTCGATTCCAAGTGTCCATGAGCTGACGGTATGTTTAAAAATTTAACAAAATAAAATAAATAATATTGATAAAATGGCTAACATAATAGAAACTCGAATAATAATTATTCATTTATTTAACACTAGCAAACCGCACCGGGTTCGCACGGGTAGCAGAGTAATTACATACAACTCTATTGGGACGCACGCCAGTAAAGCTCTCAGTCGGGATGATTATTTCCGACATTTTCAACAATCATCGTCATATTTCAGTCAATTAACATAAAACCTTAATGAATTATACAACTAAATCTTCCTCATGAATAAACCTTATGAAAACCGATTTGCTTTTATAAATATATAATGAAATCCTTAGGAAAATTACGATTTTTTCTGCGAGTCACGTGATTGGCAACGCAAATCATATAGCGTGACGTCATCGTTCAAGAAATATACACATTTGTTAGCATACAGAAGCAACCAATTAACAAAATAACTTCATAAATACATCATCATACATCATTCACATACAACAACAAAATAAATCATCTCATCACTTGTATGTGAAAACAGGCCATTACTTATTATAAGAATTAAACTGGACAGCATCATGCCTGATAGAGACAGTGGCACATGCTGCGGAGCTGCGGTGGGAACTTATCAGCCGAGTTGATGATCCTGTCGAACACCTCCTTGGTGAGATCGATAAGGTTTGACCTGTTCACCTCTATATCTTGGTTGGGATCCAATCTAAAATAAAAAATAAAAATAAACACTTTTTATACTGTAGGCATATTTATAGCCTGACAATTATAAAATGTTTTCTCTCTAGAAAATTGTATCAGAATCGGTTCAGTATTGATGAAAATATATTTTTTTGGAATTATTTTTTTATGCTAGTTATCTATATTTGTTTGTTGTTTGTTTGTTTGTCCCTTTGTTTGTAGGCGTCCCTTAGCCACTCATCGGATTGCGATGAAAACGTAATTATTATTATTCCAGAACTTTAGAGAGACGTAGTATTCACTCTATGGTGATAACATAGACTATGAACGTATCACGAATGTGTTGTTAGGAATGGGTTTACTCGAATCGATTGGACGAAACGGTGATTAAATGTACTAAAGTGGGTACGTGCTTTTTTATCGTAGTCCGATGAAATGATGGTAAGCAAAGCAAAATACAAAAATAATGGCGACAACCGAGAGAACAACAACACATAGTCAGTCGGCGTCGTGATGCCGGCCTGCGTAAATAGAAACTGAATAATACACTCGTGCACCGATTGGTACCGAAACGGGACGCGCTTAAGCGAATCACTGTGACGGGCTTTTCACCATATGTATGATGGTCGAGACCCGGTCGGATTGTACAGCAATTGTTTTGAAGCTACGATGGCTCAGTGATAGCGCGCACGGAGATCGCGTCGATTGACGTGAGCTCGAATCCCCTGCAATGAGCCTAAGCTTTCGGTCTAGGAAAACCGATGAAATCATGGTATGGTGGTAGGGCCTTTTCTAATGTCCGCCTGGCTAGCTACCACCCTCAAGTTGAAAATCTGTCGCCAAGCACCAATAGGTGTGTCCCAGCAGCTGCACTTGAGAGCCAGTCTAACACAAGGCTTAGCGTGTTGCCACATTAAACCTCAACCTCTTACCACCCATCTATCACCATTTCCTTCGTTACTCAGCAGGACACATTACATTCAGGTGATGTTGGCTTGGGTGTCTTAGGCCTTAAGATGATATTTGTCCCCTCATATCCCCTTCATTCGAGTGATACAATTAACGTCTAGTTCCAAAAACTACCTGGCCGGATCTACTTCGAAGCTGAGCTCTGGTTGCTCCTCCGCCTGGTCGAGCAGCGAGGATATCAGCGGCTCCAGCAGACCTTGAAGGTAGCTGTGCCCGTATATCTTGAAGCAGTACGCCATTATCTTGCTGCCTAATGAGTTACCCCTGAAGAGAGTCTGCATGCAGTCTGACACCTGCGCAAGAAATTATCATGTACTTACTGCTCAGGCGATATCATTTCGAAAATCGCTATGATTCATATTCACCATATGAAAGGCAGAGGGACGGGTGTGAATAAACCTTAGCTTTAGGATCGCGCTCTAGAATCTGTCCCAGAATTTTCAAACATTTATAATACACTAGCGACCCGCCCCGGCTTCGCACGGGTGCGATGCTGATACTAAATATACCTACCTACTACAGAATGTCCTTATAAACAACGTTTACAGCTTTTTTGTCATTAGACAATAGAAACATGTTTTGTTTAGAGGTTATTCTTGAAAGAGCGACATATAATTGACCATAGGGCCGGTTCCGCCGCACCGCTATGTCCCTACATTTTAAATCTGTAATATCTTCGGGAATATTCATTTAAATTGCATACTGTAAAGAGCTATATTGATCTATATTAAATTGACAATGTATTTAAGGTACTTAATTGGATAAAAATTAATGATGTATTGCTTAAAATTACTTCGTAAATAAGCCATTTTTTCCCGTAAAATGTAAAGGATAAAAAATGGTTATTGTGGGTTATCCTTAAGAGATAGACATATACCATCGCGGACTTTTTTATTGACCTTTTTAAGGTGTACAATACTGTAGTACTGTGTACATTATTTTGATTTATCTCGTGGGGTTCAGCCAGCGTTTGCAATGTAAGCGCAAAAAATGTGTTTATTTACGACATCACATTAGAAAACTCTAAATTTACCAGTGTTTCTCTACAATATTATGCATGTAATTATACATATAAACCTTTCTCTTGAATCACTCTATCTATTAAAAAAAACCGCTTCAAAATCCGTTGCGTAGTTTTATAGATTTAAGCATACATAGGGACGGACAGAGCGACAGCGACTTTGTTTTATACTATGTAATGATTACGATCGTTCTCCTTATAAATAGGAAGAGTTTTTTGTTTGTTTAAACACGTTAATCTCTGAAACTACCAGTCGAGTTCAAAAAATTCTTTTTGTATATGAATGTCAGATCTACGAGGAATAGTATAGGCTATCTAGCATTAGGCTACACCTCCCAGCTATCTTTAAATATTGATTTTGGTTAAGTAAGTCGGAACAAATAGCGCATCCTAACTGCTTTATCGGCGTGCGCTGACATAATGGTTAGTGATACGTAAATACACTGCTCTACAAAAATATTGCACCTTAGTACATCTAAAAAAATGTCCGCGATACCATATGCCTATCTCTATACATAAGCCACAATAAGGTATTTTATGAGAAAGTTTTATTGAAAATTAATTTATGAGCATTATTATAAGCATGACATATTAATACTTATGAACGAAAGTAACTTCATCATTAAGACAATTTTATGAAGATAAACTTTGCTCTTTATAGTATGTTATTTGGACGAATAGTTTGGGAGATAATGTAAAATTAAAATAATTCAACATTCGGCTCGGGTCTATGACTATAGGTGTAGTGGCGCGAACGAGCCGTGTGAGTTGTGACGTACAACCCTGGCCGCCCGATAAAAGTATTGTCAATACTGAAGTATTATAAACCATCAAGCAACGATTTCTTTTAAATTACACGCGCGGGTCAAATCGTGGGGTACAGCTAGTATATTATATAGGCTTCGTGCAGGGAACAGTTGTCGGTAGACGGTTGGTTCCAAAGAGACTTACTTCGACCTCCCTGTAGAATATGTTCCATAGTAGCGGAGCGAGGAGATGTTTCGCGTCGAACAGCGTGACGAAAACCCTCGCGAGCTCGTCCATCTGCGACGTACTGACGACGCTGGCGAGCGCCATTGCTATCGGCAACTCTCCCTGGCAAAAACATCCGCATTACAGTATTTATCGAAGCAACAATTATAGTCATACTTTTGTTCTTGTCACGCAAATACCAAAGCGATGAGTGATGTTATGAAATCTCTTAAACACATGGAATAAGGCATCGAATCGATTTAGAAAAATAACTTTTTAAAATATCTAAAAACAGAAAATCAGTGTAAACGTTGTTCGGCCCCAATTTGCCATTGTGAACATATGTTCAGTACCGTTTTTAAAACCTCTCAAACCTCTCTCAATTCTACTGTATTTTTTATGGATGTACTATTTGGTTCATTGTTTATGGATCTATTTAGGCCATCAGTATCAACACAGTGTGGATATTATTGGTATTTCACTTTTAAGGTATTTGCAAACATTGAAAACAATATACAATGGACCTCGTGAACGTGACTGTGTTAGTGGAACCCACTTTGGACTCCCGGCTAACACCACACAGACACACAGGGCATGGAGTCTCACTCGTCCAAGGTCGGTCACAGCGTCTTACTTATTATTATTATTTTTTAAATTAACCAATACTTCGATGTTAGCTTAGAGCCATCATCGGCCACGTCGATAACATCAGGTGTAAAAAAATCATAATATAAAATTTGTAAAACGTACTACTAAAATTTGTACTGAAAATAGATTAATTTGAAAGAAAACTCTACAAACATTTTTAAATAAATAATTCAACTACGTACATAGTAATCTTCAATTTCGTGCCTTCAAATCAAGTTACGTTCATTAATTAGATCTATAACTGGACGAGACGCTAAACAGGTAGGAGCACATCTTCTTTCGATTTTTTATTATCACAGAATGCGAATGTAGATGGCGCTTAAAACAAATCTGACTGTTACGTTATTACGTGTGACATCAAAAAGTTATAGACTCAAAGCGAGTAGAATACAAATGAAATTATGATATTTATTTGACGATACCATCTGATTACAGAAACTTATGGACACCACTAAGATTCTATACTTATCAGACCTGATTTAAGACGAATTGTATGGAATGCGACCATTAAAAAAAACATACACAGAGACACTTAAATAGTAAATCGGAAAGCACTTACATCACTAACCTTATCTGAGATCATGGTCACGAGCTGAACTAGTTGCTCGAACCGGTCCGCGAGCACAGTCTCCGCCAGGGTATCGAACTCGGTACCCTGCTGCAGGATCTTCGTCAGGACCTCCATAAAGGCAGCTCGCGTTTGCAAGTCTCTATGATATCCTAGATCTAAAAACGAAATTATTAGTGCACACTAACAGAACAGAAGAGAATTGAAGTGGTAGTAGTGTGTACGGTCATCGCATCAGTCGACGTGAGTTCCAATCCCTGCAACGAGCCTGCGCTTTCGGTGAAGGAAAACATCGTGATGAAACCATAGTATGGTGGTAGGGCTTTTTCTAATGCCCGCCTGGCTAGCTACAATACTTATATGTCGTCTAGTACCTTAATGGTGTCTTTCAGTAGCTGCACTTTTGGCGGGATATTGAACTGCCATGTTGTGGTTTTTACTTTAGTTCATTAACTTAGGTTCTTTGACCCTATATTATGTTATATTGGTGTCATTTTGCGTGATATAGTTTGGTTGTTGTGCATAAAGAGAATTGTAAATATTATCTGGAAGCATGCATTTTGGGGATTCACAAAAACTCCCTAGATATTTCTAACAAGGGCGGCTCCCTCCCCATCTCGTTAAACTACCTTTGACTGTTTCAAAGATACTACAAAGACTTAAACACGTCGACACTGGCAAGTGCTTTTTGCGGCGCCTAATAAAGAAGAAGTAGCTGCACTTGAGAGCCACTTCCCACACTAGGCTTATCATGTTACCTACCATCTTGAGCAAAATCGTCACTTAACATCAGATGAGATTGTGGCCAAACGTTGTAAACCAATAAAGAATTAAAAAAAAAACCGCACAACACGTGTTTTTATCGCTTTGTTCTACGAGTACCTACAGTCGGTAATAAAAGTGTCTACTGTGTCACGGAGATAACGTTTCACTTAACTCAGTAGTTGTGCTTGATAATGTACATGTACATATCACTCTGAACTCTATTGGAAATCTAAAGGGATTAAAAAAACTTTAAACATAGTTAAACAGAACGTGACGGGAATAATAATTATTCATTATTCGTAAGAAGACTTGCACGACACATGTCAAATGTCAAGGAATTGGAGAGTATATGTGGTTAATGTGTAGTTAATAATTATCATCAAAACTATAAAAATAAAAAAATCACCATTCAAAGTTTCAACCGTTATTTTACACCCGTAAGTGTTTTTTTTTAAATATAAATGCTGATACACGTGTTTCATTATTTTTATTGAAAGGTCTAAGTACTCTATTTCAAGTCGTTTGCACAGCATAAATACCTTCAGACCCCTTTTTTCATCCTTAGAAATTGAATTTCCCAAAATCTGTTCTTAGTGAGCGTCTACGTCGCGAAAGAACGAGGTAACTATGGTAAATTTCAAGTCAATCGGACCTATAGTATAGGAGATCTCGTGATGAGTGATATTTCGCTTCTATATATATATAGATTAAAGGTCACAAACTATGAATATAGATGACTAACCGATACTATGCATGAGTCCAGAGTCGATATTAGCCGATAGCAAGTTCGACATCGCCTGTATGGTGGCGTTGCGGAGCGTATCCAGCCGGCCGGGACCTTCGGACATCTCCACCTCGTTGCAATCGTTCAGTAGGTTCATGAACAATGTGAAGTACCTGATGGCGGATCAACAATTACACAGATATATCAGCATGTAAATGTCCCACTGCTGGGTAGAGAGAGGAGAACCCGGGAGAACCCGTGAGCTTAATTTCCACGACAGCCCTCGACAGAGAAATTAACAGTTCTTCATTTTTTTCACATATCGTAGTACTACAAGAACATTTCTCAAGTTTTCTTCACCGTCAGCCGTCATGTTATTGATTAATTTTATTATACTATAGTCATCATAAGAAAGGTTGCGTGACACATGTCAATTTTTTTTAGAGATAACTTATCGGATGTTGCAGCTTGATCACCGTAAGCGCGACCCTCCTTATGGTCTGCGGGAAGCGGGAGGGGAACAAGGCCGACCAATAACTTAGTTTGCTGCCGGCCGCCGGCAGCTATAGACGTTTTACGTACGGATCTTACGCGTTTTTATTTTTGTGACTGCTTCACGTGCGATCATTTTACCAAGATGGAATTACAACGTTGCATTTAAAAAAATTATACAATCCATCTAAACAAATGCTTTAACTCGTTTTTAATCAATTATATTAACAATTATATATATAACATAAACTATACAGTGAATTAAGTTTCTTTTCGACTGCGTGTAAAGATTAGACGCCCAAGCTTTATTTTATTAGTAGATTTTTGATTAGCATTTTAATAAAGACAACAATACTATATGTATTAAATATATTATTTATCATTAAATATCTGTACCAGTTGAAATAAGATGCACTAACTATTGATCTTAAGATATAGAGTATCATCTCAATACCGTGTATATCCGTGCACACCCGCCGCCCAACATCCAGCGAGTGAACGTATTTGGAAAATGGAGCGACAAAATTTCGATACATTATAAATGAAATAGAAAAATGTCTAAAAGTAAAAAAAAAAACAATATGGGATATGGACACTTCGGCGTACGGGAATATAATTTTAAAACGCAAAGCTTGAGTCTTCCTGACTTGTTTTAATACATTCCGATGAAGAAAACTAAAAAAAAAAGAAAATTGTTGTGGATTTTCCTCGTGCTGTGTTAAATTTGCATACAAAGTTACAAACATAGGTACTATTTGTCATTCTATCGTGAAGAATTGGATGTACTATATACTTTCTACTCTCTTTTCGTTTTCGTCTTTCAAGTCACAAGTCGACCGATTTGTCCAACTCCTTGTTGAATACTACCTGAATATATCCTCAAATGCTCATACGTAAAACGCTCTAACTGGACGCGACGTACGCGCGAAATGATTTACGCTCCTTCTGTACGGGGTCTAAGTTATGTCGAAATTCGTCGTAACAATTTACGTTCTATGGATACGCCATACAAGCGCAGTTATGATGGTATAGCGTATATACTTTAATTAACAAATAAATTAATCTAGAAATCTATCTTAAACGTTATGATTTTCTTATAAGAATAATTATAAATTTAGTTATATATTATTTTGAGTACTATATATCAGCTGGTGGGTCAGTACAGGGTCAAAATAGCAACCATATAAAGAAGATACTTTTTCGACAATAGCTACCATCATAACTGCTAATACTATAATGAAAGCAGATAACTAGCTAGATTTATATTAACTAATCTCCAAAAACGCGACATGCTAAACTTCTAAAGCGAATCATGATTATGGATTGTTCACAATATATGTGCGAGCCTCGATTTAATTGAGCTCGAATGTCCCTACCACCCTACACTGGCATTGTCTTGATTATCTATCTTGTAGCAAAATCTCCTTACTTAAGGAACAGCTGACTCTTGGCTTCCATGAGGTCACCGCGGTCCGACTCCTCGGGCTGGAGCGGCAACCCCTTGAGCAGGGCCGCGACCGCCTCCATGCAAGCTTGATCCAGCTCCCTGCAGCACACTAGGTATCTGTATCACAGTTGATTTATAAATAAAATAAATCGCTACTAAATTGTTTGTTTGTACGCTCTAATCTCTAGAACTACGAGTCAGATTTGAAAAATTCTTTGTGCATTGTATAGCTTATTTATTGAAGAAGGTTATAACCTATATAACTTCAAGCTGCGGCTATAAGGAGCGGAACAGAAACCATTAACGTCAAGCAATCTGGCAAGCTATAAACAAATACGGAAAGTGAGAACCATAGACTACACACGCGCATTGAAAAGTCGAATAAACTTAACACAGATAAAACCGTGGGGCATAGCTATTTAATAAATATAACCTTTCACGAGAATATAATAGACTTGGTGATCAGAACATCGGACACGATAGAAAATGACATGGGATCAAAGCACAGAATTACCTGGTGATGGAAGAAGCGTCGGCCCGCAAAGGCGGCGCTATCTGGTGACTCGTTCCGAGAACCCAGTCTGTTACGTATTCGACCATTTTGTTGCGAAATTTCATTTCCTAAAACCATAATACTTATACAGTCTGTACCCTCTCTTATTAAGACGTGTTAATCGGTACATAAGTAAAAGACGCTGATGTTATATATTTACCCGTATGTTATGACTTATGACTAACCTAGATAACTACCTGGTGTCTAGACTAGAGGATGTGTGACATGTTTTTGTTATTGGGTTAAAAGCAGCCACCAGATGTTTACAGTATAAGAGATTATTTGTAAGACCATTTACTCATTCTGTAGTAAACCTTCTTAAGAAGCATTAGTAGGTATTGAATTTTTTTTAAAACCCTTGGAGCCGTCCCCTTACTTAATAGCCATTTATTGACCGTTTGCCACAAAACCATTCAAATAAAAATGGACAACCATCTCTTTCACAACCACAGTACAGTATACAGTTGTTCCTTTCTGCGAACGAAATTCGACGCATTATAATGTAGCTTGGTCTGCATGAATTGAAATTATGCTCATGCAATATGTAACAGGCATTTTACGTTAATGTAACTTTTTTTTATTCTTTTTAGGTTTAACGTTAGGCTACAATCTCACTTGATGTTAAGTAACGATGTGGGTCAAATGGTTCTATGCTAAGCCTAGAGGAACTAGTTCTTTAGTGCAGCTGCCGGACCACAACCATTGGTGCTTGGCGATAGTTTTTTAACCTGAGGGTGGTAGCTAGCGATACGGACATTAGAAAAGACCCTACTACCATGCTTTGTTTTCATTCCCCAAAAGCTCAGGACAATTGTGGAGATTCGAAAACAAGTTGGTCGACGCGATATCTATGTCCATAGGGGTCCATCGCACTACCACTGATCTACCATTGCTTCATAGAATCACTGGCGTGACACGTGATTTATAGTCAGATCGCGACTTATTTGCATACGCGCAACAGTCCGAGCCGAGGTTCGGCCACTTTGGCACCCTCGGATGTTGTTGCTTAGCTTTCGTGGCTGAGTGCCTTAAGCGCTCGCCCCCAATCCCGGTAAAGCTGTAAAAGCCGTAAAGGCTCCAGGACCCCTAAAGCTAACAGTATAGTTAGTTCAAAAGAAAACACGTGATTTATTTTATCATTCGTTAAATAAACAGTTATCGTGAAACGTACTATGCGACATTAGAGTGGCCTTTTTTCAGGGTTACTCTGTGGTACTATTGTAGGGCCTTGGCCACTGCTACGAGTATGTATATTTTCTACAAACATATACTATACTGACCTGCCGAAAAGCCAAATCGTCTCTCCTCCTCATCATAGCTTCGACGACTTGGCAAAGTTTCGTCTTTATATGCACCGACAGCACGGTCATGTCCAAATGACGGACGTACCTGAAACAGTTAATAAAATGTATCAAGTCAAGGGAATCAATTTTTTTTTTACAATGTTTTTTGCCTACCTGCTATGTTTATCGTGTATTACGCAAAAGTAAAGTCATCGTTTCATACAGTTCTCTGTAAAGGTCATACATACAGTTCTCTGGTCGCAAAAAACGAATCGGCAACTAACACAACTGAAATGTTACTGGCGGTGCACTAGCAATTTCTGCGACATATACCGGCGGCACATCATTCATTTTAGATATTAATTATATTTAATTCACTACGTACAACGACGTGTTCCACACACGCGTACAAGGCCGATAGAATGGCTGCACTCCACCTAATATTGTAAGTAAAGGCAGGGCGAAAGGCACTAACAAGTCGTTAGTATTCCACCAGGTGTATGGTGGTTGCAGTATAGTCGGTTACCAAGCCTGTACTTACTAGAATCATAACTACTCATCACTTCAATGAAAGCAGGATAAAGGACACTCTGATATCGCACTAAGTAATGCACTACATGTGTTTTACATTGTTTCTAACAAAGGTCTTAGTACAAGAATGAGTTAGGAAAAAAAGAATTGATATGCAAAAGGGGTGAGAGTGGAGGGGGGGGGGGGGGCAAAAGCGATACATTTCGGTTTCGTTCTGCAAAGAAATTAAGCATACAGCTATTACGGTCTGAGTAATTTGACGGCACTAGAAACAGTTTTTATGGTTTTCAAACATACAACAAAGCAATCAATTATATAATGTTAATCGAGACATGAAAAATGTCACTAGACCGAGAGAGTAATCTAGGCGAGTGTATGTTTATAAGTATTTTTTAACTTTGCACTGAGTCAGTAATAGGTCAGTTTCCATGGATTACAGGGACTAGCAAATGGATTGTAAACGATTACCGAATAGTGAAACGAGTACTGAGTGTTGAGTACGCATCGCGAGTATGTGTTTTATACCGGACGAGGGCGCTAGCGAGACAGTGGGAAGGGGAGGGGTGGGTCGAGTGACTGTCTCCCCCTTTTTTTATCATTTATAGATTTTTTGCGTTATGGCCACAATCTCACTTGATGTTGAGTGACAATGTAGCTCAAGATGTTGACACGCTAAGCCTTGTGGAAGACTGGCTCTCAAGTGCAGCTGCCGGAGCACACCTACAGGTGCTTGGTGATAGAATTTCAACTTGAGGTTAGTTAAACACACGGGTTTTAGAGAAAGCCATACCACCATGCTATGGTTTCATCACGATGTATTACTTCACCGAAAGCTCAGGCCTATTGCTTCGTTCAATCATCATTCACTCAGGCAAGGAATTAGTGATATATTTACATTGTGTAGCATAGGAAATATCGAAACATCGTACTATATGGCGCGGCAATAAGCAAGTTATAAGTACATTTTACTGGTAAGATCTGAAGTTAGGTGGATGTTGGTCACGAGATTGTAGCGAAGCGAGCTCCAAGCCCTCCCGGACGACGGGAACGGAACGAGATGGTCGAAATATTTTGTGGCTAGAGGGAAATATGTCAATTTTCACAGATTTTTCTCTCAAATAACAGTAACCAAGTATAAATTCGACTAGGGATCAATGTTCTTCCTAGTCTGGCGCCCTCTGTTCATTATATAAGTTAATTCCGCATGTTGTTTGGTATCGCCAGACCCACGCCAGCTTAACATCTACCAAATAACCTTGCTCTGCCGATTGGACGAAGGCGGTGAGTGGCTCAGCCCGAGGTCGAGGCTACAATAGTACTCGGCCAAGAGCTAAGTCTGACTCGTCATTCTACTCGGCTTGTGCAATCAATCACCATATATAACACCACCTCCCAACAAATTAATGGTAACTGTTTTTTTTTTCGAATTCTCGATAATCTTATTCATAACTATATTCGGGTAAATTTTTTTTTTTTCGAATTCTCGATAATCTTATTCATAACTATATTCGATAACTGTTTTTTTTTTCTAATTCTCGATAATCTTATTCATAACTATACTCGGGTAACTGTTTTTTTTTTTCAAATTCTCGATAATCTTATTCATAACTATATTCGGGTAACTGTTTTTTTTTCGAATTCTCGATAATCTTTTTCATAACTATATTCGGGTAACTGTTTTTTTTTTCGAATTCTCGATAATCTTATTCATAACTATATTCGGGTAACTGTTTTTTTTTTCAAATTCTCGATAAATTTATTCATAACTATATTCGGGTAACTGTTTTTTTTTTTCGAATTCTCGATAATCTTATTCATAACTATATTCGGGTAACTGTTTTTTTTTTCGAAATCTCAATAATCTTATTCATAACTATATTCGGTAACTGTTTTTTTTTTCAAATTCTCGATAAATTTATTCATAACTATATTCGGGTAACTGTTTTTTTTTTTCGAATTCTCGATAATCTTATTCATAACTATATTCGGGTAACTGTTTTTTTTTTCGAAATCTCAATAATCTTATTCATAACTATATTCGGTAACTATGTCTTCTAGAACAGGATATTACCTGACTATAGCGAGCATTAGTCCTTCGATAGATGTTGTGCTGAGAATCTCCGAGGGTTGACCAGACCTCTTGTTATCCAGTATACTCTTCATTATGTAGATCGTGTGTTCCACGAATTGCGTATTGATGTCCGTGAGCATCACCTAAGACAAAAATAATGACAATACACATTAAAAAACAATGAATTTGCCTCACTGAGCGTATTTTATTGTCTCTATCATGGTGAACGCTTTGAGAAGGTTTTTTTAACTTATCTCCCTTCCACAAAGAATGCAGGTAAGGTGATATACAAGCGTACAACCGGAGTCTATGGACGCTTGTAACCAATTTGTTGCCGACCTTGAACCCCCGACCTGTGAAGTAGTTCTGGAAACCCTACTCACCACAGGAACAAAACACAAAGTTCTTTAGCTGCGATTTTCTGTAAGATGGATGTATGTCATCAGTCAAGTAGAGAGAAATCTCCGAGTTCTAATCTCTTTGTTTTTTTATTATTTAAAGTATTTTTTTATATTACGATGGTGGCAAACAAGCGTGTGGTCCGCCTGGTGGTAAGCGGTCACCGTAGACTAAGGACGTTTGGAACACCAGAAGCATCACATGCGCGTTGCCGACCCTTTAAAAATCTTTCCACTGCCATTTTGAAGAACCCCATACTGTAGTCATATATAATGTATATTTGGGTGCTGGGCGTACGTGAGCAGTCTGCCACGGAGGCGAAACTAGCTTACTGTCGTACGAGATCGCGGTAAGGCACGTTAGCACAGGACACGACTCAAGAGGACACTTTTTGAACTCCACTGCTGACATGCCGCCTGGCCCACCTCTGTGAGATGTACCAAATACCAAGTATATAAGGATATTTTGCAAAAAAATATAGTTCAAAATTTATCCAGTAGTTTTTACGTGATGCACGCAGAACGGCAAATCTCAGTCATTTTATTTAATTATATGAAGATCTACACCGAAGAAGAATCTTTGTCGATAATTTGATAACCAATGTCGATAACTCATGAAAAATATAGACAAATTCTCTTCTCTCAAGTGTATTCGAATTTAGTAAGGCGTTTTCGTGCTCAGTATGTCAAGCCCGGATTTAAAATAGTATAAAATGAAACCTGTTGGTTCTGATCGAAGAACTTGTCGATAATAGCCTTGATCTGATCGAAGAGTATCGGGTAGAGCTGCGGCGACATCTCGCGGCCGACCATCTCCTTCACGTGGCTCTGGATCTGGTGAGCGAACCGCTCGTTGCTGCACAGCAGTAGGCGCAAGAGTTGCCCTATAAACCTGATGGCCAGAAACATGGTCAAAGTTAAATTAGAAGGTCGGCGAAAACCAATTTTTTTAGTAATAATAAATAATAATGCACTCTACTTACAGTATATTCTTTTTTTTTAATTCCACTGAATGAATTAATAATCACTAATACTTGAATATAATGTTGCCACATTAATTTGTGTAGTATTGTAATACCGTTTATTTTACGTTTCTATAATTTGAATCGAGAGGTTTTAAATACTAAATTCAGATGTCTTATTTATTAATTGAATCGTTTTGATGATTTACTATTATCATTACATAATTTAGGTATTATGAGAATCTATTTAAAAAAACTTAAAAAAATTGTAACGCTTCGATTGGCCCGTGATGTGACAGACGCGATTTTACTTACAATATACGGCTCCACTGTTAAATACAATGATTTTTTTCGAAACTTAACAATAGTACTAAAATCTCATAAAACAAAACCGTAATACTAAAAGTATTAGTGCGGGTTAGTGAATTCACTATTTTTAAACTTCAAATAACTAGCAACACATGAAATGTCATTTTATTCCAAGGATTTCTAAAACGGACTTTAGAACGATAGAATTCGTGTACTTACAAAAGTATAGGCTAAAATAAAAAAATGCGTAATTCTCGCGCTGTTAGAAGGGAAACTTCTTAGGTTCGAGTATTTATTGATGATTTTATTATATCAAGATCAGGTAATGGTTATGTGGAAAATTCGATTGAAAAAATCATTCTTTTATCCATTAAGCAATTTCCATTAATTGATACACAGAAAAAGAAACAAGAGTATAGAGTCCGTTTGACGCGGTGTTTGCCAGGTAGAAAAGAATGATTCCATAACCTTTTCTTCTCAACTGCTGGACGAAGTAGGAAAAAGGAAAACGTTTCACTTAAAAAATAAAGGCAGAAATAAATATGAGACGCTCACTGTGTAACAGGACAATATTGAACTTCTTGCGAACTGTTCGCGAGCACGTTGTAGTTTCTCGTATCTGAAATATTAAATGCGAAATGATAATAATACATCTTCACGCTATGTTAGATTTTGGAGTGTACAGAGTGGAGTGTTACGAAGTCTTAAAACAAACAAGCATATCATAATAATATGGTTACAGAGCACAAATTAACTAACCCTGATGAGTGACGAACGAGGGAATGGATGTAGCGGTGTGCTACGACTGTGTCGCGACCATCTTTACATATTATAAAACCCAACGTCTCTCTGTCTGTCTGTCCGTGTATGTTCTTTTCAAGCGAAAACCACTTATCCTATTTACATATTCATGCTATTCAGTAATGACACTCTTTGTAATTGATATAATACGCTCTCTTTTAAACTGTCAAAACTTGGGACATTTGCCAAGAAATAAAAAAACAAACAACAAAAATACTTTTTTTTTATCGGAATGTTTATTCTATTAGCCTTAATGGCTCTGGAGTCATTAGAGGCTTTGACAGCTTCACTGGGCAATCATAAGACAGACCGGTAACGTCCATCTACGCAGAAAGGGGCAAAAAACATCGATCATAAAAAATCGTAAAGCATTCAAATAAAAACCTGAAAATTCTTGTAATTAATTGTGGACGCCCATCTCAACCTAAAGTATTATTAGTTTCTCCCGAGTAATTATGGTGGTAGTCTAAACGTATTCACATCCTATCGACATATTATAACTACGAAGGTACACACCAGTACTTATTACAAAGTAAGTAAATCTGGAAGCTCAAGAAATGTTTCATGACAAAAAACGATAAGGAAAAAATAACTTAGACCGTTAGTTAGCATTCTCGACGTTTGAAGTTACAAATATATCCTGGTCCGGCGTGATGATACATTTTTCACGGTGCTAGAGAGTTTGCGTACATGTACAGGTAAAATAAAAGGTGGGGTAACCCGTAACATACCGTGCAAATGTGACCAGGCAGCAGCCGGTCTCCTCTGCAAACAAACACCGCCCAGAGCGCACAGGAACGACGTTATATTCGCCCACTCTTGCACTTGAGTCTGAAACGAATATTCTGGAAATTAATCAATACTAGTAGTCAACCAATGATCGAAATTCGACCGTAATTCATTATGTTTTTAAAGAACGTTAATGAAGTTCATTTGTAAAAGGGTATATCAACATTGTAATCACAGAAAATTCACAACACAAAACTTGTATGGGCAATTATTAGTTGGCAACATTTTAAAATTTTGTGATGACAACTTTTACTCTGTGAAACTGTTTGACCACAGACTATTGTGTGTTTGACATTAATGGTATGCAGTTAAATTATGAATGTTTTATTTTATTTTATTAATGTATTTCTAACACATATCTATATAAATAAAGTAAGAAATTGACTGGCTGACTAATACATTGACTGACTGATCAATCAACACATAGCTGAAACTCCTGGGGCTAGGAACGTGAAAATTTGAATACAACCTGTATCCCTTTTTTCACTGTAGGTGAACTCTAAGTAAGGATTTTTTGGAAATTCAACCCCTAAAGTGGTGAAAAAGAGGTGAAAGTTTCTATGAAAATCCGTCATTTTTTAATATAAATATATAAAAATTGGTATTTAGCGATTCAGTTAGAAGGAAAAAGAGATGGACATAGCTCAATTATGACATGAGCGAAGCCGCGGGAAAAGCGCTAATTAAATATAAATATTTCCTTTCCGCATTCTTCTGCACATAAACTTTAACTCTGCCAAATTATAGACTCCTCCGTGGGTGCAATACTTTTAAAAAGGAGTTCGAAATTTCCTTTTTAGATATTAATATATAGGATTAACCCCTACATTAAGCAGTAAGTCATTCACTAGCTGCAAGTCACCCAGAGAGCTGTGGAGAGGGCCATGTTAATGGTTTCTCTCCGAGACATGATTCGAATTATATAATTTATTACCGACATTGCTTCAGTCGTAAATCAAAGGAAATGGCAGCTGGCTTATCACATATGTCACAGAAATTATGGTAGATGGGGTAATGCAGTACTCGAGTGCAGACCTAGAACTGGTGACAAGAGCGTGGATAGGCCACCGATGAGATGTACTGACGATCTGGTTAAGGTAGCACGGAGAACTTAGATGAAGACTGCTTTAGACAGAAGGGAATGTCGTGCAATGAAAAAGGCTTACACCCAACTTTGGGTACAAAAAGTCTGGAGAAGAAGAAACCCTAAATGTTATAAAAACGTTGCAGCGTTTCTCTTTAGATGTGTTTATCACTCGAAAACTGATTCCGTGTTTGTTTACAATGCATACTGACTGTTTCATTCGACTTCGTTCACGAAAAATTATTTTCATGTTCCGGAATCTATTTGTCTTATCTCGATTAGGAGTCGGTTGACTTGTTTTATTGTAACCCTATCGTAACTGCTTAGTGCCTATATGAAAGCGTAAGCGTATCTATTCTGGTTTCTTCCTCGAGATCAGTGCTTGAATCATCTAAAAATCATATTGACAATAGTTGAGTAATTTCAAGTGATGCGGGTTCAAACAAATAGACAGATAATAATTCTAAAAATACCCCTGTTTACAACATTTCATTAAAATCAGTTAGTGTAAATAAAAAAATAATTTATTTATCTTATTTTTTACAAATCATCAAAGTATTATTTACAATTCCTACAGATTATTGACTGGGGATGATGATAGGATAGATGTCTATCCTATGTACAAATTAAAAAAAAATAGTTGTAGGAGTTTTAGCGTTGATTCCAGGTATACATACAAAAAAATAAAGATGTAATATTCATGATTAGTGGCCACTAAAATAGATGCCTATCACAAACTGAAGAAAAAAAGGAACGCCGGCGAACAAAAAATGAAAAGAATGGATACAGGGAATTTCGTCTGCATTATATTTGGACATAGATCGAATACAATGCACAAAGAATACACTAACCTCGATGTCACTGCTGCTGTGGTGGGAGACTCTACGCTTGCTCACCGGTCTGTACGTGTCCGTCTGGTAGTCGTCCATTTTGTCCACTTGGCCCTTAGGATTGCTCTTTTGGAGACCCTTGCACTGCGAATCCCTAAATACAATGGTTTCTTATATAAGTTTTGGTGTTTTCCACACTTACAAGTTTATCATCGAAGGACATTATGCAGCTCCTTTAGACTTGAAAAAAAAGCGATTACCATAAGAGCGAAATTTATGGAAGATAATTGTCAAAACGTTATCGTGTACGTTAAAATGTACGATCGGCAAAACAAAAAACATATGCAAATTATGCTGTAAGTCACGTGACCGGATAAAAATCCATAGAATAGGAAGGTTTTAATATTTTTACTAGCGGTGCGCCCGCGACTCCGCACGCGTTTGTTACGCAGCAGTTAGTTTTATCCCGTAATTCTACTTTTACTTATATTACTGGCAATTCATATAGCCTATCGCTTGAGAAATGACATTACTTCCCGTGTATAAAATTTCATAAAAATCGGTTAAGAATTAATAAAAAATATTTTTTTGCAAGTTGTAAAAGAATTATTGAAAATTCTTATACCCTACCAATTGACAAATGATATGCCTAAGCTTCACGTGTGAAAGATTTTCATAAGAATCGGTCAAGCCGTTTTTAATTTAAATCCAGACATAAAAACTACTTGGAATTAAAAAGACGGATTTCAGTATATTATTGTTAAAATGGCAACGGTTACCATGGCAATATTTACCATAGCAAAGGTTAACATAACAACAGTTATTACCATATAGATAAAACAATAATAGTATATAATATATAGATTAAAAACATAATTAGTAAAAAAATCAAGGTTTCTTAGATTACCTATACAATCATATAACATAAATTTCATCCCTTAATTTAATTTAGGTAAAGAATTTTAAAAAAGCTGGATTTTTCAATTGGAAATTTATGTGTGTTGAAAGATGTATTGGAAAGTTATTGTTAAGTGGATTTAAAGGAGATAAGGCGTTTCCACAAGAAAAACACATTTTCATAATTTATAACCTAAGTCATTGGCCTATAACTAGCCTTAGTGTCGGTTTGCTGATTGGAAAATCGAAACCTCTTCCCACCTTAGCAAATATATTATATTTAACTTTCAAAGTCTTTTAGTTTACCAAAAGAGATTTTTTGCAAGACACCGAGTGAAGCTCCATCAAATTTATTTCAATACGTACCAGGATCGAAACGTCTCCTCCCATACAGGTTGGATACCGTTGACGCAGTGCTCAATCTTTCTCAAAAGCGCCATTATCCGTTTCTGTAGCGCTGCTGTACCTGCGAGAAACATATCCTCACCATTATAAAAATGTTATATATATATGCATAACCTGGCATGGACGTTTGAGCACGCTCAAGAAAATGAGCAATTCATCTCATTGAACAGAGTTAGTTTGTTTGAGCGGATCATTTCAATAAAGTTTTATACTCATGTGGACATGCTCAATCGGGTAGTAAAATGTAAGCATATACGCCATGAATGTACTTAGATGTTAACACCGCACAGAATATTGCATCCAATTATTCCTATAATAGAAATTAAAGAAAAAAAAATATTATTCAAATAAAATTATTTTTTATATAAATTTTAAATCATTTTATTTTAAAATAATTTAATATAAAACATGAATAAATAACTCGAATATAAAAAATAATAATTATTAAGCTGGATATAACAAATAAGAATGTAAGAAAAAATACCCTTGTGTTGTATTCCTGCGATGAGTAGGGTTTACAGAGCTCCTTGGGAAACGAGGATTCAATGTCGGAAACGTGCTACAATCGTCTATAGGCTACGGTAAACGCTTACCCTCGCTTTACTGAACAACTCATTCGCCGAAAAATGCTCAATTATATTAAAATTACTATAAAATATTTTATTATACTCACTATGGATATTTTTGTAATAACAACCCCTCCCTATATCCTGGCTGGCTGCTTGTAACGATAATAATCTTTAAAACTTTTGTCATCATATCTATACACAAACATGGCCTACAAAACAGACCAAAAAGCCATCAATTCCTCTTTTACCATCCGGTAATAACATTTGAAAACACAACAGCGTTACAGTAATGCCTTTCTTCGGCTATGATTGTTTACTTTTAAAGTTGATTGGGGGAAATATGTTCCCCGCGACTGCAATAAAATCGCAACGACCTCTCGATATGAATAAAAATTAAATGCTCTTCATTAGTAAGCGAATCGCTTGAGAACGTCTGCACCGGATTGGCAAAACCTTTTTTATGTTAGTGATAGTGCAGATAAGGTTTATTGGGATTATTTTTTGAAGTGAAACTTCTTATGCAACTTTCTACACGTTAAACGTTTAACGCACATTATTGGTCTCTCCTCTTTGTGTGAGACAGAGCGAGAGAGCAATATATTATCGGTTTCTCCTCTTTGTGTGAGCCAGAGCGAGAGAGTAAATGTCGGTATGTATGTATATTGCACACTGTTTAAATAAAATAGAAAATGTCCTTTAAAATGAAGTTTCACTTCTATCGTGTGTGGATTGCACACACACCTTTTTTTTTGTAAAAACTAAAATTACTTTTTCTATCGGATTTTTTATGTTTCGACGGACGGATAATTTTGCGTAATTCTTATATCGGTTTCTTCATTATGGCTTTGGAAAAGTTTTTAAGGTAAGTGACACTGTGGTCGAGTTATTGACTATTCTAAGGCAGAACAACGTCCGCTGGATACTGTTAGTGGTGATGTTAGCGACGCAGAACAATGATATCGCATGACATAATAATAGTATATATAGTTAGTTTAAAACTATTCAGAATACGTATAAGTGTAGGTTAGTCAACTTATTAAAAGCAATAATAACTCGTATAATGGTAATTGTTCACATGCTATGTTTGTATTTGTTACGTAAATAAGCTATGATTGAATTTGTAAAATATGTTTTCGTAATATCGTAATACTGATTACGTGTAGGTTAAACATTTCAGGATTTGACTTTACAATTATTTTAATGTGTAATTTGATTTATAATTGTTACGTAATGTAAGAAATATTAATGTTTGTTAATATTATGTTATAAAATTATTAAGATTGAGTCGCCATATTTATAGTAAGCTCACAAATAGTAGTTGAAAAATGTTTGACAACCAACGCAAGGTGACCAATCACGATAAAGAGAGCGAACGCTTGTTATGTAAAATTGTTAGAAAAAGACAGATAGATAAATAAGGCTTCCTTATCTAACAGTCTATAAAATTGTAAAATTTAGAGTATTTCAAGATAGTTTATACCTAAATAATGTAAAATAAGTTAAGTCACAAGTTTCAACACATGTTTAAATAAGAAAATGTTAATACTTGTTAGAATCTTATAAGATTATTGTAAAAATAGAAAAACAGTTTGTATATAAGAATTTCCAGGAGCCGCGATAGTACATAGAATTAGATAGAGAGAAAAATAGAGTTAGATAGCGGCATCACTTTCTTTAGAAATGATATAAATATAGCGACGGGTTCCACACTCGTCAGATCGCTCTCAGATCGCTCAGATCGCTATACACAGAAGTCAATCCACCTCAAGACTCCTCAAGATTACCTCAAGACTGAAGAAACCCTGCGTGAAGACACTCTAGTGTTTAAGGGAAAATATTGTACATATTGGCCTGTATTATCAAGAATACAAGCGAACGTGAATTTGGCATCGTGTTTTTGTTACCCGCCAGCGCCCAGTTCACCGTAAGTGACGCCGAGGACAATTCAATCGCGTCTCTTCCGTGCATCCCGTTTGGTTTCCCCTTCTTTACGCCCGGTAGGTTTGGGTGTAAGCAGGGACGGTGGTGTGCGGGACGAGAGCTCATTTGGCTTACCGAGTGAGTCATAGGGTCACTGTTTGTTCGTCAATCGTTCGGTGACTCTGCGATAGTAGGTTGTCCTCGCGTCTTGTTTAGTGATCTGCCGGGGCCGTATAGAGCTCCCACGCAGGTTGTTAGGTTGATAGTTTTTACGATTTTTAGGTGATATAAAGATTATTTTTAACCCATTATATGCCCTTTGGCATAAATAAAATGAATAAAGTCGACTGACCAGTAGTGAGGACGGTGGAAGTGTGCGCTATCTCCTGGAAGACGGTGTAGTTGGGCAGCAGGCAGTGCGCTGTGATCTCGTCGGCGCCGCACCTGATGTCTGCCTCCTGGCAGAGCAGCGCGAAGCACGACATGGCGACCAGCACCACCTCCGTGTCGGTCGACCATAGGAACATCAGGAACACCACCTGGTAACCCGTCACTACGTCATTCTTATTCTTCAATAATCATAAAAAAATGTGTTCTGTTCCTATCGCACCCTTCCAATGGTGCGAGTCAATATTAAAGTCAATAGTACGAATACTAAGTCATTAGTACGGATTTCATAATCACATCGACACGATTCTCCAACATATATGAAATATTATCTTATTTAATATGACGTGTTGACAGAGGAAGCCGGTCCCTGTAAGACTCGCTAGTGAGAAGGATATTAGAAAATGCACTACTACATATGCTATCATTTTTTATGGTCCGCACATAAAAATAAAAAATCTTTATAGATTTTAGTGTTATGACCACAATTTTACCTGATGTAAGTGACGATGTTGCCCAATATGGTTAAGCCTACTGGGATAACTGGCTCTTAAATGCAGCTGCCGGAACACACCTATTGGTGCCCGGCGACAGATATTCAACCTGAGGGTGGTAGCTAGCCAGGCGAGCATTAGAATAAGCCCTACCACCATACTATGGCTTCATCACGATGTTTTCTTTCACCAAAAGGGCTCAGGCTTATTGCGGGGATTCGAACTCACGTCGATTGACGCGGTGTTCTTACACGTTACGATCGAGTCATTATTGCTTTAATTTTTTTATAATAAAACAAAATTTATTAACTTATCCTGAGATCGGACTGTTAGTCGGAGGCTTCAGCCGCAGAGCGCTGCGTTATTCTCTTTTGCTTTAGTCGCAACGATGGTATCCACAGCGACCCAGTCACGATTTTTAATAGCCATCCTCATGTTTTAATTTAGGATAGGTACAGTGCGTTTTTTATTTCCACGAGGTTGAATGACATTTATGTATTGTTAGTTTATTGCGTTTTTAAAGTAATGATGTCACCAACCGGAACTAATCGTAAAACCGTACTAAAAGTTATTCGTATTGATGTTTTTCTAAAAAAACATAGACAAACTCGCGTCCCTCGTGGGCTAACCGCAGCATACTTTTTTTTGCCATATATACTTTTTACAGTGTCCTGAATTATGTAATGATAATAGTAAACTATCAGGTATGTTGAATAATACAAAAGATTTCAATTAATAAATAAAAACCTTCAATACAGCATTTAAAATTTTACGATTCAAATAATTGACACGTAAAATATACGGTGGCAGCACAATACTATCAAAATGAATGTGGTAATATTATTTTCAAGGTGAACATTAGTGATTGTCTATTTACTCAGCGGGAATGAAAAACACAGTATAACTCTGTCGCTCCCGCCGCTTGCCTGACAACGGCACGCGCGTTATCCGAGCCGTCGGATATAGTTTTATCGCCATTGTATACGCCTTTTATTAATATCATTCATTCACTCATTCATAACGGAGTGTTAGGAGACAGCTCCCGAAAACGAAGACAGACGATAGCACTAATAACACCTTTGATGATGGCACAGAAAAAAAAATCATATTTTAAAACGTTTTATTAGCATTATTTACACTCCATCATGTTAGTACAGCTAAATGAAACGATAGTTCCATAAAAAACACATTAAAAAAAAAAAAAACCAGCAATGGAAACACAAATTCATAAACAGCTGTCAACGCGTCGCCAAGTCGCCGTGTCAGAAAGTCGTTGGAAAGAACTATAACGAAACAGAGTGCTTATTGTGAAAAGACCAGAACTCAAGTGCCAGTGAATGTATAGACCAAAAGAAATTGAACCTATACAACGTGAGACGTGGAGTGACAAGGTGCCTCTTTATACTTTTCCTTCCACGTAGTACCAGAACCGGCACCTATACCATGTTTTTCGAGAAACCGACCACGACAACACTTACCTCTAACTTGATGTGCGCCTGTTTACATATAGGTATTTGGGAGCCGACGTTCGCGTATTCCTTGTGCTTGGCCAGAAACTCGTTCCTGTATGTGAGGATGTCACGCAGCCACCGCAGCACGTCCTGGTAGTTGGCGATCTGCCGCTGGATCAGTTTCTGGCTAATATTGTACAGCACTTGAGAACTGGGGAACACAGGAACACGACATTAGACAAGAACGTTTAAGTTATACGCATAGATCGGAATAGGTACACTATATTTAGAGAATAGATACTCTCTTAAATTCCGGAATGATAATAATGACGTTTTCATTGGGAGATTTTAGAAATAACTGATTATTTGTTCACATTGAATATATTCATAATCTATATATTAGGTCTTTACCTATGAAATTGCCGTTTTGTATGAAAAAGTTTAAACGATGTTTTTTCATGTATTTTTTATTTGTATTAATCGAAGTACTCACCCATGCAATCAATGCATTTTTGCCAGCGCAGTGGCAGTTTATTGATGCCCTTCTTAAAGAAATCAGCTGGACGGGAGGCAACAAATTCTTCAAAGGCATTTTGTACTGCCTCTCGGGTATTGAATTTTTTTCCCGCCAAGGAGTTATCCAAATTCTGGAAAAAGTAGTAGTCTGTAGGCGCAAGGTCTGGTGAGTAGGGCGGATGAGGGAGAACTTCCCCAACTCCAGTTCAGTGCAACTTGGAGACCGTCTGTTGTGCAGTATGAGGTCGCGCGTTGTTGTGCAGGAGCAGCGGAGACGAGCGATTGACCAATGCTGGTTGGAGATGTGCCAGCTTCTCCATCATTGTGTTCAGTTCTTCACAGTACACATCTGCAGTAATGCTCACCCCGTTTGTTAAGAAGCTGTGATGAATCACACCGGCGCTAGACCACCAAACAGTGACCATCACTTTTCTAGGGGTAAGTTTTCGTTTAGGGCATTGTTTAGGTGCTGAACCAGGATCCAACCAACTTGCTGAGCGCTTGCGGTTATCAAACAGAATGCATTTTTCATCGCAGGTAACAATGCGGTTCAAAATTCCTTCATTTGTGTGTCTGTTCAGCAGCGCAAGGCACGTCTCGACGCGTACTTCGCGCTGGCGATCATTGAGTTCGTGGGGCACCCATTTGTCAAGCTTTTTTACCTTGCCAATTTGACGCAAATGGACCAATATTGTTTTGACGCTAACGTCGAAAGCTGCTGCTAATTCAGCCATAGATTGTGTATCATCAGCTTCCACAATCGCCTTTAATTCGTCATTGTCGACCAAAGTCTTCGGACGACCGCGAGGTTCATTTTTCAGGTCGAAATTCCCAGAACGGAAGCGAGCAAACCAATAACAGGTGGTGCGTTGGTTTGTAGTGTTAGCTTCGTAAACGTCGTTGATGTTGCGTGCCGCTTGTGCCGCGTTACTGCCACGACGGTACTCATATTCCATAAATACTCGAATTTTTAACGTATCCATGATGACAAAAAAGATTTAAGTGCGATGAAAATATAAAACTAATCAATAAACAAATGACTACTATTGGAACAAGAATTCCATGTTTTTAAAATAAAATTAATTTGAAATTAGAATTCTTAGCCAAACAAAAAATATTTTTATTTGAAATGGCCAGTACTGCGGAACGGTAATTTCATAGGTAAAGACCTATTATATATAATATCACTCATCACGAGATCTCGAAAACTATAGGCCCGATTGACTTGAAATATAGCATAGTTACTCCTACCTTAGAGTCTTTAATAAAAATAATGAAACACATGTATAGGCACTTATCAAAATTCCTCAATAGAGGGTGTAAAATAGGGGTTCTAAGTTTGTTTTTGTAAAAAGAATTGGCTTATTTAATTATTCACACAGTGATTTCTTTTAAATTATACGCTGGTGAAACCGCGGGTCTCAACTAGTAAATAATATATAATTAATACAAATGTTAACTACCACCATGCGAATAAACTAATAATAATAACTCTTCATCGCGCTGTAGTCAATGCGCTGGTGTAGCATATCATTGTTCTCAGTTTCCGTATTTGCCTACAGCTTGACAGATTGCTTGACTTTCATGGTTACTGCTCCTCTCCTTAGAGGCATAGCGTGAAGTTATATAACTTTCATCAATAAAATTATATAAATAAATCTGTAGTTCTGTCTGTACATGTATTTTTTATTTCATTTCACGATAGACTTCCTATATAAACGACAATCATCACGAATATAATAATTAAAAAATCTTTGTCTCACTGTCTGTCTGGACTTAACTCAAAAACTGCTAGACCGATTTTTATGAAATTTTGTACACATGAAGCTCATTGGTAAATTCATAGGCTACAAAAATTGTCAATAATACTTTTAGAAATTATAAAAAAGAACTACAAATAAAATTTGTTCATCCTCAACGAATATTTATGAAATTTTATACAAGGGAAGTACATGTCATTTCCTTAACTGATAAGCTATTAGAATTATCAATAATACTATTAGGAACAGTAAAAAATAATAATCAAAAACTCATATTATTACTTATTATCAACCGATTTTCATGAAATTTTGTACATGGAAAGTATAAGCGCCCGTTCACATGACAGCAGACACATCTGAACAGGAACTAAGTCATTTCTGTAATGATAAGCTACGTATATGAATTGTCAATAAAATTACGAAATGAAAATAATTACTGAGTCACAAACACGTACAGAGCCGAGGGTCGCCGCTAGGATATTATTTAATGCGAAAATGATTTTATACGTGATTGGTTGTTTCAGGGATTAGTGTATTTTAACAAACTGTTTAACTTTTTAATATTAGTATAGACACGAATTGTGCCGAGTTTAACAAAAATAATATGCAAATACCTGATTTCCCAGAACGTATTCAACGGAGCCTCAGGATTCCACAGGTAGACTCTATCCGGCCGATGTAAAGCCAACAGCGCGTCCATTGCCTCCTGAGATATCTCCTCCATCCCGGCCTGGTGAACCAACGAGACGAGGTGGTTTATCAGTTCCGCAGTCGATGACTGGATCTCTTGACCTGTACGTCCTGGATTCTGTAATACAGTCAGGTATTTATGGCACGTTAACTATTTTTGGACAACTCATGGAAGTTTCAATTGCTAAAGTTACCTAGCTGTAACTACTTATAAGAAACGTTGCATAACGTATCCATAGAACGGTTATGAGCACACAAAGGTGGGCGGGGCTGATGATTCTCATTAACTACTATAGATAATTAAAAATATGTAAGAAGGCGCTTGGAGCGCGCTGAAGGTAAGCGTAATATAGATCACGTGGCTGCCCCGTGCTGCACGCAACACTTTTGACGCCATTCATTGGTGGCGTGCGGTAGCCGTTACGGAGCTTATGAATTTGAACCACATTTATAGGTACGCCGCGGTAATAGTTAACTGCAATCTTTCTAGGTGGCGCAAATCAAACATCTATTATATATAGCAGTTAATTTGCAAAACCAATGGATAGTGATAAACGCTATAAAAACATTAAGCAAGATAAAATGTTAAAGAACTTTCTCCATACAATACAGTACGTGGTGAAAAGTCAGCCATAGTGACTCGCTTTTGCGTGTCGCGTTTCTGTATCAGCCTGTGCATATCCAGTTATTAAGTGCAGGCAGGCATGTCTATACTTATATAACTTCACGCTGCCACACTAAGGAGCGGAGTACTCTGCAGTCAAGCAATCTGGCAAGCTGTAGGCAAGTACGGTAAGTGGAACAATAATAGCTACATCGCAGCGGCGCCCTGGAAAGTTTGTCGAATAAATTTAACACGGGTGAAACCGTAGGGCTACAGCTTGTAATAAAAATGAATTCGTGGGTATTATTTTCAACATATGAAGTGTTTAAAACAACTTATTAAAAGTTGTATACTCCCGGATTGTGTGTAAATAAGAAGAACTTACACTAAGCAACAGCACGGGGTCCGAGTGTATCAACTTAACGAGCCACAGCAAGAGGTTTTTACAGGCCACCATCTCCTCGGGCTTGTTCAGCTTCGCTTGTACTTCCTTCGTCTTGAGGGTCAACGAGATCATACGGAGAGGCGTCTGGACCGTGTAGCCCTGTAACAAGACCCACTATCACAATTTTTATAGGTAAGTGTTAGATTCTATTATAAGAGCTCTAAACACATTACCAATTTGTCTGGCAATGAGTTCAAGGACCATGTCAAGCAGGTTTTATTGTCAAAGAGTTAGTATGGTGTGGATTATTACGTGTATTAATTATGACTGAAAAGGCAAAAGTCTACGTAGAATTTTGTATTTAAAAAAAGGGATAAAAAAATATATCATAGATATGTCACTATACTGAAATTCTACTCCGGCAAATTAACCATACTTCGCGCTTTGTTAATAATATCTCTGAAACCCTGAGTCACAGCACGAAACTCAAGGTCAACATACAAAAGTCTATACGTGTAGAAATGCATCCTAAATGTTACTACAAACATATTAAATTTCATACAAATTCTGTTCAGTAGTTTTCTTCCAGTAGTTTGATACATGTACAAATGCACCGACAGGCAGCAAGACGAAAATTTCAAAAACTGTCATAATGTTTTGGTCTTATGTCCCCTATAGTATATTTTTCTCAAATATATTTTCAAATCTTTACCGCTTTATTGCAAGTATAGATTACAGTATCATGTATATTAGAGTGGCAACAAAAAATTTTTCTTTATATATCACGTGAAAATATATTAAATTAACAAGTTGTAAAATTCACACCAAAAATCAACTCGATAGATAAATGTTAAAACGTAATACAATTATTTAATGATTTTAAGATAGTTAAAAAAATTATAATAGGTATTATGAAATTTTTAAGTCAATATTTCAGTTAAAAATGGTCACAATTTTTTTCGTAATTAAAGTAGAGTACTTTTTTTTGACGACTTTAAATGTAAAAATGTCTCACCTGTGTCGCCTTATTTGAAGTTTCCGAAAACAGCGCCCTCAGCTCATTCGCTCTGGGATAGAGCAAGTCGATCTGCGGCCACCAAGGTAGACGTGGCTGTTTTATAATCCTAAAATATCAAAACTCAATAAATTTGAATCTGTGTCCTGGGCAACGATAAAGGAGATTACATGTCGCAGAGATGTGAATGTTTAGAAGGATATGTAGTCTAACTAGAATGGAAAGATTTGGAATGATCGTAGCCAAATGACTTAGTGTTGTGTTCGCGTGGGGAGTAGGGTTTCTAGAGGTCCTTGGAGAAGGGGAGTTCAAGGCCGCTAACACGCTAGTGATACGGTGATAGCTATGGTATTACAAGCGTTCATAGGCTACGGTAGCCTCTTACCAATTTTAATTCTAATATATTTTATAGTTAAATGCTTTGGCACTTCCATTTTTACTATAAAATAGAGTTAAATATGCATGAAAAACAGATCGCTAATAGAAGTATAAAAAAATTTAGTCAAAAAGTAAAAGAACAGAATTACGCTTATACGCATTTTTAACTATAATCTGATGCCAAGTAAGAATGTGACAGCATTATTCTTTTTCTCCCTCTAGCCAAGTACCTATTTCCATCCTTTTTGTGTCAGTAACGTCAAGCTGAAAAAAGTTGTATATAAAACGATGCAATAAAATTCAACCATAGAATTATATTCTCAACGCGACCATTGAAGTTTTTCCCTTCATAAATAACGTTAGGCAAATGGGTGACCAGTAACGAATGAAAGAACTTACCTGAGCAAAGAGTTGACAAGGACATTGTGGTATATGGTGGGCGCATTCGAGTTTATGCAAACTTTTAGCGCGTCGTTGTTGTGAGGCATTATTCTGAACAGTGAAACGAAGCAGTCCGTCATCAGATCGAGGTCGGAATATCCGTAGATCAGGTAACCGCGGACAGAGCATTTCGACGGGTTGAACAGCAGAGCCTGGGATACATGCACATAACATATTTTTTCTAAATTTATGGTAGATACATCTATTGACCATCCATCCATGATCTATTTTATACAGACTAAGAATACATAATAATACTTTTAGAAATAGTAAAAAACACCGGAAATATGTGTTATTTCTCAATTGAGACAGGCTCTAAGAATTATCAATAACATGAGTAAAAATAAATTGACTACGTAATAACCGCGTATGTATCACCGCTAAGTTGAAATCCGTCGCCAAGGACCTGTAACTACGTGTTTTATTAGCCTAAGAATGCTTCCATATTAGGGTACATCGTCACCTAACTTAAGGTGAGATTTTAGTTAAACGCTAAACAATTAAACACTTAGTTCAGACTATTGTAATATCGAATCGAATTTTAAAATTGGTCAAAATTAAGTATTTCGGTTGCCAATCGGGAAGGCGATTGCCCTTCCCCAGATATCAGTGCCTATATCACAAGCTTATATATGATATACAAATAACTAACTAGTGCCACCGGCTTCATTCACGTGAAAAGACTTTGATATTTCACTGGAACTACGTGTTGTACCTGGATTAAAAGTGAGTATATTTATCTTTAATTAGTATTTTACCATTATAGCTTAGCGCCTACAGGAATGCGTAATGATATGTAGCCTAGATCTTCCTCAGATTCAATGCTGAAAAACTACATTCAAAACACCAAATATTGATTGGGTGGTGGATGGCGAAGTGTGTCCGGTTTACATGCAGTAATTATACGGGAAGGTAGGAACCTGTACCCGAATGGGACCACCATACACATCATGATAAACCCCTGACAGTGACTGTCTTTTGATTTGTCGCATTTCAGTATCAGCCAGTGTATATCCAGCTACATATGCCCGGTTTCTGAGGTACTTTTAACTTTAGTCTACCTGTTCCATAGCGCTATCGGCTCAATAACTAATTGCGTTACTACGTCGTCATACGATTAACGTCAGATAAACGTGGTTTATATTAGCTGACCAAAATAGGCGGTTAAGTTAAAGCGGCGGATAAGTGTTGTTTGACGTTTCTTCTATCAAAACCAAACTCAAAAAATCTGTTTTACATACACGTTGTCGGTATTAAAGCATATTTGTATTTCATTACGTTTTTACGCTACATGTAATTTCCAAATAGTTACAAGAAGCATCTTGAAGCATCTTCCGTAAAAAAAAATTCGCTGTCCATTTTTTTTACAATTTACAAAGTAATGGATTATGCACAGAGATGATACTAAAAAGACTAATGAAAATAAAACTTAACCGAAAAACAATAGGTAAAAAATAATAGGTACCACATACGAAACACGTAAACACAAACAGCTTTTTCGATATTTTGACAAAGATGTCGCTTATATAGAGTCCTTGATTAATAATGAATATGTCTATTAGAATAAAATTTAACACGAATACTGTTCAATTTTTAATATTTATCATTTATGGGTGTTAAATAAAGGTTGAACTTGGCATATTGAAAAACAAATGTTTATAGATTTGTTGATAATTATTAACCACACATACTTTTCAACGATATAATCCATTTTTTTTAATTCTTTACTTTACGCTAAGGGATGAAATTTATTTTGTATGATTTTATAGGTAGTCTATGAAACCTTGATTTTTTTTTATGGTGACTGTTGTTATGTTAACCTTTGCTATGGTAACCTTGTCACAATAATAAAATCAATTTCAGATTCGATCTTGTGAAAAGACCGACCTAGTGACAATATACGGAACTAGTTATTGATTTGATAGTTATTGAACGGCTTGTTGTATGTTTAGAAACACAGTGATAGTTAACCGAAGTTTATCTTATAGATAATTTTATCTAATCAATAACTAGTGAGAGTTAACTGAGATGTTCAAAAACCGAGCATGAGTCTTGCAGGCTGGCATGACAGCAAGGACTGACGATTGGTTGCCAATCTCTCGGTAGTTGCTATGTTTTTTGATGTACTGTCATTATTTATTGAAACAACTAGTGTGGCGTCTATTTTATGTTGATGGTACTTTGTGAGAAACTTTCAAGCAAGTATCAAAACCAGCTACAAATTCACAGATATAATTTTTTTATACATAATATTACCTTGAGATCGTTTATAACTGACTTGACGAGCACAAAAGTGACATTTCCCGAGTCTGCTATGTTCAGATAAGTGGAAGCCTTACAGAGCTTCACGCAGGTCACCGCAGCCGCTTCTATAACCGGCTTCGAATTATTCTGAGCATCTGATATATAAAAAAAAAATTATTACAATAACAAAACTCGGAGCTAACCTCTATAATATATTATTTCTCGAAGTTGTTTTTTCTTTGTGGTAACTCCAAATCTCTTTTAATTCTTCATAAAAAATAATTATTCAAACAATTTTAAAGCTTATGATTCCCGGTATTGAGAAAAAAATTAAAATATACGTAAAATGTACGAGGCGCCATCTACTAACAATCTGTTTAATTAACATGACAGCTGTTAGTTACATTGTTTACATTCAGTAATATGCGAACTATTCGCACGGGTCAGATAGTATAATAGTTTCCTTGATAATATAAAGGTTCTTTCATATCCAAATTAATAGAATTATTTAAACCTTACACACAATAATCATTTTTCTTTTAGTTTGAAATAATTTATATGATTGCGAAAGAGACAAATAAAAATAAATATTAACAAAAAAAAATTGATATAGAAAAAACAATTATTCATAGGTACTGAAATAAAACAGTTAATATTACTTCTGGCAAACTGTATCGCAGTTCGCTAGGTTTTAAATCAATTTCCGTAGCACGGCAGACCATAAGAAAGTAGTGAGTCCACCATATGTATTTAAGAATTAAGTATTTAGTTCATTAAAAACGTCGGTATATTGCTAAAATCCAAAAAAAATGACACGATCTTGTGGACTACTCGCGTGATTTCAATACTAGAGTGCGTTTTTTATTCCCACGAAGTAAAATGATAAAAAAATGAACCGTCCAAATGTGAACGACGAATAAGGTAAACGAAATGGCGTCTCTCGAACCCGAACGTTATTTTTTAGAACGTTACAAAATATTTTAATTAATTAATAAAAACCTTCTACTCAGTATTTAAAATCTTACGATTCCAATGATGGCACTGTGGTAGCGTGTACGACTTCGCGTCGATTGACGTGAGTTCGAATCCCTGCAATGAGCCTGAGCCTTCGGTGAAGGAAAACATCGTGAGGAAACCATAGCATGGTGGTAGGGTTTCTTCTAATGCCCGTCTGGCTAGCTACCAGCCTCAAGTTGAAAATCTGTCGCCAAGCACCTATAGGTGTGTTCCAGCAGCTGCACTTGAGAGCCAGTCTTCCACTAGGCTTAGCGTGTTTTTATCTTGCGTCACAACGTCACTTAACATCAGGTGAGATTTTGGCCACTACGTCAACTCTATAACGATATTTAAAAAAAATACGTTAGCACAATACTACGAAAATAAATGTGGCGACATTATTTTCAAAATTTGACATCAATTGTCATTGAGTGATTGTCTATTTTAATCAGTGGGATAAAAAACGCAGTGTAAGTACAAATTAGTCATCCCATGTTTTAGATTCAGTGAGAACAACAAAAGTTTTTTAGGTAACAGTGTTGGGTTTTATAATAAGAACCCGAAGCACATTAGCGATTACCCAGTCAAGTTCAAGGGCCAATTCAAGCAGGTTTAACTGTTAAAAGTTAATTATAGGACGGATCATTACGTGAACTACGTGACTACCTCTCTCACTCATGTACATTATACATTATACAATTATAACTTTAAACATAACTAAAAAACATTGATAAACCCGATCGATCTTGCCGGATCTTCTCTATGACTGGATGTTTGTCGAAACCGGTATCTAGTAGTGTGTTGACATTTTTAATAAGTGCCTCCACAGAGCTTAAATTGATTACAGTATTTTTTGTAATTTTGGAAGTAATGTTATTAATTAAAAACATACTTAATCCCCTCTTGACTGCGTCGATGAAGAGTTTCTTTTTAGTATGTCGAGGGCTGCAAGGCGCGCCGCTGTCTGCATTTACTATCTCTTCTAGAACTTTCTACAAACACAAATAGAATAAAACATTCGACGATTTCAGTACTGATTTGTAAAAATATAATCTATGATTTAAAAAAACCTTTATGCTTTTCTTCTTTTCCTTACTTAGCAACTGGTCCTCTTTATTAAAGACCAGTACTGTCATTATCGAGTGAATATAGTTTTCAGTTTTATTACGATTTCAGGATCCTAACAAGATGGTGGCTCCCTTGTTAGAACTTTCTAGGGAGTTTTGTGGCATCTTAGAATTCATGCTCTATGTTATTATTTCCAATCCACTTCACTTGTGCACATTATCTAAACTTTATTATGTATAACGCCACCTGTATTACACAATATAGGATCGAATACCACAATTTTTTGTGAATAAAAAACAAAAATCGTGACAATACTTTTTGAGATTCCGCCAAAAACTCAACTTTATGTTAATATAGAAGGCACCGAAAATATAATGGAGAGCAAAATTTAGAATACTGCCGGTAAAATTAAAGAGGTTTGACTGAAAAGCAGGTCGACAATTTCCTTCAACAATGGCAACACGCCTTCTCTCTTTTTTTGTTGATTTTTTTTTTCATTTTTAATTGCCTATCTGTTACTTAATTAGTTTATAAAGGCTACCACAAACCGCTGGTTGTCTAACACGGCGGGCTTGCCGCGAAAAAACGAGCAGCTGTAACAACTGAAATGATGGTCGTGGCTTACTGCCGATTTCTGCGGCATCCTCGAGCCTTAGATATCCATCCATCCATTCAGCCGTCAGACGTTCACTGCTGGGCAAAGGCCTGCCCCAATGCTCGCCACAGCGACCAGTCCTGCGCTGCTCGACTCTACCTGCTTCCCACAAGCTTCACCAGGCCTACTGCCAACGCTACGTCTTCCGATACGAGATCACCATTCGAGAACTGTTCGGCCCCATCGGCCATCCGATATCTTAAGTCTAGCAATTTTGAGACATGTTAAATGTTTATTTATTTATTATTTAGCTGCTAAAAATGTATCTTCTAGTTCTAACGAGATGCGCAATTATCACTTTTTACATTGATAAATTGATCCAATTGTTATTGTTATAAAAAGTTAAACATTATAAGTTTGAAAAAAGGCGTTGTTAGCCTAATAAGCAATTATTACGATTAAGATTCAGATGCCTACATTAAGTTCTGTGCTTTAAGAAATTTGTACCTTCGATTAATAAAATGATTTATAAATAATAATAAAACAAATGATTTCTTTAAACAGGTAATTTACTTACAGGATTGAGAACCAGAAGCATTATCTGCAGAGGCCACATGGCCACTTTCGACTTCTTGGTATCGGAGAAATTGTCCTGTAATATGTCGAAGAGTGTGTCACAGCATTTGCTCAGCTCATCGTTGGGCCGACATTGGACTTCTGCGAACTCCTGCGAACAGACATACACATAACACGCTCCTGGTTTATTCATGACGGTTCAATCTGTCTGTATAAGAACCTATCCCAACAAGGACGTAAATGTGAAAAAGTAGTCGTTTGAAGCAATGATGGCTCAGTGTAGAGTAGTAGAGTGTATGACTTCACATAGATTAATGTGAGTTCGTATCCATGCAATGAGCCTGAGCTTTCGGTGAGGGAAAACATCGTGAGAAAATCATAGCTTGGTGGTAGGACTTTCTCTAATGCCCCACTAGCTAGCTACCACTCTCAAGTTGTAAATCTGTCGCCAAGCACCTGTAGGTATGTTCCGGCAGAAGCACTTGAGACCCAGTCGTCCACTAGGTTAAGCGTGTCATCTTGGGCCACATCGTCACTTAACATCAGGTGAGACTGTAGCCAACCCTATAACGATAAAAAAAAACTAACGAGTGCCACGTTCCATAGCAGTTCCTTTTATTATATATATATATATATATATATATATATATAAGTATGTACGTTCTTAAATAATTTGTTAGTTTATTTGATACTAGCGACCCACCCCGGCTTCGCACAGGTGCAATGCTGATACTAAATATACCTACCTACTACAGAATGTCCTTAAACAACGTTTACAGCTTTTTTGTCATTAGACAATACAAACATGTTTTGTTTAGAGGTTACTCTTGAAAGAGCGACATATAATTGACCATGGTATATAGGGCCGATACCGTCGCACCACTATGTCCCTGCATTTTAAATCTGTAATATCTTCGGGAATATTCATTTAAATTACACGCTGTAAAGGGCCATATTGATCTATATTAAATGGACAATGTATTTAAGGTACTTAATTGGATAAGGATTAATGCTGTATTGCTAAAAATTACTTCGTAAATAAGCCATTTTTTCCCGTAAAATGTAAAGGATAACAAATGATTATTGTGGGTTATCCTTAAGAGATAGACATATACTATCGCGGACTTTTTTGTTGACCTTTTTAGTTAGTTTTAGTACATTATTTTGATTTATCTCGTGGGATTCAGCCAGCGTTTGCAATGTAAGCGCAAAAAATGTGTTTATTTACGACATCACTTAGAAACCTCTAAATTTACCAGTGTTTCTCTACAATATTATGTATGTATTATACATATAAATCTTCCTCTTGAATCACTCTATCTACTACAAAAAACCGTTTCAAAATCCGTTACGTAGTTTTAAAGATTTAAGCATACATACGGACGGACAGATTATAGCGACTTTGTTTTATACTATGTAATGATTTCTAACAACACAGTAATTTTATCGAGTAAGTACAAAAGCACTTAAAACACTTCACCTGTGGATAAGTGTCCATCCAATTCCAAACAGCTTTCTCCAGTGACGTCACGAGCACGATATGAACCGATTTCCTCAACAACTTGAACTTCTGTATCGTTTCTAAAGTATACAATCAGACATATTGAATAGTTTATAAGACATGTAGATGGAAACAATACGCACTGACTAGCTGACCCATGCGCATATATTTTCGCAAATAATAATATTATGTAAATAATCCGTTATGGGTCATTTTAGTTGAAGAGTTTGTTAATAGATGGCGCCTCATATTTGTTAGATGAATATGGCAAAAATATTTTCCGTCAACAAAGTTAATCTTCGTCACCGATATGTATCCTCTATATATATTTTGACATCATATTAATTCTATTCCAAACACTTAATTCAATTTGTAATCAAAATAATAGATTTGTCACTAAATAAACAGCTTTGTTTCTTATGGTTTAAATTGTAGCCAAACTTGGTTGCGCACTGGTTAGATTGTATAACCCTACTAGCTGTGCCCGCGGCTCCACTCGCGTGGACTACAGAATGCCGTCGGTCGAGCGCACGCGCGAATCCGTCTGTCCCCGAACGTCCTTAGAACATAGACATATGCTAACATTGACTTTTTTAGGATTTTTGTGGGACTTTTTAAGATCTACAATTATTTAGTACATTAATTTTGATATATCTTTTATACTTTACTCAGCGTAAGCCATTTAATTTCCCCAAAAGCGTCTTTTTTCCGAATCGACTCACCATTACCGTCACTGCTTATTTCGTATGTTACAAAATATATTTTATAATCTGCCTTGATAACATAGCTATGAATAAAAATAAAAGTCATGTAAAACGGATAAGTGGTTTTCGCGTGATAAAAACATAAACGGATAGAATGACAGAGAGACAATATGTATAGATATAGATTAAGATAAATATAAAAGCAATACCTGTAAGTAGACGTATAAGCCGCAATATATCGACATTTATATGTTGAATCAATTCTATGTCCGTGTAATCTAGGCTTTCTTCGGAAGACGATGACACTTCCTGTAAAGTTTATTTCATTGCTGAACTCGTCTATGCTCCGTGTCTCGAATAAAAATTTATTGTATATTTTCATTATATAATCAACCCTATTTTTTTTTCATACATCTACAAGCAGAGAGAATATCGGAACAGACAAGAACAAAAATTGGTAGTAGTGTACCTACACAAAAAACGTAATGGTATTTTAACAGAATATATTAAATCTCCGGTTTATATGGTTTAAGCTTTGATATTGTTTAGTGTGTTGTGAGTAGTTTAATGAGATTTAGTTTAAAACTAATACCCGGTTACTATCCGGGTAAAGTTCGCAAAATATCCGGATACTTAAAATAACCGGAGAATGTATACACTGCTCATATTAGACAAGTGAAGTTTGGTACGATGACGGGACCAAAAATTTTACTATTAAACTTGTTCCATTTTGTTATCAATTAATTTTGGTAAAAAAAATACTTTTTAATATTTCTGATATACATAATAGTCTAATGATATTTCTAAGAGAATATTTAATGAGCATTTCTCATAATTAGATTTAAAATAAATTTACAATTTAACAAATAAATTTACCTGTAGGCGGGCGCTTATTCTATTAAACACTGCGTTGAAGAAATTAAGCGACAGTGCAAACAGTACTTTACTGGCGAGCTGTCTTAAAACATTGTTATTGACAGTATTCTCATTTCTAGTGTCTGAAACAAAGTGACTAAATTTGTATTATTAACATAAAAGAGTGGTAGGACCTGTGCAAGGTTAGATATCTAGTGCGTCTCTGGGACGGTTCCGCTCAATACTTTCTTGATATACCCTGAACAGGCTACGATAGGCTGCGCGCATTGTGAATAATGTTTTACTTCTCACATGAATATATGTTAATTTAACATGTTTTAAGAATTCTCATGCGAAAATCAACTCGAAAAAATGTTTTTTTTTTTCTTTTATTTATTGACTTTATTTTTCTCGTCCTGTAAATATGGTCTACCATTAAAAATAATAAGTGTTCTATTACATTTACATTTTATTCACGTTTACTTGTCACTAGAAAAAATTTAACGACCTACTTTAAGAAAGAAAAAAAATTGAGCGAACTCTATGTAATGAAACGTCAACTTAAAAATTTTAGAATTCTTATAATGTCAGCTGTATACCAATTTTTAAAACTTATTAAATTAGCATCTTTTCATGTAAGAAGTAAAAGAAGTTTTTTTTGGGCCAACCTAATGCATAGCCTACTAAGTATTTAAAACCGGTACAACTGGATAGAGACATTGCTTCGTTAAGAGTGTTTTATCACGATGCATGTTCTGAATAATTGTTTGAACTTATACCACCATCTCCCTTCTCCATCCGTTATTTTAGAACAAAATTAACAGATCACTAAATATCCAAAGGAAAAAAAAAACATGTATATGTGTATAGTTAGTTTAGATCGAATTACGGATAGGGAATTAGCCAGTTCGCGACTTAATTGCATCTACGGTAACAGTCCAAACCGAGGATCGGCCACTTTGACATCCTTGGAGCTTGTTGACTAGCTTTCGCGGCTGAGTGCCTTCAGCGCTCGCCTCTAAGCCCGGTGAAGCTGTAAAAGCCGTCTGAGGTTTCAGGGCCCTTCAGGCCTTATGGCAGAGACCACCGCCGATGAATTACAGATCTCTCAATCGATTAATAAGGAATACTTACCAATGAATTGACAGACTTCTCGGAGCAATATTTTAACATTCATGGCCTCCTCATATTTGGCGGTGTCTTTAGGCTGTGAACTGAGGCATATCTCTAAAGTGTCCAGTACTATTACCAGGCTGTCGTGGTAACCCTTCTCTTGTTCTGTCTGCGGTCGATTCACGCTACTCGATATTGCCGGTTGATACTGGTGAGTTACATAAATGCATTAGATTAATTACTGGTCTCCACTGCGCTTCAACTAGATACCGCTCTACCTACAAACAATGGCTTCTAGAATCCGGCAACTTAATATCGTAATGTGTAATAACTGTTTGAAATGGTGCTTGTGAGCGTGACAAAGTAGTGTTGTGAATTTATAAACTTTCCCTATTCCAAAGAGAGATAGGGCACAGAGAAATTTCTTTGGAGATTTCTCTCTACTTGGGTCAGTCCAACTGATGGAATACCTCCACCCTGTAGAAGATCGCAGCCAAATAACTTAGAGTTGTGTTCCTGCAAGTTATTTTCCTAATTTGAAATAGACTAATATCGGCTAATAATTAAAAAAACACATTATTATCCTGCAAAATATTTAATACCAGATTTTTTTTATCAAGCATACAGAACCATAGCATAATTTTATAAACGGATACTTTAATATTTTTGAAATTTTTTATTAATTAGCTGTACCCACGGTTCTTCACGCGTGATCTTTAGAATTCGTGCTTTAAAGAGTAACCATGTATTCAATCGTCGTCTTTTATTTTCTAGTTTGTATTTTATTAGCCTCTAAAGAAAAGCGTAATAATACGTAGCGTGGATCCTTCCTCGGGTACAATAATGAAAACTATATAAAATACATACAATTCCTGGAAATACTTGTTTGCCACTATTGTTCGTTGTATATATATATATATATATAATAATATGTAACAAAGACGCAACTTAAAATCAAATAAACACGAATAGAATACGTAAGGATAAAGATATAGCATAGTGTATAAATCTTACCAACTCATTGATCCTCTGTAGTATTTTTGTAAGTCCAGCAATAACTAAAGAGAATCTGTTACGACATATCTGTATGAGACAGGCCTTGCACTGCTCTTCAATGATGCGAGAGTGGATACTTTGAGCACCTGTTTTGTACGGAAGCTAGAAAATCACACAAATGAATATTTAAGGACTGATTTTTTTTATTTGTGTTATAACTTTTTTTATAATTATAGCCACAATCTCGTCTGATATTAAATGAAGATGTGGCTCAGATGGTAATACACTGAACTTAGTGAGAGGACTGGCTCTCAAGTGCAGCTGCCGAGACACACCTATTGGTGCTTGGTGACAGATTATCAACTTGAGGGTGTTATTAGCCAGCCAGGTGGACATTAGAAAATACCATGCTAAATGTGCCCATACTAGATGTGCCTCACGATTTCACCCATGTTAAACTTATTAGACAAACTCTCTATAGTGACCCTGCGACCAGGCCCCTGTAGCCCTATCGTTGTTCCACTTGCTATACTTACCTACAGCTTACTTAATGTTCATAGTTACTGCTCCACTTCATAGGGTAATATAGTGTAGTTATATAGCCTATTGAATAATTTTTTGAATCAAACTGGTAGTTCTAGAGATTAGCGCGTTTTAACAAACAATGGAAAAAAAAAACAGCTTTATTATATTAGTATAGATTTGAGGAATAATGTTGACGTTTTGATGGATAATGTATGGTGAAACTGTCAAAATTTAAGAATTATTCCTTAAACACAGTAGTTAGAGGAAAAATTGTCCCTCAGGCTTTTTATTATTTTATTTTTATTTTTTCTTAATTTTGCTGACAAAGGGTGCAGGGTATTATTATCTTACATAAGGTAATAAAATTATACAATACTGAAAATTGTTTCAACATAAATTTATACTATTATTTTTATTATAGTATACTGAAATTACTTTCATATTTCTTACCATAAATAAATGAGTGTTCAAATAAGTGACTTTACAATTAGTTTAATTTAGCTTTGAAAACTCTTATTTCTTTCTCATTTACACTTTCTTATTTTTGTTTATACATGGAGGGTGGGTGTCTAAAATCATTGAAAGTTTGTTTAACCATTTGGCTCTCAACATCACACAAAATGTGCATAAAATTGGCATTAATGCCATCCATGGGAGTCAAGTTATTAAGTAAATAAATGCCTCCTTATGTTCTAATATTTATAATTTTTCCTTAGAAATAAAGGAGCTGTTTATTCTTATTTTGAGATATTTCTATTGAAAAACATAATTGAGAATTCTGTGTTTTTCAGATGCAAAAGATCAATATGTAAAATTTTAGTATATAAACCAGTTTTAACCAGTTCCATCAGATAATAAGTAATCATGAAGCAAAAGACTGTGACACATTAAGCCTAGAAAGCCTTGAAGGAAAAGACCAAGCCAAGAAAACCACTTAAATGTAACTTCATACATGCTATGAGTTTGGTAACAAATTTTCAACTTTTGTGTGGTATTTAGCCAGCCCTACCATAGAAAATGCCCTAACACCATGCTATGGTTGTAAGCTGATGTGTTTTGCCACAGAAGATAAGGCTCATGGTAGCGTTTGAACCAATGTAGTAGTAAAAGTAAAACATTGATTAATCGATAGTCATAAGTACTATCAAACAATCAATATTTGGGATCAAAATATGTAAAACTTTTTTTTAGAAGATTAGCAGCTAATTAGTTCTTTTTTAACTCGTCAAGATATAAAGTATTCAAACTAAAAGAAATTATATTCAATTTCCAATAAACAATGAAGCTATAAAACAAACATGACACTATGTGATGTAAAAATTACATTAATTTATGAACTTTAATTAAATGCTTCTGGTGTAAAATCGATATATTCAAGTTAGCATAGTGTAAATTTCTGTGTTGATTAAAGCAGAAAAATTGTGTGCCCGGGCCGGATCAGACATTTAGCAGAATTTAGCAAATGCTAAAGGCATAATATTTTTAACAACTGCATGACTACAGCACAAAAGTAAAATATACTCCCAAATAGACTACTTTATTTCTTAAAAATACTAATTTTTTTTTCTGATGCCAGGTATGAGTCGTAACTCAATAAAAAGTTTCGGAAATTCGGTAGGTACCCGATTGAACCATATCGGAGAATATATTAAATGTCGTAAGTAAATTATCGTTCATTTAGGCAATAGGATTAGATAATTATTACATTATACACACAACTTATATCAATATTACAACAAAAGAGCGAAAATACGTTAAGAATGCGACATTTAATTAGTGTGGGACGTATGGGTGCGGCACGAATGGCAAAATGTAACATACTGATCATTTTTGAGACACTAAAATATCGAAAAAAAATCTACTATATAACTAGACACATAACTGCGATATTTTTGTATATTTATACTTATTAATATACTAGAAAAGATTAAATAAAAATGCCGAAATAAGTGCGCTATTAATAATAAATTAGACAATTATAATAGCAATTACCTGCTCCTCAAAACGTGCTATAAGCGAGTTGGCCCATTCCCCAGGTTTTTGCGTTCCCATTTTGCGTAAATTGTATATACTATTTATGTAAATGAAATAAAAACAAAAAATATTTTGCACACCACCATTTTCATGTTTCAGGTAAACTACGAAGTGTTGCCAGCAGTGGTTGGTGGCAACAGTGAAACGGTGAAAGTATCGATTGAATTATCATTTACACGTAGTAAATCTACGAATGTAAAGCGTACTATTAGGTCTGTGCATTTACAACGAAATGGCAATTTTTGCCGCGATCTCAGACTGTCATATAGTAGTTTTTGTTTTTTATTCATAAATTTGTGTTTTTGAACCTTGTACTGTGTGAAACAGGTTGTATTTTGCATAATAAAGCATAGTTATTGTGCAAAAGTGAAGTAGATTGGAAATAATAACATGGATCAAGAATCTGGTCACAAAAACTGCCTAAAAAGTTCTAAGATCAGTCATCTTGTTAGAAGATTGAAATCATCATACATATGTGACTTGCCTGCATAGTCTTTGATACCTTTGCCGTTGCCTTTCATGAAGAAAGGGTAGAACTATACCAAAAACTATACTTTAATTCAGTTTGAGTAGATGGTTAAATCGGGCTGCTGTTATCTCGTTTATTTTATAGTGTTACTAGCGACCCGCCCCGGCTTCGCACGGGTGAAATGCTGATACTAAATATACCCTACCTACTACAGAATGTCCTGCAAGAACGAAACAACGTTTACAGCTTTTTTGTCATTAGACAATACAAACATGTTTTGTTTAGAGGTTACTCTTGAAAGAGCGACATTTTTTTTTTTTCCGAACTAACTACACTGTTAGCCTGAGGGGCCCTGGAGCCTTTACGGTTTTTACAGCTTTACCGGGCTTGGGGGCGAGCGCTTAGGGCACTCAGCCACGAAAGCTAAGCAACAACATCCGAGGGTGCCAAAGTGGCCGGACCTCGGCTCGGACTGTTGCGCGTATGCAATTAAGTCGCGATCTGACTAATTCCCTATCCGTAATTCGATCTAAACTAACTATACATATATACATGTTTCTGCCCCCTGGGAGGAGGGAAGGAACATGTGTATGTGTATTTAGTGGTCTGAAATTTTTGTCTATTCTAACTAGGCAAAAAAAGAAAAAAAAAGGTCCCTTACAGAACCTATGTACCTATGTGTGTTGTGCATGTGTGTATAATGCAGTGTCATGTATGGCTGTGAAAGCTAGTGATTGTAGAGTCACTTGTATCGCGCGAGCGGCTGCTTGTCTCAAGGGCTCCATGCCGATGGATCGGACCTAGGCTTGAGTTGCCGCAGAGGAGGGCGGTCGTGGCGGGTGTGCGGGAACGAAGTTAACCGTACGTCCCCTGCGGAGGGAACGGTGGTTTCGCGGGCGTGGGCGCGAGCACGCATATGTTGCGGGAGCGGACGCGTAGTAATTATTAGCTTTCTCGATGTCGTCGTCGGGATCGACAAAGAGATTTCGCGGACGGCGTTTATAACGTTTGGCAACGGGGATCGAGTTGTCTGGGACGTAGTTCACGGTGGATTTTACGAGCGGGTTGCGGTGATTCGAAGCGCTATCGAAGTATCTCCTGGTGAGATATTTCACATAGGCTTCTATCGAGGGAAGCCTCATGTCCCTGCGGAGGTCCATGTTCCTAACGAAGGCTGGAGGGTCAAGCAGGCGACGGAGAAACCGATTTTGGACTCTTTGCATGCGGACAAAGTTATGTTTGGACATATGTGCGAACGCTGCGCAGTTATATGTCAAGATCGGACGGACGCACATCTTGTATAGTGTAAGCTTATGTCTTAAGGACATTTTGCTTACCGAACTGAGCAGGGGCCGCAAGCGGGAAAGGATCCAGACGGCCCTATTCCGGACTATAGTAACGTGTGCGTTGAAGTTAAGCTTCGAGTCGAGGGTGACACCCAGATATTTAGTCTTGGTGGCCCAAGGGATATTCCTACCGAATAATGAGAGGGGTCCTACCGTGCGTGGTAGTTTACATGTATGCGAGAGCGACATATAATTAACCATGTTATATAGGGCCGGTACCGCCGCACTTCCCTACATTTTAAATCTGTAATATCTTCGGAAATATTCATTTAAATTACATGCTGTAAAGGGCTATATTGATCTATATTAAATGGACAATGTATGATTAAAATCATCCCAGAATTTCTCTTTTGTTAGGGTGTTAAATCCAGTCTGTGGTGCATACATACTTATTACGTTTATATACTGTACTAGCGACCAGCCCCGGCTTCGTACGGGTGCAATGCTGATACTAAATATATCTACCTGTCCTGAATGTCCTTATAAATAACATTTACAGCTTTTTTGTCATTAGACAATATACATTTTAAATCTGTAATATCTTCGGGAATATCCATTTAAATTACATGCTGTAAAGGGCTATATTGATCTATATTAAATGGGAAATGTATTTAAGGCACTTAATTGGATAAAGATTAATGTTGTATTACTTAAAATCACTTCGTGAATAAGGCATTTTTTCCCGTAAAATGTAAAGGATAAAAAATGGTTATTGTGGGTTATCCTTAAGAGATAGACATATACCATTGCGGACTTTTTTGTTGAACTTTTTAAGATGTACAATACTGTAGTACATTGTTTTGATTTATCTCGTGGGGTTCAGCCAGCGTTTGCAATGTAAGCGCAAAAAATGTGTTTATCTAATCTAACATCACATTAGACACCTCTAAATTTATCCGTGTTCCTGTACAATATTATGCATGTATTATACATATAAACCTTCCTCTTGAACATCTATCTATTAAAAAAACCGCTTCAAAATCCGTTGCGTAGTTTTAAAGATTTAAGCATACATAGGGATGGACAGAGCGACGCGACTTTGTTTTACACTATGTAATGATATTAATATATATATATTTTATTTCAATATATATATAATGTACTCTGTGGTATCGGGCTGGCAACCCTGAATGTGAAGTGATTAGTTGATTATCAGTTGTTTAGTGAATTGTCAAATAAAAAATTACGAATTGTCGGTAAACTTGTTTTGTTGTTTTTTGTAATAAAGAAAATTAGTTAATTTTATTTGTTCTTGTTGCAAAAGGAACTAAATAAAAACGCTCCATAATGATGGTGAGTATAATTTGTTTCTATGTACTATTTTCCTTTATTTGGCTCTTAAAATACAGCGCCGGGGGCGTTACCGATAAGCATAAAATTCGATGATATTATTAATTGCTAAACAATGTACAAGCTACAAGTTATGATATTCACGATAAAAGGTACAAGGTAGTGTATTATATGAATAAAAAACTGTTTTTGTTTTTCTTTTATTATCAATAATTCTGTATTTGAAATAGTGACGTGGATTCTTTAATTTTTCGAAGTGTATGGAAACTGGCAACCTTCTTTCAAACTCTTGATATGAAATATAAACAATATAAAATTTTGGGCGCGATATGGCCCCAAAGGCGATGGTCTGATCTTATTGATCCTAGTCCTTCATTTTATCTTTGGTAATAAACAAGAGAATAACGTGAGATTTTATATGTAATACTATTTTAGACTAGCAAGGTGGCAAACAAGCACACGGTCCGCCTTATAGTAAGCGGCTACCGTAGGTAGTGGACACTTTTAATACCATAGGTATCACTAGCACATTGCCAAAATTAAACCCCCTACCTCAAAGAGTTCTAGAAATCCTACTCACGCATAACACAAGGTTATTTGGCTGCAATCTTCTGTAGGGTGGATGTAATCCACCAGTCAGACTGCCCCAAGTAGAGAGAAATCTCCCGAGAAATTCATCTGTGATGAATTCTTTATAATTGATGTTGACTGTCATTGAACATACAGATCAGTCACAACTAGAGATGAATTGTTAGGTATGTACTAGTTATAAAGAATATGTCCAAATTTTATAATGTATGTGGGGTTGATATATTTTTTAAATCTCTATATATTTTGGCGTAGTTGCCACAACCTCATCTGATGTTAACTGACGATGTGTCTCATGATGATAACACACTAAACCTAGTGAAAGACTGTTTCTCAAGTGCAGCTTCCGGAACACACCTATTGGTGCTTGGCGACAGATTTTCAACTTGAGGGTGGTTCAATTTTCAACTTGAGCCAGGCGGGCATTAGAAAAAGCCCTACCACCATGCTATAGTTTTCTCACAATGTTTTCTTTCACGGAAAGCTCAGGCTCATTGCAAGGATATGAACTCACGTTAATCTATGTGAAGTCGTACACTCTACCACTCTACACTGAGCCATCATTGCTTCAAAACACACATTTACACATCTGGAGTAAATTCAAAACATTAAAAAATTATTCAAATTCGCTTACTAACACTACAGGATTGTGTGGAGGATACAAATGAAGATCCCCTGTCAGTACCAGCTGCCTCAACACCAGCAACTCTAGATCCAAAGATTGAAAAGAAGAAGCCAAGTGAAAATGTTTCTTTAGCTGACAATAGCTTATTGGTAAGTTCAATACTGTATAGTTATTTTTAGTTGACCTTTAGTTTATTTTAATCACTTTAATATCATTTGAGTGCAAAATCACACAGATTTAAATATTCAGCGGATTACAGCTAATAATGATAAAATAGGAACATGGTACCTCAGCACAATAAAACAGGAATTATTTCAATGTAACTATCGAATATGTATTACATTAAAAATGAATAGGTATTTCACTATATTGTGCTATGTATCCTAATATAAACAGATTTAAATCCACCTACTCAACTCTTTAGATGAATAGAGAACACCAATAGTGAATTAGATTTTACAGCTTTTCAGTTCTTTTGGCATTTTAATAATTTTGTCATAACCACTATGCACATGGTGATAAGTTTGTCACAGTGTCTCTCGTTTTAGTTTGTCATGTTTTGGGATCAGCCTTTATATATGTACTTGGCTTCTCGGTAGTCACATAGTATAGTTCACTAATATTCTTTGTATCCAGGTTGACATATCAGATGCACTAAGTGAAAAGGAGAAGGTGAAGTTCACAGTACACACCAAGACAACATTACCAGAGTTCCAGAAGGCTGAGTTTGTAGTTGTCCGTCAACATGAAGAGTTTGTTTGGCTCCATGATAGATATGAAGAAAATGAGGAGTATGCCGGATATATTGTAAGTACTTACTATGATCGTAAATCCTATAGGGTGTGAAAATGCTGGAATGATGATATATGAAACTTTTCAATACATAAGAATTTTTCTTTATCCTATCATGATTTGGTACACAAGAAAACAAACGCATAGGCTTAGCAGAAGTTTAACTTCTGTAATTTTTTCTATCTTGTATACATCTATATATGTTATAAAACTTAATGTCTCTCTGTCCGTCAGTCCGTTTATGTTCTTTTCACGGGGAAACCACTAATCCGATTTTCATGTTTTTTATTTCAATTCTTAGCTATGTTATCTGGCCGGATATATATATATATATATATATATATATATATATATTAGATATATTTTATATGATAAAGTAACATACGAAATGAGCAGTGGCACTAATGGTGAACCAATTCGGAAAAAGACGCAATTTAGGCGCTTAAACGGCTTACGCTGAGTAAACCATACAATATATATAAAATTATTGTTCTACATAATTGTAGATATTAAAAAGACTTACTGTTATACAACTGATGTCTGTTAATAGATGGCGTACTTGCATATTAGTTTTAAACTATATATCTATGTTTTGTCAATAGCATAAAACATAAACTTTAAAATTATGTTGGAATCATTAATTTCAATGAAGAATTAAAGGAAATACGGCGTTGCCACGTAAAAAACAAAAATTGAGGAATAATGTATAGAGATACTAAATGGATAAATACGCATGTGTTACAGAATATATGTCTCATGGAGATGATGAAAACGGAGCTTTAATCTAATCTAGATTATCAATTCACAGATGATGTGGCTGGGTTAGATTAGGTTTGACTTGTAACAAGAACCAGACCGATACGGCCATGGCAGAGGCTAGCGGGTGCCAGTTACTAATATTCAAGAAGAATGATCCAAAAATATAATTTTATTAATAATTAATAATAAAAATATAATAAAAAGAAAGTATAATAGTGTGTTAATCTTTTCACCAAAACAGTTGAGAGATTTGATCAAATCACTTACTTTCTTTATGGAAATCATCCAACAGATTTGTTTTTTAACATCTTGTCATAATAGCATTCTGTGGTCCACGCGAGCGGAGCCGCAGGCATAACTAGTTTAACATAAATAAGATTATTCGAAGAAAAAAAGTAAAATTCACTGATGGACTGACAACATTTTGTTTTATACTATCACTCATCTATCTCAGTCAGCTTATAACACAGTTCCTAACTTTTCTTTCTCTTACCAAGTACCTATTTCAGTTCTATTTATGTTGATAATGTTTTTTTAAATACTACACTGAAATTCAACAATGAGATTTTACTCAAGTTCCTCTTCAAAATTTTTATGTCTACTGAAATCAAGTTTTCATATTACCTTTAAGATGATATAATTTTTTATAATGTAAAGTATTAATATTGCCATACCAGGCATGATTTTCATATGCGAACCTTTATATATCACTTGATTTCTGATATAAGGAAAAAATACAGAGTAAATAAATTTTACTCCTGACTGGAATACTTTTGTGTCATTTTTTCATTCTTGTAAACAAAGCTAGATTAGTTATGTAATTTTGTTAACAGATACCGCCTGCCCCTCCAAGGCCAGACTTTGATGCGTCGCGTGAGAAACTACAACGTCTTGGAGAAGGTGAGGGAGCCCTCACTAGGGAAGAGTTTGTGAAGATGAAGGAGGAGTTAGAAGAGTGAGTAATGGCTATATTTTAAGTTGATACAGTGATAGAAGATGTGGTAGCTTGGTTAGCTTGTCTAGACTAGTTCTAATGTAAGGATAACTTTAACTTTTCTATATTATTAGCGAATACCTGGCAACGTTTAAGAAGACTGTGGCAATGCACGAGGTATTCCTCCAGAGGCTGGCGGCTCACCCCGTCTTCAGAAATGATTCTCATCTGCGTGTCTTCCTTGAATACAAGCAGGACTTGTGTGCTAAGCCCAGGGGGAAGATGGAGCTCATTGGAGGATTGGTAAGGATTACATTTTACATGTAAGAGCAAAATTTCAAAGTGCTTCAAAAAAGAAGCCACCATCTTGACTCGCATTTCACATGTAACTTCAGTTAAAAATCTACGATCGGCAAAACAATAACATGTGCAAATTATGTTGCATGTCACCTGTCTGGCAATATATTTATAAAACACTAAGGCTTTATATTATTCAAATTAGTTAACAATAGAAATGAGAAATAAATTGTGCTTTAAGGGGTGTTCAATTTTTTAATGTTCCTACTTAAATTTAACCAGAAGAAATGTTTTTTTTTATCTATTGTAAGAATTTACATTAGTAAGGTGTAAAACTCAAAAATATAATTATTATTCTACTATAATATTATAAATGTGAAAGTATGTATGTTTCTATGTTTATTACTCAATCACGCAAAAGCGATTAAACAATTTTGGATTAAATTTGGCATACAGATAATTTTTAAGGTGGATTAACACATTGGATTCTTTTGAGCCTGGTAAATAACATGGCGTAACGACTGTTAATAGATTAATATTGTATTCTGATATCCTGCTAACGAAGTCGCGGGACAGCTACTTTCTAAAAAAAATAAAAACATCTTATATTTGCGTTGCTAGCAGTATAAATTGACAAGTAGTGAGTGAAATGCCACGGTTGCGATTATCTTTTTATGTGAAACGTATAGTGCAATGATTTTTAATAAATAAATACATATCTAAGGTTCGTTCGATGACAACGTCAACGGATGAGTTCTACCTCGGCGTCACAGTGAGAGATGTGAACGATTTCTTCGAGCAAGAGACCGCATTCCTTCAGGAGTATTACTCGCATTTAAAAGAGGCTGTCGCTAAAGTCGATCGGATGACGTCCAAGCATAAAGGTATGACCTTTTATATTCACTTCTTCAAGCTTCTTCTTTGTCTATATGAGGGTGACATATAATTTACTACCAATCCACGCGGACTAGCACGGATAGCAGAGTAATACATATAACTCTGTTGGTTTACACGGTAAACGCCAATAATGCTCCTAATTTGCATGATTATTTTGGACATCTTCAACAATCATCTTCATATTTCAGGCAATTTATATAAAACCTTAATGAATTGGGCTTTTTAATTATTCTTTTTTGTGATAAATAGTAAGATTATATATAAGTTTTATAACATAACTATATTTTTTTTCGCAATATTTCAAAAGTTATTTCAAAATAAAAATTAATTTTTGATTACAGTACCGAAAACGCGCCTATCGTTCCCGAATAAACCCGAGCGCGTGTGGCGTCACAATGTTAATTTCAACTCATTGTAGCACACAGCTGATACAGTGTTTTGACTCTTAATCGATGAAATTCCCTTAACATTATGACGTCACAAACCTGGCGATCAATCGTGGCGCGTTCGTAGTCATGTGATTCTTTTTAAAATATTACAATTTTCAATTGTTTATTATTAATAAAAAAAATGTTTTAACAGTTTTTCCAATTGACTATTATTATAATTATGATGAAGCTTATAAAAACATAAACAAAACGATTATCTTTTTTTTTTTCAAATACATACCCAATTATACATCTAAATCTTCCTCATAAATCGCTCCATCCATTGATGAAAACCGAATGAAAATCCGTTCAGTAGTTATTGAGTTTAACTCATACAGAGAGACGCGGCGGGAGGACTTTGTTTTATAATATGCAATGATATTTTTATTTTTTGACCACAATCGTAATTTTTTTATACCGTGATAGTGGCAAATTTAGCTTACGGTTCGCCTGATGGTAGCAGCATAGCAAAACTAGAATCACCACAAGCGCGTTGGTCTAGACTATACTGCCGTCCTAAGAAAGAGAGGCGCATCTGCCAATTTTTTGCAAAATTGTATTATATATATATTTAGACAGAATCCGGAAAAAATGGCGCACCTAGTAGTATTTTTTGTTTCCCTACGAGTTTTTGTTCTCGATTTGAGACTTTCTAACATATACGATATATATATCGATATCGATATACATATATATCGATACGTGTAGGCGACGATACTTTCGTCAGATACCAGTTGGATACGTGTTCGCGACTCGATGTTAGTACATTAAACCACTTAAAATGATGATGATTTCATCATTTGTCATTAGACACTGATGCGTTAGTACAGTAGAAAAGTGGAAATTTAATGATGTGGAGTGATACCAGTGACGAAGAAGCACTAGCAGTTTTTATCTCTTCTATATATATTTATATTTAAACCTGTTATTTGAAATTTCTGTCCAATTTCTTCCCAAACCCTCTCCGTTGCAACTTTCCTCATATACTCTGGCAATTAAAAGTTGTATAAGCATGTTTTTTTCAATTTTTTTCACAAGTTGAATATTCCTATCTTACTCGCGCGCTATTTTGGTAAGACTTATGTAGCGTAGTATGCGGGTCATACCATACAAATTAATGTGCGATACTCGGCGGCGCGACGGCGACTAGTTTCCGAGACTCGTATAAGATACTTGTCGCCTATGACTATCGTTATGTAAGAAGAGGCTAAGGCTATAGGACGCAGGTGACATAGTTTTAAAAATTACAAATCTTTTTTTTCCCCCAATGTGTGTTTTACTTAGATGCGGCCTTTCTCACGGCGGTAGTATACTAAACTGTACATTATACTGCATGTCTAGTGCAATTTCTATATATTATCCACATTTTTTATTGAAACAAGTATCTGTTATCTTTGCCAGCCCCCTTTAAAACTTTGAATTTTGAACTAGTTGTGACGTAATCTAGAAGTTCCTTCGAGATGGATGGACAGATTACAAAATTATGGGGGTTGTAGTAACACCTCCACATTAATAGGTCAGTCGTAGTAATAAATAAAAATAACAGCAGTGCTCCACGGTTTCAATGGTGTTAAATTTATTGTACCAAATCTTCAGCGCGCCGCCTCTAACACCCATGTGATCTATCCTTATTTTCTACAGCTTGCCAGATTCTTTGATGTACATGGTTACTACTCCGCTCCTTAGAGTCATGGCACGAAGTTATATAACTTATAAATTTCCTCATAAATATGCTATGAAAAGCATACATAGATTTTTTAGGTTTGATCGGTAGTTCCAGAGACTAGCATATTCAAACAAACAAACAAAAATAAATCTCTCGAGCTTTATACAATTGTCTACTTGACTCATATCAAATTTGGCGTAATAAATAAATATTATTTGTGGTATTTGACTTCAGAAACTAATATTTATAGATTTCAGATATTAAAAGTGCAATATGGCTACGTATTTTTAATTCAAAAATGTTTTTTTTTTTGATAATTTTTAATTTTGAACTCTGAAAACTCTTTCGGCCATGTTATGACGTCATAGGACTCTAAGCAAATTTCATATCAAGCAAGGATAATATGACTGACTGCGATATCGTCTATTTGCGAAAAGAAAACTTTTAAAATAAAGTTTTACGGTTTTATAGGTCCTAAAAAATATGGTACTATTTTTTCCTCTAATCGGAATATAATTAACTATTTAAGACCTACTTTTTTTTTAACGAGTCGGTTACCTATATATCTAAGCATCGTGTAGTTTTGTTGCCCCTGGCCTCTGAAGGACTTGTGTACTTTTCACAGAGGTGGCAGATGCCCATATCAAACTGTCGTCGTGTATAACACAGTTGGCGACTCGTGAGCAGCCTTCCACTGAGAGGTTCCTATTCAGGGCAGCGGAAACCTTCGACAAATGCAGGGTACGTTTTTTTTATAGTTATACTTCTTATAAGTTTTACTTCTTTGGCATAATAATACAAAAAAAAAACTCCAGAAATAACATTATGAAGTTAGCCAACAAAGATTTTCAAATTATAGTAATGTTAACCAACGTTCAATTATTATTTACACAATTTAAAAAAAAACGTAGCATGTCTATTAATTTCTGTATTTCCTTCTTTATTGCAAATAACAGAACCATCATTCCTCTATTCCTTCTTCAGCTTGTTGTGCCTCTTCAACTACTGGAGGCTGCCAGTCAGCAGAGTCAATTTCAGTGAAAGTTTCCACTGCTAAGCGATGGTACCTTGTCTGATGATAAGCCCAGTACAATCCAAAAATTCGCGTCCATCAACGCGAGTTCAAATCCCTGCAATGAGCTGAGCTTTCGGTGAAGGAAAACATCATGATGAAACCATAGCATGGTGGTAGGACATTTTCTAATGCCCGCCTGGCTAGCTACCACCCTCAAGTTGACAATCTGTCGCCAAGCACCAATAGATGTGTTCCGGCAGCTGCACTTGAGAGCCAGTTACTTCACTAGATCTTAGCGTGACATCATCCTGGGCATCATCGTCAGGTGAGTTGGGGCCATAACGCTAAACCTATAAACGATTTTTAAAAATGTGGCCGATTTTTTATCTTAGAGAATGAAAGAAAAAACATCATTATTCTTACAATCGGTGCTTCTTCTACTTTTTTTTAATACTACAAAGGTGGTAAACAATTATACTACTCGCCTGATGGTAAGCGGCTACAGTAGCCTATGGACGCCTTTAATACCATAGATATCACTAGCGCGTTGCCAATCTAGAACCCCCCTACCCCAAGGATCTCTGGAAACCCTACTCACCTCAGAAACACAACACCAGGTTATTTGGCTGTGATCTTCTATAGGCTGGAGGTATTCCACCAACCGGGCTGCCCCAAGTAGAGAGAAATCCCTAAAGATAATTCTGTGCGCTACCTCTCTTTGTCTCGCCTTGAAGTTAACTTTCTATTCGATATGGTGTGCAGAAAATCGAAGGTCGTATGGCATCAGACCAGGACTTGAAGCTGGCCGATACGTTAAGATACTATATGCGAGACACGCACGCTGCAAAGGCTGTTCTCGTTCGAAGGTTGAGGTGAGATTGCATGTCCTCAGTATTAAGGCTAACATTTGAAAACTATCACACTTCATTATTATTTTCGACGTGTTTGAAACTGGTTACATACTGTATCTAGAAATGGACTTAATTATTACGTAGACCTAATAAGGGGGCATATCTATTAATCCGCGAATTGGCAGTATGTTTAAAAAAAGTTAAATATTTTCTCATATTGGTCTATAAGTTGAGGAGTTATAGATTAGCATGGTATGGACATGTCATGAGGAGGGATACTTGTCATATATCTAGAAGTATGTTAAGTATGAAGGTGTATGGATATATGAGTAGAGGAAGACCGAAGAAGGTATGGATGGACTGCGTGAAGAATGATATGCGTATAAAAGGGGTATATACTGAGATAAATAATATATAGTTAATAGAGTGGAAGAAAAAAAACCTGTTGTGCCGACCCTACTGACCGACGCGATGAGAAACTCGAATCAGAAAACGTGACGTCATCTAACAGTAAATATGCACAGTTGAGTGTTATTCTCATTAGGTTATGTTATGATAAGTGACTTAAAATTAATACGAAGTGTGGAAATATATTGAAAATTATATAGGCAGTGAAGAAATGATGAACCGCTTTTGGTCTAGTTTTTTTTTTGTTCAAAAGGTTACTTGTTCGAGAGCATTCTTAGCTTCAAGAAAATCTGTTCAGCCGTTTGAAGATTATCAGCTTTATTCTAGTTGATAAATCGATGTGAGCATCTTCCACAGGTCTAATCGAGTCGAAATTTGGTATTCTGTTACTTCAGTGATATTAGAAGAACATGGCAACATTGAGCTGATGCTGCAGCATCATCTGATTGTTCTGGATACCTATCTCTTCACCAATTTACAGCAGAGATATCGTGTTTGGGCTCATTGAAATGGTCTCAATGAATGGGTTTCTTGTGTCGGGGGCTTATTACATTTTCAAATTACCTTGTGAATACTGGTGTCTACGCCGTGCACCTGTACATTTCTCTGTGATTCGGCGGGTGGACGGCTGGCACGTCGCATTCGAGTATTTTTTTTACTCTCACCCGCACCCTTTTGATTTTCGCAACGAACAATAGTACACGGTTGTGTCGCGTCGAGCAAATTCTATAATTATTAATCTATTATATTTGTAACAATTCAAGATTATAGAGTATTACCAGATTAAGAGGTTTTTCATTACAAAACTTCCAAATGTCCACTAGGAGACAACTGGTATTTATAACCCTTGTTCACCCTCCTAAATCTCATACCCCATTCCTATAACCTCTTTCACTCACATTTTTGGTCTGTTCATAACATGATCTCTTCTTCTTCTTCTTCTTCTTCTTCTTCTTTTTCCTATCTTGGCAACCGGTCTTCTTTATTAAAAACCATTACTGCCATTATCTAGTGTATATAGTTTCCAGTGTTATGACGATTTGTGTATCCTAACAAGATTTAAAAAAAAAAACAAAATTTATTTATTACCATTTCAGATTTACATGACAAATGACACAACGACTCCCAAACTAGGCAGAGCCTGTATCTTGGAAGCTAAAATACGATTTAAAAATTTTTTAAAACATTCATGCATAAAACTCTCTGGTGGCTGATGGTGGCTCGCTTGTTAGAACTTTCTATGGAGTTTTTGTGGCATCTCAGAACTCATGCTCCATGTTATTATTGTCAATTCACTTAATAAACTCAATAAACAAGCTTTATTATGCATAACGCCATCTGTATTACACAATATAGGGTGAAATAACACGAATTTATGAATACAAAATAAATACCACTACATGACAGTTCGTGATCCCACCAAAAACTCCAGCATGATCTATTTCATATTGCCATTCCAAACCAGTACCATAGACAAAACATACCTTCGATATTTTTCTTTCTAATTATCTAAACAAGCAAAGGTCATCGTTCATACATCGCAAACGTATTATATTACAGATGTCTAGTCGCATATGAAGCTGCGAATCGGAATCTCGAGAAAGCGAGAGCCAAGAACAAGGACGTGCACGCGGTGAGTGTTACTAATAATTCGATTGTTTTGTTTTTTTTTTTTCATTTTTCACACACTTTACACCGTTCAAATCGTTTCAATAAACACAGTTATTTAACTCCACGAAGATTTAAGTGTTTTATATATTAAAAAAATAATGCGTGTATTTATGTACGCGCGTGAGAAGTATTACTTCTTTAAATAGTTACACTCGTTGTTAAGAGACTCACTACAAAACATAGTCAAATGATTACTAAAATTCACATGCAAAATCGTTTTGAACACTATATATGTTGAAAATAATACCGGTTAATTAATATTTATTAATTATTACAAATTTATAATGAAATATAAAAATATATTTTGTAATCTAAATTAAAAACTTGTTGCGAAAATGAGACGTGACGCCAAATTTTACAAAAATAAAACTATGGTTAAAGGTTATTAAATGCAAAGTTGACTTTAGTAGAATTTCAGTTATGAAATTTCACCAGCATATATAATTTTAAAGCAAGTTGCTCAACGCTTAGTAATCATTTTAAAATCACTTATTGCTGTGTATATTTATTGAACGATGACGTCACATTTTCTGTATGGCATTTCCAATCGCGTGACTCACAGCTAAAAAACAATAATTTTCGAAAGCAAAAATTAAATAAATTTGTTTTTCCATATTTGTTTTGTATCAACTAATAGACCAATACTATAAAATGATTAACTTCGAATTTTTAAACATACTGTCAGCACGCGGATTCGTTTCAATATAAATTTACTTTTAAATGGTACTATGTGACACAATAAAACTAGAGGCTGATCAAGCAACTTCATGTCTCAATGTTAATTTTATTACACGCCTAAAGAATAATTATAACTTCAAACAATTTCTTTTTACGTAAGGTTTATTTAAATTACCATATCCTTAGCACATATTTTCTGTCGCACCTGAAATATTACGTTCGACTCCCGTCTCATATATATGCTTTTAATTGTACATATCCTTTACAAAATTTGAGTTTTGTTCGTTGTATCTGTTCTCTAGGAAGAATATTACAAGTGAATTAACTTCATTCGTTTAATATCTTTTTTATTTTGGTGATCAATCCACTATATTAAAGATTAACTGGCTCGGCAGACTTGTCCTGCCTTTTGCGATAATCAATAAGTCGACCACAGCGCTACCTATTCCGAATTCTATTTACCGAAAACTTTTCAAGAATCATAACAAATAAAATAAGAATTACGCATATGCATCCTTTAAATCGTGAGTTATGGGTCTTGTGTTCATACAGTTATTACCGAACTAAAAAATACCGCCTAACGATTCAAAATTTTCATGCCATAAAAACCTAATTCGAACTATTGTGAACATTTAATATAAAAATTGCGAAATCAATCTAGCCGACGCGATGTCCGTATACGCTACCAGTGAGAATTAATTCAATACAAAATAGAATTTATATTATACAATACAGGGTCAAATCATAGATTTAGAATAGTATGAACCGGCAATAGGTTGCATAAAACGGGACCAAAAAGGGAATATAATAGTGTGCCTATTGTTTTGTTAATTTTCTTTGAACGAGTTACATTCATTTAGAGCATCCAATCGAATCCAATTAGATTTAGAAATAATAAGCGAAATTTGTTTTAGTACGATTTACGTAGACCGATACAGGCCGATAGCACCTAAGGAAATGATCTCGTTTCACTATGATTTTTCTCTTTCGAATTGCTGATCTACATCATATTAAAGCTGTAGGTCAAATAACGGAAGCTTACTAATAATAAATAAGAACCACTACGTGACAGTATAGGAACTGAGTTTAATTTAAAACTTTTTTAAATATATCTTACCATTCCAGAAATGCTATGATGCTACTATGATAAATTCAATTAAAAACTACTGGGTACTGGCTAGTATATATTATTAATACAGCTGTGCTCCGCGGTTTCACCCGTGTATAATTTAAAAGACATCGCTGATTGATGATTTATAATAGTTCAGTATAGACAATATTTTTATCGGGCGGCCAGGGATATGCGTCACAACTCCCACGACTCGTTCGCGCAACTACAGTCATATACCCGAACCGAGTGTTGAATTATTTTAATTTTACATTATCTCCCAAACTATTTGTCCAAATAACTTGCTATAAAGGGCAAATTTTATCTACATATCTATATATCTATGTATTGATGATGAAGTAACTTTCGTTCATAAGGATTTATATGCCATGCCTAATAATAATGCACATATATCTCTTTTTAATTTTCAATAAATTTTGTCACATAGTACCTTATTGTGGCTTATGTATAAGAGATAGGCATACGGTATCCCGTACTTTAGATGTACTAAGGAGCAATATTTTTGTAGAACATTGTATTTACGTATCACTAACCATTACGCCAGCGCACGTCGATAAAGCAGTTCGTATGTGATATTTCTTTCCGACTTGCTTAACAAAAATCATTATTCACGGCTAGCCGAGATGTGTAGCCTATGCTCGTGGATCTGGCTATCATATACAAAAATAATTTTTCGTATCCGACTGGTGGTAAACAAACATAAAAGCTCTTCCGCTTTATTATATTATATAGATAAATTCAATAAAAAACAACTCTCTGCGATGTGGGCGGGTACTGGCTAGTATAATATATAAATATGCTTAAGGTACACTAGCTGTTAAACGCCCACTTTGCTGGGCGTAACTCTTTTAAATCGAATAATAATATCAAAAGTTCATCAAAAGAAAAAAGTTTCATTATAATTCCACCAAATAGATTTTGAGTTAAACACTTTTTTATAGTTCCTTACCGACACCCCTAACATAATTAGGGACCTTGCGTCTTCAGAATAATTTTATACATGTCCATCCTTCAGTAAGGAGTTCGAATCACCCCATTCTATGTTTTTTACATCTTAATTTTATAAAATAAATCTAACGTTGCTCCTCCTTCTCTTTTCATTTTACTTAAATTTACTCAAAGCTTCCCTTCTCTTTTTTTCTTTAGTTGTTTACTAATTTAAACACAGTGTTTAACAATATATTATCATATAAACTTGCTACAATTCCAGAATTTGTTACACAACACGTCTGATTGTAATATTGGAAATTAATACTATATAAATTTAAATATATATATTTTTTTATTATTAATTTGCATCATATAAAATTAATATTTTACTAACTTTAAGATACTTGAATAATAAATAAATATTTGAACAAGGTAATTAAAAATAAATTAAAACAGAATAAAACAGTAAATAAAAGTTAAACACATTCAAACATGCATGCAAATAATTTTATAATATTTAATAGTGTAAATAGCAATAAAATAAGGCAAGACTTTATAGGTGCCTTGATTTGACGAAACCAGATGTTGGAATGTATGATAATAAGATATCAGAGGATACGTCCATTGATAACGCGGCTCAAATCAATTGCATCTATTATTAAATTATGTATACCTCGTGGTTATGCTACGATAGGGTTGACATGTGCGAATTTCACAAAATCCCCCCTTAAATAATATAAGAATAATAATAAAAAAATATGTGTATTGATGTTCTCTATGGTGTCTATATGTTTAACACGCATCCCGTTTTCTCAAACACAGCCGCTGGAGGTGCAAGAGGTAATTAATGCACGCTTTGTCATTTTAATTATCACTTTTAGTTGATTATATAAAAAAAAATTGTCAGTTGAACTTGACAAAAATTTACCCAAATTTAGAGGAAGAATCATTTATTGGAAGGTCTAAAAAAAGAATGTTATATAGTTTTTTAAATTGCAAACAATCTTTGAGTTGGAATCTGTTGGGTTTATTTACATTTTTGTTTAGTTCCAATGACTACGTCATATATTTATCTACTCTCGTATAAGTAAAATTCGAATTATAAACTTCAAAACGAGTGTATTTATATTGACATACATATAAACACAATACCGAATTTTATTATTAAATAACACTTTGTCTTTTTAATGTTATAGCATTACGAAAAAGTTTTGTAATTTTGTGTTCCAATTGTTACTTATCTGTGGCAGCGCTCGCTTTAGCGCATGCGCGATCCAGTTGTTTATATCACATTTACCAATTTTCCTTAATGATTTTCAATTTCGATTTGTACATAAAGACAATGGAGGAAGTCCGTTTATGCACTAAACAGATATTTATTACACATTATTAATCAACTTATATTATCTTGTTAACAAAATTGTAGGAGAATGTAATTGGGGGCATTAAGAAAAAATACGATGTAAAAATAAGATAATTTTAGAAATAATACTTAATTAAAATTAAAATTGTGCGTTCCTCTGTTTAATATATTATTTAAATGATAATTAATAAACTTATTGTGAGATATCATTTATTTTTGTCTGTTTTTTAATTACGCGCAGTATAATGACATGTCATGGGTTGCTAGTTGTGTCTACCAATGCGAACTAATCGTAAACCCGGACGAGATATATATGTTATTGTTAAGTTTTTCTGAAACATTGACGTTTACGTTTTCCTGGTTTAGGTTAGTTCGAAAGTGTGTTAATTAATTTTTCTAGTACTGTCAGCAAATTAAATAAACAGTCTGGTTTATCTCTATGTTTACAGGCGGAACAGGCTCAAGCGCAGGCTTGTGCCAAGTTCGAACAGGTGTCGGCTCGTGCTCGTGAGGAACTCCTCGACTTCCGTACGAGACGCGTTGCCGCTTTCAAGAAATGGTATTAACACTATTATTTTTCACGCGGACTTTTTCGTTTTATCTAGGGTTGCCAGCATTTCCCTTGCTAAGAAATTAGCCTTAAAAAAAGGAATTTTATGTAAAGAGAGTTAAAAAGTCAAACGAGAAGGTCTTGAAACCGTAGCATGGATGGTAGTAGGACATTTTCTAGCGTTCGCCTTTTCTTCTTTCTATGTTAATCGTGACCTGATATCACACCCTCTATCGGCTCCAGATGAAAGAACGCCTTAACAATCAACAGCTTGGACACGAAGAATACACATACAATTTTAATTGCCCGGTTTATACTCCATCATACTCTGGCTGCTGCACCCAGAGTTGGCTTTCGACGAGGGAACGTGACAACGGTCAGCAGCACAGACAAGAAATTTTTGTATCCGCATTTAAATATGATAGCCCATAAAAGCTTGTTTTGAAAACAATTTTTTGTATTAAAGGATGATTCAAGTTACATCCTGAAGACATGTTTTTAATTATAATTTTGCAGTGTAATAATAAAAATGGTGATTTTTTGTATTGCAGTCTAATAGAGCTCGCTGAATTGGAGATCAAGCATGCGAAATCGCAACAGGATCTGTTTAGAAAATCTATCCAAGTGCTACAGGAGTGCCCTTGAATATTTGTATCTATTGTTAAGTGTAATATGTATATGTTTTATGCCCAGTTAACTGTAGAGAGTGGCAAAATCAATATTATACGTTATTATAAACGGAAAGGTATGATTTTTATTCGTTCATAAATTTTGGTTCAACGGCCTCGGTTTTTAATTGTGCAATAATTATATAGAAATACACGTGTTGAGGAGTATGTTTAGAAAATAAAGTTAATTAGTAATTTTGGTCTATTGAAAAATATTAAAAAAAATACAAATTTGGAAAAAATAATTGTCCGTTTATTTAATTTTTTCCTTGAGAAGAAAAATACTTTTTGTCTGTGTGTCACGTATTTGGACATGCAAATCAGATATCGTCGTTGCGTGACGTAAGCCAGTACGAGACTAAGATGTAAAAAAAATGGCGTTGCCTACAGTACAACACGGGAGCTTGAGGGGAAGTTACAGGGGCAGAGGGCGGAGGGTTGCATTCCAGGCGAGTCTCAACTTATCGCGCACGGGTAGTAGCATAATTTGAATTGTAAGTGGTTTTACGATAATCGATTCTTTTTAAATCTAGATATAATCGATAATACGATTATGCTTTAAATGACATGCAGGGTGTGTAAGGGAGGGAGCGTTCAAGTATTACGTAACGCAGAGATTTTTGACCCCCGCCCCCTCATGTAACGCGCCGTAACGGTTTTCTTTAGCCCCCCCCCCCGTCTGTAAAACTGTACGTAACCACCACCAAGTGACCATTTTTACCTGAAAGTCACAATTATGTCACAAAAAAACTACGCGACCGTCTGAAGGGTTAAAACAATGTTACGTAAAGCGTACTTCAAAACCCCCCTCCCGCCTCTGTAACGCATCGTAACGTTTCAGAACACCCTCCCCCCTAATTCCCTAATTAGTTACGTAATACTTGAACGCTCCCTAAATGAAATAATAAAAATAAACTATAACAACAATTGAAATCACATTCTGGAACACTTGATTTATTGAATGTTTGACTCCAAACAACAAGATGAATTCTTCCAGTCAATATTCTTCGTTGCTGTTTGCTGCAGTAGGATTTATGTAAATATATTTGTTTATTCGAAATTAAACAAGAAATTAATAAATTAAATGCTCAATAGCGTTCGATCAATTAATTATCGATCCGTACGATTAATTTTCGATTCCCTGCTTTTATTATTTTGGTCTAGTCAAGTTTTAAATCATGTAGAAAGTAACGATGCACGAAGTAAGAAAGAAAAATTCACAAAAATCATTGTATAGAGGAAGTTATTTAGGATTTTATATTGCGAAATGTTTTTATAACGTTTAGCAGTATCAAAATTTTATTTAAATTATAATTGATAGACGAAATGCATGTTTTTTAGGTGATGTCATAATTTGCACGACGTAACAATTTACGTTCTGTGCATGTTTCATGCAAGTCTTCGTTTGATGAATAACGTATAAGTGATAAGGGTCTCTAAACTTTGTTATTTAGTGGAAATAGTGGCTTTAAAATTGTATATGCTGAAGAAATTTCATAACTGAAGTTCTAGTAAATTCAACTTTGCACCTTTAGATAAATTTACTGAATAACGACACACGTTATCATGCTACTATAACGCCTTGTGTTTGTGGTGTATATTCTATTTAACACCGTCGTCCCCTCTACAGTTTCTATAGAGGTCATATGCCATGCGGTCATACATTTTATTAGTGAACCCATTCCGAATGTGGCAAAAGTGAACCAACTCCATGGGTCCCCGGAACCGCGTATGTGTCAAAAGTGAACCCACTGTGTGGGTCCTCGGAATCGTGTATGACGCAAAAGTGAACCCACTGCGTGGGTCTCCGCAACCGTGTATGTGGCAGAAGTGAGCCCATTGCGTGGGTCCCCTGAACCGCATAGGTATGTGGCAAAAGTGAACCCACTGCGTGGGTCCCCGGAACCACGAATGTGGCAAAAGTTAGTAACACAAAGTAAGTTGTGTAAGTATCACAAATAATTTTATGGTTAAATAACAAAATATGTATTATGTTTACTTATATGAGCCTCTTAGAAAAATTATATTCGAAGTGACCGCTATATCATTTGAGTTTCTACGAGCTATTTCCCACCATGTTTTTCGCATTTTGGCATTCTTAGGTATGTTCACAAACTGTTTTTATGGATTCTTTATAGATGTGTTTGTATATTGTGATAGTATGCACCATTTCTAGACCAGCTTATCTCCTAAATATGCTATAGAACAAAATTACCCGACAATAACACACATAATGGTTACCTATCCCACCTTAATGGTTACGTATCCCACCTTTTTAATTCCTAGACCTAGACTGGCGTGTGACGTCAGAGGTGCGATGTTTAACAACGAGAGCGTTTACGCGGGTTTGTTAGTCGTTGAATTAATTTGTGGTATTTATTAAAAATACACAAAATTGTGAAGAAAGACACAAAATTGTGAAGAAAGACACTTATTGTAAGCATTATTATTATAATGTTCATCATTTTAGATGGGTTTTCGAAAACAGTCAAATACCTTATTATAGCCCTCTTCAACAAAGAATAGTACCTGTTTGTGTGTGCGCGATTTTTTCAGAAATTACACGACCGATTTTAAGGTTCCGAAGTCAACATGGAACCCTTATAGTTTCGCTATGTCCGTCTGTCTGTCCGCAGCTTATCTTAGAGATTCTTAGTACTAGAAGGCTGTTATTTGGTTTGGGTATACTTATTAATCACGCAGACGAAGTGATAAAATAAAATATTGAATATATATATTTTTTTATGATAACTCCCTTGCACGAAGTGTAGGATTTCTTTTTCTCGTATATCGTATAGTTGAATAGGTCGTTCAAAAATATTGTAGTGTGTGAAAACCATTTTTCGATTCAGTAATCCGTTTGCGAAATATTAAGCTTCAAAATGCTAATTTTTGTTATTATCAAGTGTCCCCACTCCCTGCCAGCTGAATGGTAGTTTTTGGATATGTGAAAAAATTCACGTTATTAGTACTCGTATATATAATGAAGTTAAAAAGAAAACTATTACAGGTAAGTAGGCTGGCTTTACGAGTTGACGAGTAATAGTCAACTTATAAAATATACTTGGAGAAGTTATTTCGTACAAATTCCATTGGAAATTACTGAAAGCCCCCTCTATGTCTGCTTATTAGCCCAGTCAAATTAGACTGAAATCCGACGTGACATTAATTCCGCATAGCAATTTTTTTCGTGCAATCGTTAGGGGTCCCTCTGGTAGTTTAAATCTCGATTTTCGACCGCCTAGGTGGTATGCGTTAGCCGCCATTTTAGTTTTTCCAAAGATTATATGAAGATTGAGATTGAGATTATAGAAAAAAACTTCTTTTTACGTGAAATATCTACATAGTAATTGTGTTTATTTTTTCTCTTACTATTAGGGCTTTTAGTGAGTATTATAGAGAACGATATGTTTGATCGTATTGAGGACAAACGAAGCTTGTGTGAATCCGAGGACGCGTTACCAGAGCAACGAAGATCACAACAAGTGCTAACACCAAAACAAATCGTGGTATTTAAATACTTCAGTATAAATATTAGTTAATATATGTAATTAAACATATCGTTATGTGATTTAGGAGAGGACGAATATTGTGTAAGTAATAAATTTACTCTCATCGTAAAGTTTAGAGCTACTCGTAAAAACATTGACCTGGTTAGGTATATAAAAAATTCTTAAATATTTAATTTAAATTGATTTTGAGTGAGAAAAGATGAACATTAAATAATTATATTTAATTGTTTGATTTTTTTCATGATTAAATTCAGTTGTTTATAACATTTACTTTAATATCATTGAGGTATTATGACTTAGTACACAATATCTCAATGTTTTATATTAGTAAAAGAATGATATCTTATTTTTAGAATTTTTTTATGATGCATTTTTGAGTATTAATTAGCTAATGAGTTTTAATTACTTACACGTCAAGTTGTTATTAAAATAATTTCTAATAAAAATACTTTTTTTATTTAAGTTACAATGACCCTTATAAACATATTTGTTTTGTTTACAAGTGTTTAAGTACTTATTTGTACAAAGCTATAAATTTTCTAATTACTTCATCTTAAGCTGAACTATCTTTTACATATTAATTGAGCTAAAACGTATCTTGTTATATAAGGTTTTTCTTTTCATTAAAGTCGCTTTCCCCGTTTGTTGGCTATAGATTTTTTGAAACCGTATGATACTAATATATAACAATAATCGAGAAATACTGATAATCAGATAATTAAAAATAAAAGTTTGTAAACAAGATAATTTTTTAACAAAAAATAATGGTTTTATTTTTACATCAATTATTTTGACGAGTTTGTTGGTGTCTCTTCGAAGTCAAAGAAGTTATAGCTGAACATCCATTTAAAACAAATATATATACATTCGAATTGAGAACCTACTCCTTTTCTAAAATCGGTTAAAAAAACTCTTTACTCCTTTCAATGCGTGAGTATTTTCAGAGATCCAGGAGTGTCCAAGAAACGGCTAATCAATATGAAGCGGTTGCCAGGAGCGTGTCTGTTCCTATTGCTCGGGATATCCAATGTGTGTGGAAAATGGGTCGAAGGGCGGATTAACACTAAAGAGGTCATTTCATTTCGAAATTCTATCTATTTAATAGTCAAATTTTTCTGTCAGTACATGTATTTTTTTTTTCAAACTTTCCGATAGACGTCTATTATATTAAAAAGGGCACTGATCACGAATATGATATTATTTTTTGTCTGTCTGCCTGTTTGTATGTCCGGAATTAACTCAAAAAGGCCTCAATTGGTTTTTATGAAATTTTATACATCGAAAGCTTATGCCATTCCTCAAATAATAGGTGAACAGAATAGTCAATATTACTTTTAGAATTAGAAACATATTCTCGACCGACTTTGATTAAATTTTGTAGACGCAGAAGCATATGTTATTCCATGGTTCTTGTGCTATAGAATCTTCATTAACACTTTTAGGAACAAAAAGATTCTCAATCGAGTTTGATGAAATTTCGTACACGTAAAGCGGTTATATGTCATTCATTAAATAATGGGAAAGGAAATAATTACTGCGTAAAAAATGCGTGCGGGGCACCGCTGGTAATAAATATCACGAAATATGTGTTTTAAACAGGCTAGTGGCCGCGATTTGATCCCCGTGGCTTTTGTTTAAAACTGTGCTGTATTTTATTGTTTTTAATTCAATTTTATCATTTCCGCTTACTCTCTATGGGAAAGCAGAATGATACATAGCCTACATCCTTCTTCGGGTTAAGTTTTCTATATTAATATAAAAACTATACTTTCTTTAGTTCAGCAGCTTTCAAGTGAATCGCGTTCCGACATAAAAAAATTACGACTTTATCTCTATGCTAAATATTATAAAGAGGTAATAAAGTTTGAATGTAAAACGGGATGTTTAATGGACTGTATAGAAAAACGAATTGGGGACTAAATTTTAATTTGCTTACGAAAACCGAGTGAAATTTAGTATTTGTGTGAATCGATGTAATGATGGGGAACAATATACATATGTAGGATAGGTAAGTCACGAGTGGTCGACGACGATGTTGGGTCCATTCCTTGTGCATATCGCGTGGTAAAGTTCAACGGCGCGAATTGCTTGGAGCGATATGTGCTGTTCAACGATGGACCATAGGAGACCGGCGCGTACGCCGTGCGGAACAAACGAGCTTGGGAAAGGAAAATAGTTTTAACGGGGTGTATATTATAAATAGCTTTTTCCCGCGACTTCGTCCGGGTAGGGATAATTACTTTGAGCAACATTTAATTTTTTTTAGGATACTTATTTCGCAAATAATACACATACAAACTCTCAACTTATCAAGTGCCTAAATACAAAGTTTCATGGTTTTATCTTTGACAATGACAAACTTTCATACAAACTTTCATTCCCTATTTCAACCCCTCCAATCCTATGTTCTATTCCAAAGTCTAGTCTATCTCTGTACCAAATTTCATCAAAATCGACTTAGGCGTGAAACCGTAACAGACAGACAGTTACTTTCGCATTTATAGTATTAGTAGGGATGTACCTATACAAAACGCGATCGTTCAAAAAGTTTTATAAGATTAATTGATAGGAATGTATGGAATTGACTCCTACTCTGTACTTCCACTAAAAATGATAATAATTGTAACCAATGTGTTGGAAAAAATGGTGTTAAGGCAGATCGAATTTCTTTCCGGCTCTTTTTTTTATCGTTATAGGTTTGGCTTAGTGGCCACAATCTCACCTGATGTTAAGTGACGATATGGTCCAGGATGGTAAACGCTAAACCTCGTGGAAGACTGGCTCTCAAGTGCAGCTGCCGGAACACACCTATTGATGCTTGGCGATAGATTTTCAACTTGAGGGTGGTAGCTAGCCAGGCGGGCATCAGAAAAAGCCCTACCACCATGCTATGGTTTCCTCACGATGTTTTCCTTCACCGAAATCTCAGGCTCATTGTAGGGATTCGAACTCACGTCATTCGACGCGAAGTCGTACACGCTACCACTGCGCCATCATCGCTCTCCTCGATGACTGGGATGATTTTTGAACCAGTGCATTGAATATGTGCCCTCTTAGCGCTTAAATTAGGTTAAATATATTTGATTTTGATTTATTCCAGAACTGGGCTTTCCTTGCCCGTTTCTGCTTCTTATCCTTGGACGGACAGTTCGAATACTTAATCGAGTATGACAGAGATATGGGTACACCTAATTTGTTACTTTATTACGACGACGAGACGCAATGGCCTGCTGTGTACCACAGTAGTAAGGTACACCATTGTTCCATGTTGATTATGTTCTCTACGTCACTAAGTCTGTAGGAAAACGTGTTATTGCAAGAAAGATTCTTGTTTTGAGTAATAGTAATTTTTGATCTTTATAGGTTAAGCGTTTGGCTAAAATGTCACCTGATGTTAAGAGATATTTGTGCAGGCCGGTATGACAGCGATGATCGCTAAAGGATTGTGCTGTGGTTACCATTAGGAATAATACCGTCAATTTGCCGAGCTATTATATTAAAAAAGGGACGATGTGGCCCAAGATGGTAACACGCTAAGCCTACTGGAGAAAATGGCTCTCAAGTGTAGCTGCCGGAACACACCTTTTGTTTTTTATAGCACTAAGGTGGCAAACAAGCATAGAGCCCGCCTGATGGTAAACGGCTACCGTAGCCTATGGACGCTTGTAATACCATAGGTATCACTAGCGCGTTGCCGACCTTAAACCCCTCTCCCCTACGCATAGGAGCTCTGGAAACCCTACTCACCCCAGGAACACAACACAAGGTTATTTATTTGGCTGCGATCTTCTGTAGGGTGGAGGGGAGGTATTCCATCAGTAGGGCTGCACCAATTAAAGAGCAATCTACATAGAAATTCCTTTGTGCCCTACCTCTCTTAGCACTGTTAAAATCGTTAAAATTATCGTAATGAAATGGTTTTCCAAATTTTCCTAATTTTGATACAAGAATTTCGCAGGTAGAGTGAATTATGTTTATCAAATCACTTCATATTTAGATAGCTGTATTGATTCTCAACTGTGATTGGTTATAACTCTATGAAATTTGATTGCAACGGTTGCTGTCTAACTTTTGGTGTCAAATTGACAGCACTTTGAAGTCAATTTACGGTATAGTTTGGTGTTAATTTGCTAACAAATGGTTAATGGTGTAATATTATAGATATAAATAAGGAAATATACTATATTTTCGTTATTATGTTCCTTATTAATAACATTTATTTTGGACATTCAACAGACGTGCAAAGAGCGTGAAGCTGTACTCAAAGTTGGACAGAATCAAGTCGTAAAGCTATCTCACTGGTATCCTGACACGGAGTATTCTGGCTGTATGGTTACCAAGGCGAAAAAAGAGTTGCCAGCCTCCAAAAGGTATCATACTATTAGGTCCTTACATTTGAAATTAGCGTTTTGTTGAACTGGCCACCTTGATCTCAAATATCTGGCGTTTGATTAGGAATTCCAAATTCAAATTTATTTCAAATTTAGGCTTGTGTATTTGTGTTTCTAATTTGGTGATTCATTTATATTCGCACCATTTGATTGTTCTTTGATAACGTTAGCGACAGGCTTCAGTGTGAAATGTGAAAGCTCGAGAAATGGTTACCGCATGAATTGACTGAAGCACACCAACAAACACGCGCGAAGCTGTTCGAACCGCCTCCAAAGATTTTATTGATTCTCGCTCTCACAATTGTTTTAGCAATGAAATCATTGGTTAAATGTATAATTTCATAATGTTTTTTTCGTTTTACTTTTTCCTTATAAAACTCTAGTTTCATATGCAAAGACCTATTTATTTTACTTACATTCTTTGGTCTTGTAAATATAATAGTTATTAATAAGGTGAAAATCGTGTCATTCAGTCACCGCGCTTAGTCTTTCAAAGAGTGTGACTGTTTGACCAAAAACTTTGAAAGTTACAAAATTTGCTAATAATGCGAAATTATTTAAGTTAATCACTAGTACAAAAAAAACGGAAATTAAGGCCCTTACTTTAAGGATCCCTTCTTTTCACTAAAAAGAAGAACTTTAGAAGATTTATTGAGGGGCGTAAAAAGGTTAACATTAAAGTAATGGGGTGATAGTAAATGGAGGAATATAAATTTATTAAAATGTAGGTCTGTAATATCAATAGGACTAAAATGCAACATCCCGTGTACTCATTACACATTACAATTGTATATTATATTACGACGATAAGTTGCATGCGAAATGAGACTCAAGATGGTGGTTTGACAATTTTAATTTTATTTGAAATGCGTACCTAGTATTTAATACTAGCTGTGTCCGTGGTTCCGCTCGCGTGGAATACATATGTTTATGAAGATATCGTGACAATTTTTTTTTTTGGTAAGGTCTAAGGAGTAAAGCAAAAAAAAAAAGTTCAAAATCTATTTAGTAGATTTTGCGTGATGCGAGCACAACACTATACCTCAAACATTTTATTTATATAGATAGATAGAAGATTACGCTGCTAGTTAATTTTATATGTATTTTTTTTCCAGTCCATCAACAACTTACAAGCCTTTATTAACAACAGCTAATCCCTTTTTAAAACCAAAAGAGAATCAAAATTCAACCGAACCCGAACCGCCAAGCGACCCCTTATATTATGATCAATTCCTAAAAACTACAACTGCGAAACCGAATTCTACTACCACTGCGAAACCGAATTCTGCTACCACGGGAATTAATCCTACCACCGCTCGATCAAATTCTACTACGTGGTACGAAATATTCCCAACAGACGATTTCCATGACACCACCACGTCGACAGATGAATTATGGGAAAATATTGGTGTGGATTCTAACGATAATGATTTTGGGAATTTGAAAGATGTTGAAATTTTATTTGATAATCATCATAATATTAGCGGGGTAAGTAAATATTTTGCTCAATATAATTCAAAAAGCCTCGTGATGCAGTGATAGTATACTCTACTACGGAGATAAGTGGCTGCGATTTAATTCCAGATTTAACGATCATTTGTGTAATGAGAGGTATAGGGACACACCCCAATGCTTATCCATAAAGTGCACGTTATGGATATGCAGGTGTCACGTGTCACTCATTGTTTACCGTTCCACAATAATGTTATACATTAGACAGTCTGGTTGTAGACGTCTAGACAAACGCGTGTATACTGTAATAAAGTCTGTTTTGGTACATAAGTACTTTTGTTTTGGTACTGTTAGACATAAACATAGCATAGACAAAATAGATTGTGGGTAAAAATTCAAAAGAACAATATGAGACTAACCTGTCATCTACTTCTGAATTACAGTATTAATTCTATTTTCATTGTTAATTCTAATTATAGTTTAGTTTCAATTTCTCTTATTATTATTATCAAATTATCGTACCTTATTATTCTTATTTATGTTCAATCTTTATGTTTAAGTTTTATTATTTTATATGAGTATATTTAAATCTATTACTTAAGTATGTTGTCTGAGCATGCCGTGTTCACCATTAAATATAACGTCATTTTAATTTTGTTATATGGATAGTTTTATGAACCACGTATAATGCTAAGTTATGTTGGTGAGTCATAATAAATACATAAATAAACTTGGAATGTGGATATTTTAATGCAAACAATAATTCACTTGATATGAACTTTTATTTGAATATCCAACTGGGCTCACACCTAAAAGTGTAATTACTAGAGCGGTGGCTATATAGTTATATGTAGGAGTATTTAATATAATATTATCTTTATGTACGTACTAGTTGTGCCCGCGGCTCCGATTGCGTTGGCTACATAATGTCGTTGTTCGAGCGAATCTTGCTGCCCCCGCTCCAAACCACGGCTGTCGCCAGCCGGTAATTTTAAAGGCATAAATGCTAATTGTTGATCATCCTTAGAAATAGGCATATGCTATCGCAGACTTTTTTGCTGGTATTTTAAGGTCTACAATTATGTAATACATTCGTTTGACATATCTCTTATGGTTTCCTCAGCGTAAGCCATTTAAGCGACCCAAATGCGTCTATTTTCTCGAATTGATTCACCATTATCGTCACTGCTTATATCGTATGTTACTTTATCTAACGAAATATTGCCAGATAGCATAGCTATTATCTAAAATATAAGCATGTAAATCAGATAAGTGGTTTTCACGTGAAAATAACATAAACGGACAGACAAACAGAGTAACATTTATTATAATATGTAGATAGAAGATATCAGTTGTATGGTTAAAATAATACAACCTTTGTAACTTTATTCTTCCAATATTATGAAATACTTGGAAATATAATAGTATCCTATGAACTTTTAAAAAAAATACATGTCACAGTTTGTCTTAATGTTTGAGACATGAATTTAAAGATAGGTATTTTTTAACCAACTAAAGTGACAAACAAGCTTACCGTAGTTTATGGACGCTTGTAATAATTACCAGAGCTTTTATTAGTGTAATACATGTAGCTGAGAATGTTACTATTCTGCGATATTCCACGACTCAAGCGAAAATCACTTTCAATCGCCGCCCGTTTTAAAATGCGTCCGGTCACACATCGAGCCCAGCCTTGTGGCTGGTTAATAATGCGGGGTTTCATAGTATACAAGTCATTGTACGAATACGAAGTTATTAGTACGGATTCCACAATCACATCGACAAGAATCTCCGGCATATGTTAAATAGTATCTTATCCATCATTACGTGTTGTTAGAAGAAGCCGGTTCTTGTAATACTAGCGCGTTGCCAGTTTGGATCCCTTTCCCTAAGGGGCTCTGGAACTCTATTCATCGCAGGAACACAACATAAAGTTATTTGGCTGCGATCTTGTTTAGGGTGGAGGTATTCGACCAGTCGGACTGTCTGAAAGAGTTCTGATAAAAAAGAAGTGAACGAAACGTCAGATAAGAAAAGAACGCGCGTGGCGTTAGAAGTTCTTAGTACTTTCTGAATAGTCTCACTCGATGTTATATGAACTATGTTATATCTAGTGTAACTATGTTCACTACAATAGTAAATGTGTTTATATTTCCAGCGTAGAATAAAGAGATCTACCTTTGATCTTTATGAGCGATATCATCAACGTAGAATTAAAGCAGAACCCAATAAAAACGGTCACAGGGACGGAAGGAAAGTGGATAATATTGAGAAACTAATCGTCTCCTGTCACAACTCGAGAAGATTCAAATCCGCGAGGGAGCGCTGGTGGTTCATAGCTATAAGTAACTGTGATAGTTCTGTGGTGAGATTTTGACCTCTATGTGCACAATACAATGTAATTTTTTTTTTTAATGTTCCACAGTTTTGCCAACGTCACGTAAATAGAATATTTTTATACTTATTCTTCTAATATTTAAACATAGCTCTAACAAGATGGCGGTTAATATTAAAACTGTCCGGAGAGTTTTTGTGGTAATTAAAAATGAATTTCCCTAGTTATAATATTGTACAATCCACTTCACTTGTGCACAATAACCGAACTAAATCACAATGTAGGGCCAAATAACATGAGTTTGTTAATTTAAAAAAAAACAGCACATAATACATGTATTACTGGACGGCGGGAGTGGTAAGGACAACTCAAAAGATTTTTTTAGTTAGCCCGGCTAGGCTTTGGCCAAAGGGCCAATAAGCCAACAACATATGGTCCAAATTCCATTTAATGTTGAATAGTCAAGGAAATGAAAAAACATATTTTTGCCTTTTTCGTACATTTCAGAAAAATGAAGCAAAGTTTTTTTCTATTGTCATAATTATGTCAGGTGATGTCCTTTCATTAATGTTGGAGTGTTGTGAACAAACGTGCGAATAGTCAGTCTACGGGCATGAGAGACAAGTGGGCTAATTATTTGGATGATAAATACCCAAAGGTAGAAGGGGCGGCAGCGGTACAAGAATAATAAAAAATGACGAATAATGAAATAATGTGTACTCACCAAGGACGAAGGCAGCTGCTAACTGGCGGCTGGCGGGGGATGGCGTTTAGAGCCGCTAGCGTCGTGTGCAACGTAGGCCACGTGGGGGGAGACCGATCACGACCGCCGGCGGGAACGGACGTGTTTACGACTGTTCTCTGCCGCCTTTGTGAAGTTTTACGACCTACCGGCCTTGCTGCACACCTGCATCGCACCTGCGCCGCACCTGTGTATCGCCGTCTCGCTCGCACCCATTGTGTCGCGCTACACAACCATAAAACTGCTCTTTTAAGAGCAAATTGTTTCTATTCGACGAAATCCACACTTTAGTGGTCACTTGCCTGATACCTGACGGTGCCAACGAAAGCAAGTGGGTGCGTGACCCAAGCGCCCCTCGGTTGCCTCCTTCAGAGGCAAACGATAGTACTTGGTCGGGCTCAGGAATCTTGGCCCTTGATAGAGTCATAGTCAAGCCCTGAGTGTCTCCTTCCCACCCTTCCGATCCTGCTACACATCCATCCCCGAGTGTCTGTTTGGGCGTAGCTAGGTATTTATACCGGCTGCGTTCTCTGCCTCGGGCTTGATAGGGACCTCCACGTAGGGCCCGGTAGGTTCTTCTCCTGCGAGTCATTACACCGTGACCCGCAGGTCCCTTTGCACGGCTCGGGATAGCCGTTTAAATTCACTCGGCGCACCCCCCTGCCTCTCCGGCAGGGAGGTTTAACTTCACCCCCGCCCGCCCAACCGCCACCGCCGGAATGGCACACCAATCTGAGCTCGAACGCTTCAAAGCGTTCGCAACGACCCTGCATCCGTCGCTATGGACGGACTTTAATAGGGCCATCGCGGCCGTGCAACCCGCCGTCGTCATCGCTCAGGGCACCGAGCCCAACAGCGACCCCGCCGCGCCACAAGCGATAAACAAGAAGCCCGTCCCGCGCTCCCGCTCGACGGCACCCCGCGCTCACCGTCAGACGCCGTACAAACGGCCATCGTCGCGTTCGCGTTCCCCGGGCGTTCAAGCCACGACCCCAGCGCCCTCTGCGCTACCGATTAAGAATCAATCTTCTTCACTTGTCCCCGAAGCGGAGACACCGTCGCTTGTAGCAACAAACGACAGCTACTCTCCCGCTATCCCAGACCCCGAACCGGAGTCCAACGATATGGACACGGCAATACACACAGACAACGAGGGCTTCACCCTCGTCCAAAAAAACAAGCCCGCCAAACGGGCCTCGCGTTCGCGCCCAGAGTCTCCGGAGACTCAGTCGAGACCCCAAAAAGCGCAGCGAACCGGGCTGGATAGCCACGCCCCCCGCTCCGCAGCGCCCTCAGCGCCTGCCGGTACCTTTGCCGGCAGAAAGGCGCGTCGCCCGCCCCCCGTCACGGTCCAGAACAAATCGGTCTGGACAAAACTCTCAGAGAAACTGAGAGAACTCCGTATCCACTACACCCAGGCCAGTAACACGGCCAACGGTATCCGCGTCCAGGTTTCCACCTCGGACGAACACCGTCAATTTACCAGGTTGCTCCGGGACAGCAACCTCGAATATTTCACGTACTCCCTGGAGGAAGAACGTCAACTCCGGGTTGTAATCCGCCGCATCCCGGTGGAAATCACACCCGAGGAGGTCAAAACTGACCTCTTAGCCAAGGCCTTCCCTGTCCGCGAAGTGCACAGAATGCACGGCGGACAATCCAAAAACAGACCTCTCGACATGGTCTTAGTCATATTGGAACTGACCCCCGAGGGCAGAGCCATTTTTAACGTTAGGAAAGTGTGTGAGCTCTCCGGAATAGCCGTAGAGCCCCCACACAAGAACCGCAGTCCTCCGCAGTGTCACAACTGCCAGCTGTACGGTCATTCGGCACGCAACTGCCATCTCCGTCCCAGGTGCGTTAAGTGCCTCGGGGACCACGCGACGAGCGAGTGCTCGCGCACTCGTGAGTCGGCTACCCCTCCGAGCTGCGTGCTATGCGGCAACGAAGGTCACCCCGCGAACTATCGCGGCTGTCCCCGTGCCCCGCGCCCCACGCGCCCTACGCGACCCATGCGCCCTACGCGACACACCCCTCCTCAGAGGACACGTCCCGCCGTAGGACAACCAAAGCCCCTGCTCACGCCAGAGGCTTTCCCCAGCCTCCCGGGCGCCTCCAGCGCCCCGGTGGCAGCCGCCCCTGCGCCCCGCGCACCCCCTCCGGCCATGCGAGCTCCTCAAGCAGCATGGGTCTCCACTCCCCGCCCTCAGCCTCCTAAGGCTCAGGCCCCCCCGCCCGTCAACACGCGCCGCGGCGTTGACTACATGGTCATGCTCTTCCGCGAGCATGACCCTCAGGAAGTACTGGCGTACGAACAGTGCGTCGCTGAGTACGGTCCCGGCGAATCCATCAGGCGTTTCCCCCTGATGACAGCGACGCTAATGCGCCTGGCCCGTGCCGGGAAATAGATATCGGTTATCAATGGCACGCATTAAGCCTAGAAGCCTCAATATATCTTTTTTTAACGCGCGAAACCTCTTTCCACAACGGGACTTAGTATCCACCTTTCTTAGGGAACGGGAGATAGACGTGTTTCTAGTACAAGAAACACTTCTAAAACCCAGTAGGCGCGACCCTAAGATAGCAAATTACAATATAGTCAGAAATGACCGTGCCACCCTAGGAGGCGGCACGCTCATCTACTACAAACGTTCCCTCTATTGCATGCCAATAGACCCTCCCGCACTTACCAATATGGAAGTGTCCGTCTGTAGAATAGGCATGACTGGCCATCCGTCAATCACGCTTGTCTCTGCATATCTCTCCCCGAATAAAAGACTCCTTCAGTCCGATCTGGAGGCGCTTTTTTCACTCGACCAATCAGTCATAATAGCAGGCGACCTCAATAGCGGTCACACCCTTTTCAACAACCCGCGCAACACCCGTAACGGGGTTATACTAGAACTATTATGCGACGTGCTCGGCTTTGACGTCATAGCACCGCTAGAGCCCACGCACTTCCAAGACAACTGTCAACCGACAGTACTTGACATAGCCCTCCTCAAAGGTGTCTCACTTCGGTTACGACTTATAGAAGTCGTACACGAACTAGACTCCGACCACCGCCCGGTTATCTTACAACTCGGGCAACCGTTCGACCCCAGTCCGCCAAAAGTCAAAATAGTTGACTACGCGATCTTAAATCGCTACTTATCCGATAACGCGACCCCGTCCAGCCTAGCTAGGATCCCCGACGTATTGGAGTCAACCGCAGACGCCGATTTAGCCATCGATTCCCTGGTCGACTACCTCCAAACCGGTGTAAGGGAGGCCTCGAGAGAGGTGCAAGCGGCAAACGAACGCCGTTTTATACTCCCCCCCGGCTTACGAGCGTTAATCACGGAAAAGAACGCCGCGACACGTGCACATGACTCTTATCCGACGAGGGATAACACCCGTAGGTTACGACAACTTCAGAGAGAGGTTAGAACTCGCATCGGAGAGTACAGAGGTCACCGGTGGGATAACCTCTTAGAGGGTCTCAAGCCGTCCCATCTGGCTTACTGGAACCTCGCCCGCTCTCTGAAGTTAGAAGCTTCCGCCCAGATGCCGCCCCTCGAAAGGGGCCCCGATCTCCCACTCGCGTTCGATAGCGACGATAAGGCAGAATGCCTTGCCGCAAGCTTGGAGAGCCAGTGCTCCCCAAACTGTGACAACGTAGACACTGCCCACATCGAAACTATCGAGACCGCCGTTCAGGAACTCACGTTGATTCCCCCCGCGGAAACGTTAACCCCGGTCACGCCAGATGAGGTCTGTTCTATCATTAAAGGCCTTAAGCCTAGGAAATCTCCCGGTCCTGATGGTATCAGGAATGAAGTACTCAAACTTCTTCCTGATCACCTCATAGCTCTTTTGGTCTGCATCTTCAATGCAGCCATAGCCCACTGCTATTTTCCAGCCGTCTGGAAAAAAGCTATAGTTATAGGTATTCGTAAGCCCGGCAAAAAAGCTTCGCTTCCCGAAAGCTATCGCCCGATCAGTCTCCTAAACACCCTAGGGAAACTCTACGAGCGGATCCTTCTGAACCGTCTCAAGGTCGTTATAGACGACAAGAATTTATACCCGCCCGAACAATTCGGTTTTCGCGCCCGTCACTCGTGTACACATCAAGTGCACCGCCTCACGGAGCACATCACGAGTAACTTCGCCAAGAGCAATATTGCTCCCGCCCGCACGCTTGCGGTCTTTTTCGACGTAGCCAAGGCCTTTGATAAGGTCTGGCACGCCGGACTGGTCCACAAGCTATATCAATTAGAAGTCCCGGATAGGTTAGTTCATCTAGTTCACGATTTTCTACGCGACCGCACCTTCCACTACCGAGTGGAAGGAGTACTATCTACCGCCCACCCTATACGCTCAGGCGTCCCGCAAGGTTCCATTCTGGCGCCTTGCCTTTTCAATCTGTACGTCAGCGACCTCCCGAAGCCCCCCGGGGTCGAGGTAGGGCTCTACGCTGACGACACAGTCATATACGCGTCAAACAGACATAGAAAAAATCTCGCCTGCGCAGTCCAACGTGCCGTAACCACTCTCGGGGAGTGGTTTCGAACGTGGCGAATAGCTATTAATCCGGTAAAGAGCGCCGCGATTATGTTCGAACCGCATACATGTAAACTACCACGCACGGTAGGACCCCTTTCATTATTCGGTAGGAATATCCCTTGGGCCACCAAGACTAAATATCTGGGTGTCACCCTCGACTCGAAGCTTAACTTCAACGCACACGTTACTATAGTCCGGAATAGGGCCGTCTGGATCCTTTCCCGCTTGCGGCCCCTGCTCAGTTCGGTAAGCAAAATGTCCTTAAGACATAAGCTTACACTATACAAGATGTGCGTCCGTCCGGTCTTGACATATAGCTGCGCAGCGTTCGCACATATGTCCAAACATAACTTTGTCCGCATGCAAAGAGTCCAAAATCGGTTTCTCCGTCGCCTGCTTGACCCTCCAGCCTTCGTTAGGAACATGGACCTCCACAGGGACATGAGGCTTCCCTCGATAGAAGCCTATGTGAAATATCTCACCAGGAGATACTTCGATAGCGCTTCGAATCACCCCAACCCGCTCGTAAAATCCACCGCGAACTACGTCCCAGACAACTCGATCCCCGTTGCCAAACGTTATAAACGCCGTCCGCGAAATCTCTTTGTCGATCCCGACGACGACATCGAGAAAGCTAATAATTACTACGCGTCCGCTCCCGCAACATATGCGTGCTCGCGCCCACGCCCGCGAAACCACCGTTCCCTCCGCAGGGGACGTACGGTTAACTTCGTTCCCGCACACCCGCCACGACCGCCCTCCTCTGCGGCAACTCAAGCCTAGGTCCGATCCATCGACATGGAGCCCTTGAGCCAAGCAGCCGCTCGCGCGATACAAGTGACTGTACAATCACTAGCTTTCACAGCCATACATGACACTGCATTATACACACATGCACAACACACATAGGTACATAGGTTCTGTAAGGGACCTTTTTTTTTCTTTTTTTGCCTAGTTAGAGTAGACAAAAATTTCAGACCACTAAATACACATACACATGTTCCTTCCCTCCTCCCAGGGGGCAGAAACATGTATATATGTATAGTTAGTTTAGATCGAATTACGGATAGGGAATTAGTCAGATCGCGACTTAATTGCATACGCGCAACAGTCCGAGCCGAGGTCCGGCCACTTTGGCACCCTCGGATGTTGTTGCTTAGCTTTCGTGGCTGAGTGCCCTAAGCGCTCGCCCCCAAGCCCGGTAAAGCTGTAAAAGCCGTAAAGGCTCCAGGGCCCCTTAGGCTAACAGTGTAGTCAGTTCGAAAAAAAAAAAAAAAAAAAAAAAAAAAAGGCCACGTGGCTGCCTCGTGCTCACGCAATACTATATTTTGCCGCCATTTATAGGCGGCTGGCGGTAGCGGTTTCCGAACTTTTGCCGTACCTAGGTATACTGCTCCCGGTATTAATACTTAACTGCAATCTTCCTAGGTGCTAAAAGTTTCAGCAGTTTATTATATATGCGCAGTTTATTATATGCGCCCAACCAAATGTTGTTTTATTACATTTTTTTGTCAAAAACGTTTCAGGGGTTAGATGTAAGGTACAAGTTCCTGATGACAAACGGTCCAGATGGTGATTTCTGGCACGAGCATTTCTCAGCTGATGAATTCTGTGAGTAAATTTCTCCACGTTGTCTTTCAACCAAAACTACGATTTGTATATTCTTTCCAACGATATTAAGTCCTTCTGAAGGAGTGTTTAGAGACATTTGATCAGTTATGAGTCTGCCATGAATTCTTGTTACTTTGCATATTAAGCTAACAGTGCCGCGGATTTATTCGCGATTAATTTTAAACATTTTTATTATTGATAGAAATGTTTCGCCTTTTTCGACAATGCTCGTTTCTTGTCGGGCAGACAACTCGCCCTCAGCGTCCGGTACTCCGCGCCGCGCCATATTGAAGCAATGATGGCTCAGTGGTAGAGTATACGGACATTGCTCGATGGACGTGAGTTCGAATCCCTGCAATGAGCCTGAGTTTTCTGTGAAGGAAAACATAGTGATGAAACCATAGCATGGTGGTAGAGCTTTTTCTAATTGTCGCCTGGCTAGCTACCACCCTCAAGTTAAAAATTTGTCGCCAAGCACCAATAGGTGTATTTCGGCAGCTGTACTTGAGAGCCACTCTTTCCACTAGGCTTATCGTGTTACCATCTTGGGCCACATCGTCACTTAAGATCAGGTAAGATTGTGGCCATAACCTATAACGATATAAAAAACATGGTCCGTCCCCAGTATTACTTACCGTACTTTCTAAATTATTCTTTATACGGCAATTGCTCCACTTCTAAGGGTCATAGCGTAATATATAAACCTTCCTCAATAAATAGACTATAATATCCAAACATGACTTTTCAGATTCGACTGCTAGTTCCAGAGATTAGCGCAAAAATATAGATAAAAATAGAGTTTTTACAAGTTTTTATTTAACTTGTAACATTCGTATATAAGTATATAACTAAGAGTATTTACATTTTTGAATATTTCTTTTAAAGCTTAAGACGTAAAACATCATTTCATTTAAACTGAAGCCTTTAGCTTAGATGTAATGATGTTTTAAGTCTTAATCTTTTAAAGAAATATTGAAATTTTAAACGTTTATTTAAATTTCATTTAGTAAGTACTGCCTCCATCTCTGACCAGTGTCCAAAGACACCCTTCTCCTGTAACTTTATTAATAATTAAAAATCATTGAAGTGAAAACTTCTTTAGCAACGTTGAAAGTCGATGAAACGAAAAAGCGATAGTAAAAAGAGACAACTATATATATTTAGGATTTAGGCAACGAGAGAATAAGATACATTTACATTATGCACGGTTAATGCAAGTCCTGATTTTTATTATTGTGATCGTCGTTGGGTTAAACTAGTGATGTGAGACGACCAGAATTCATACGCAGTACGCATGAGTGATCGATAGTTCGAATCCCACTGATTTAGAATAGGTATTAAAAAAAATAATAATTCAAAAACAAGTCTAAACAAGAGATAATTTTTGGTTAACTGATTTCTTCATAAAACAATACTAGATGTGCTCCCGGTGTTACTCGCGTACACATTCGCATACGTGGCGGTGATGATCGCAGTCGTAGTGTGCAGCGTTGAACTCAAGTCACGCCATCTTCTACATTCTACCTACAAGCTGTTCCTGGTGTCGATAGTGGTGCAGCATTGCGGTGTTATGATGCAAACGTTGGCTTACATCAGATACGCTGCCAACGGCGTGGGCAATCCAACCGCTGTTATAATAGGTAAATATTATTTTTGAATTCTGTTGCCTTATTGGTAATCTATATTAATAATGTAATAAAGGGGAATATTTTTTTGTTACATTGTTTAAACACGCTAATCCCTGGAACTACCAGTCGTTTTCTTGTTTTAGGACAATTCCTTTGTGGTTTATCTGAGATGACGTTTCTTCTTCTCCTTGTCCTGATGGCTAAAGGCTTCACAATTACCCGCGGCCGCCTCAAGCTAAGCTTCACCGTCAAGTTGACTGTATTTATGTGCTGCTATGTAACGACTTATATAATTCTGTTTATATATGAAACAAAGGTGAGTATATTCCAGTAATAATGAACAGTATCGGTTAAATTCTTTAGTCGCATTAAGGGTGAATTTTACGATACGCACTTTGTATGAAAAAGTTTCAACTATGAAGTTGCTTGCTAAAACCTTTTGTTTTATTGGGTGAAGATAGTTTCTTGATGTTATTCGTCAGTGAGACTTTGGGTAGTCATTTCGGATACTCCCAAAGTGTGTTTTTAATCACAGGGAGTAAAATTTTATTTCATGTGTTGTTAGTTAATTGAATTTAAAAAAAGTGATCTATACGTTTTACATAAATTAGCCTAAACCGAAAAATACAATTCAACGATAAGAAAACACCGCGCGCCTTAGTCCAAGAACGGCCGATTTACTACAAGCCTACACCTTGTCGTATTCTATTGCACTCATCTATCTCTACCGCTTTATATTCGTAGTTATGTGGACTCCATCTGTCCGCACTTAGACTCCTTATAGGTACATTGTGCGTTAATTGTTCTCTCTTTTCTCTCTCTGGCTTAGTACTTATTTCTGTCCTTTTTGTGTCATAAACTTTGCCCTAAAATTCGGCTTCAATTATAGTCTCATAATGCGCCCAAAGAATTTTCATCATGTTTATATACAAATAAATAAAATTGAAGTGTCTTGTACTTAAAAAATATGTCAGTCTGTCTGTTTGTTCCTGGTAATCTCCGAAACGGTTGTACCGATTTTGACGGTACTTTCACTGGCAGATAGCTGTTACTGTTATAAGAAGCAGAATAGGATATTTTAATAAAATAAAAAATTAAGGGTCCGCGCAAATAAAAATAATTTGGAAAAACGACTATTTGGAGCGCTTAAATGGCTTACGCTGATTAAACCACAAGAAATATATCAAATTAATGTTAGATCTTAAAAAGACCTACAAAAACGTCAGCGGGAGTATATTATGTCTATCTTCTAAAGACCATCCATAATAAGCATATATTTGTCTTTAAAATAACTGAGAGCGGGAGCACGATTCCCGCGTGTGTCCGCTCGACGACATTCTGTAGTCCCCGCGAATGCAGCCGCACGCACAGCTGGTTCAAAATAAAGTTGTATACCATTCGGGCGTCACCATTTATATTCTGACATGAACGTATTCAAGGCGTCTAGCTCCCATAAGTCAAAGCCAAAGTGCCCCACAAAACCAACCTACTCTGTTTTATTCCGGACACGTTACGAATATGTGGCGTATATTTTAACTGCTTTTTCGCACGTTACTACAAACTCTATCGAGTCGTATGTTACTCGGAACTTAAATAAATAATTATTTCATATTACAGGCATTCGACCCTGGTGAAGTTTTGTATCTATATGAAAGTCCAGCTGGATATGGACTTATTGTGTTACGTGTGATAGCGTGGTGTGTTTTCGCCTATGCCACTTATTTTACCGTCAGAAAATATCCCGAGAAGGTTAGTGTCATGTTATAATTTTTCTTGTAATCAAATTATTATTATTTGTATTTAATATTCATGAAATAATACTTTTTTATTATAGCGGTTGATCTTTACATATCTCCATATATTATTTATCGAGGTGTTTTATGGCAATGCCCATATCTCCTTTAATTCTTCATCAAAATTGAAATTTTCAAATTTTTAATTTCTGAAGTAGGTACAAACTTTTTCGTCAGTGTTTTCCAAATCGATAAAGTTGTATTATTTAAGCGAATTCTATTATGTAAGCGATGTTTTTGTATTCGACATTTTGTGCAGCATGTTTATTTTGATTCTTCTAAAAAAAATTATGTATTTTTGTATTTGACATTTATAAACACACTTTTCAGAACATATTCTACGGTCCGTTTTTCATCTGCGGTACAATGTGGTTCTACTCAGGACCGCTGTTTATTCTAACTGCTAATTCTTATATAGGTTTGTAGCTGGAAATTTTATTTACTATATTGAATTATATTATAGATTCGACTTAGGTACCTACTTATGTTATTGATAAAAACTTATGGATAAGTACTTATTTATTTATTTTATAGTATCTCGGCATATTCACTGTACTGTCCCTGATGATAAGCACAGTACAATCCAAATACATCGGCGACCACCGAGAGATCAAAATCCATCCCCGCTGTCATACCGGCCTTATTTCTCGATGTTAAGTAATAACTACCCACTGCAGCTCAAGTCTCAAATATAAACATAGCCTTGTCAGAGGTCACACGTTCATAGCTTGCCATTATCTACTGAGAATTGAAAGCTGATCCATCGTAAATTTCTGTTTTTTTTTTTAAGTTCCTACGGCACCTCTAACATGGTCAGAGATCTTGTGCATTCTAAATAAAGCTAACAACATGCTAGAACGCCCATCCTTCTGTGAGGAGTTAGTCCAACAGCCCCATTCTATATTATTTACAACTTTTTAATATTACTTAAGATTACCAAAAAAGCTTCTCTTATGTTTTTCTTACCCTACAAAAGCTTCCCTTCTCTTTTTTGGTTACTCTACATCATTTAACAATCTTACGTGCTACAGACAAAAGTTCGTTCATAATTTATACATTTTCATTTATACTGTTACAACTCCGGATGTGTCACTACGACAGGTCGGAATTTAAAATTTTATAAATAATAGAATTAATTAAAAATTAATAAAAATGTCTAATGTAAATTTCTGTTGCCAACTACATCCTAAACACTGTAACACAGCAACGAGTTTCTGAAGAGGATGTTTGATATTTCTGACCAGTCCTTAGCACAATAGAAGTAGTGGTCTGTATTATAGGTACAACAGGAATGGCACTTCCAATATAGTTGTATTTTGAGACGAACTGAAGCAACAACAGTGCCCAAGGAACAAACATTGACAATCAATTAGGTACAATTGGTTATCGCGTGAAACTGTTTGACAAGAGTTTGCTTATGTTTAAACAAAGATTTGAAAATAAGGCAGATGGAGCTTGACAGAACACGAAAAACCTGACAATTTTAGTATTACTTAGTATTTAAATGTGTCAATTTTCAAAGGAAACGTCATTCAATTTCAGCACCCCGTATGTTTTAATATTATATAAAAAAATATGCCGTCTTGTATGTAATTACACAGTAAAAGTTCTTCCTGAAGACAAAAAGGAAGAGGGAATATCGTTTCATAGGTAATAAAGATTATTTTGATATTATTTTTCGTGTTATTTGTTACTGATTACAAAACTGCAACAGTGTTGCTAGGTTACAATGAAATATTTTTCTGGAAGTTATAGTAAAATATATGTATGTTGGAAGGTTTACAACCTACCTATCATAAAACTAAAGGTAGGGTAATATTTGTCACGTAATGGTTTGTTTGTTTGACAACGACCTACAAACAGTGAAAGAGATAACGTTATGGTTCTTAAGTAAAAATTATAGAGAATCTTGGGCAATTTAGTGTACCAGTCAAAAATCTAAAGTCTAAGATGGTCGACAAAAATTTCAAATGCTTACGATATCAGAACCTTTAGGCATAGGTATGGTAAGTTAAAATAAAAGTAAATAAGTAAAGGGACCAAGAAGTATTCATTGCTAAGGAAAAAAACCAAGATGGCAGATATAAGTTTAGTTAAAAAAATTCGTATGTAAAGGTCCTCGGGGTCCTTTATTTCAAGTACAAAATCAGTTTTTTTATGACGGATGATGAATTAACGACTACACTATTGGAGTGGTAAAAAACAGTAAAACTTATGTTAACTACCCTGGCAACATCATTCACACGGTCATATGTGTTATCTGGTTGCCAAGGACAAACAACTAAATGCATGTCCCATTTATGTTCGTAAGCTTCCATCTGCCTTTTTCTCAAATCCGTGTGTTTAAATGTAATATTAGAATATCATGAAGCATAAATAAACAATGAATAAGAGTGTACGTAATAAAATTTCCAAAATAGCGCAAATTAAGTAGACTCAAAATTTGAGACCCAATGGCAACAATATAAAGGTCAGTGCAACAGAAGAGATGTAATTGATTTTGTAAAAATTCTATTTTATAACCATATTCCACAAATGTCTTCGTAAATGTCAGCAATAATTGTAGGTCATATTAAGATTGCTTATTTCATAGATAAATGGGTGAGAGAGAGCGTTGTTACCGCCGTCCTCCTCTTTATCGCATTCGCTGGACATATTATGTTTCTGGTAAGTTAAGCTTCTTCTTTTTAATTAATGTCGACGGTTTTTATACCCTATTATGCCAATGTCACGTGGATATAACGTTTTAGTAATCCTCAGAGTTCAAACAATGATTTAACAAGATGATGGCATGGTAAAATACTTCTAGTTATTATATTTTATAATCCACTTCACTGGAGCGTAATAACCAAACTACATATATCACGCAAAATGCCAGTATTACATCATGAATTAAAATAAAAACCACAATATGATGGATTAAAATCCTGCCAATAACTTCAAAATAACAAAGTTTAACAAATAAGCCCGGTAAAGCTGTAAAAGCCGTAAAGGCTCCAGGGCCCAACAAGGCTAACAGTATAGTCAGTTCGAAAAAAAAAAGTTTAACAAGTAGAACTTTGTTAAGGGGAAGCTGCATTCGGTTATTAAATAACTACTTAAGAATATTAACCAAAAAATGTGGGCAACTAGCTGATTTTGTTTAGTTATTTTTACACCTTTAAAAATAAACTTCCTTTATATTACATAATATTTAATGACTAGCTGTAGACGCGGCTAAGCTCGCGTGAACTACAAAAAAATGTTTAACCGGGATAAAAAGTATCCTATCTTTTAATCCAGGTTATAAACTACATTTATGCCACATTTCATCCAAACCCGTTTAGCCATTTTTGTGTGAACGAGTAGCAACCATCGAAACATACAGACTCTTATAATATTATTAACTAATTAGGATAATTAAGGAGCACTGATATGGAGTCCATGGCGGCTGTGAGCAAGAGGGCGCGCTTGACCGAGTGTTGCAACATTATGAATTTAAATTCTTCCAACGCAAATTTATTTCTGACATATTTTAGATGCTGACACTCCCAGTTTTCGCGAATAAGAATTTCCCATATCACGTTCGGACTACACAAATAGGAGTTATGGAGGTGATAAGTATATTTTTTTAATATATCATAGAATATAAATACTATGAAAGTAATTCCTGCCGACGTCAAATATTAAGAACATACATATTTGTACGTTGTAAAGTAACTTTATCTCAACAGTAGCGTGCAAAAATATTGCAGCGAATTAATATGAGTTGTGAAATCGTGGAACGATAGAAGTTTTTTTGAAAGAAAATTTTTGATTCAAATAATATGTTTCAGGTAACTGGAAGTAATGGGTTAAACAGTTTTGGGCACAATCCATACCAACCATCCAATGGAGCAGCGGAGACTGTTATTATACCTCTTACCAGGTGTGTTTTAAATATTTATGAAACGGCATTACTCTATTTATAATTGCCGTCACGAGTCATAAGCTCAAAGCAAGCTAATTCGCGCATCATGTTACTAGTTTTCGGATGTCATGTTGCTTAGGCAAAAAATTTACATAGGCCAATCCTATAATGCATAATGATACACTCCATCCCTTTTCCTTATATCTTACCCTCTACCCGCTCACCGGTGTCAGTTCGTTTGAATCTGAAGGGCAATCACGAACTGCTATCGAACATGTAATCGTATAAAATCATATACAAATTGCTTAAGCACTCAATACGATTACATTTCCGATAGTAGTTCGTGACTGACCCTCTGAACGGCGAACAATACCGGAGATTACGAAAGTAACTAAATACAAAAAACTTACATTTTCTTCTGATATTAACTAGTGAAAGTTGCATGGTGCGTACCTAAATATATGTACAGGAAGAAGAGGCCTCGTGAACTTCAAGAAAGCAGTAGTCCCTTTACTCCTATATTCCTTTCCGTATCATTGTGCGATTGTAATCTACCTGGGAAGGTATTTCAAACAAATTAGTAGGCAAGTATTTGAAAAAGAAGCGAATGAGCACTACACCTATTTTGAGACATTTAATATCTAGTTTATATTACCATTATTTATTTGTCTACTCACCTTTTTTTAAATAGGTTAATAAATCAAATATAAAAATATTTTACTAAATAAAATAAACCTAGCATTACTCCATAATAGATTTTATTTTTAAGTAATAAAAAAAATTTTAGGCGAACAGAAGAACTAATTGGCAATATGTATAACCAATACATGGCTACAGCTCCTCCGCTCTCTTTGGGAAACGAAACACCTAAATCGAATGGAGTCCCAAAACGTATCGATTCATTTCGAAATCGTTTCGTCCCTCAAGATAGTACTGAAACAAACGTTTCTGACGACATTCGCCCATCAGTTACTAGAGAGAATAAAGAAATATTTACTGTCGAAAATCAAATGTCTAAGATTGAATCTTCTTTGACAAACAACCTAAACAATAATACAATGCTGCCAACACCTTTAACCTCTACCTCTACACATGAAAATAATGAAAACAATAACAGGAATTCCACGAAAATGTTTCAAACAACTGATTCAGGTTCTTTAGAACCGTCTAAAAATGACACGCTAGTATTGCCGAGTAAACAAGATCCTCCTAAAACAGTAGAAACAAAGAAAGAGTTAAACAATGATGCCGGTAACAGAATGAAAGAATCCAGACATGAATTACCACCTGTGTCGAGACCCAGGCGAAATATTCTAGAACCTATTAAAAGGGAAGAGAGTTCTGTGACGTCGTGGTCACTAGCAAAGGGTCCGAATGTCGTCGCGATGCAAAGGAAATCTAAGAGTTTAGATAAGAATGGTGAGTTTATTGTATATATACTTTACCAGATACGCACTGAACTATTTTGAAATAAGATTAAGGTATAATAAGAATAATAGTAGTAATGAGTAAATAATAAGAATAATGTTTAAATTTTGACAGGTTTTCCATACATTATCTATCAAAACTTCAAAGTTATTTCTCAAATATTATTGAAAATGTATATCCATTATTCTCTGAGATTTTTGAAATATATATATATATATATATATAGTAATCCATGGTATTATATGATTTTGGTGTAAAGCAATGCAATCTACTGTGAAGATGATTTGTTGAAAATAACTCTGCATCTATAAATAGCTATCATAAGGTGGATAAGCACAGGCTTGCTTGACAACTCTATATGACTGGATCGCGACCACCAGACCCGGTGTAACACTGGCCATAGTGGTACGCCTAGGAGTGTCGTGTTCCGGGACCAGCCCGTCTATATCTAATATCAAGGAGAATGGCAGGGATCTGTACCTGACTGGGTATCGACCACCATACACATGATGAAAAACCTATCATTGTAACTCTATTTTGATTCGTCGAGTTTCCATCATCCAATCCATATTGCTGATCTCTCAATGGTACCTAGTTGCTGTTTTTTTATTGAGCTGTGCTAACCATTAAGAACAGAGCTGTAATTTTGGCTTGCTCCTTTAAAAAAAGTGTGTGTGTCAGCTCCGACGCGCGACTGGAGCTTACTCCACAAGATCTCTCATGGAATTTAGAATGTATGCAATTGGCAAGCAGAGTAAGTAAAGAAATCTCTTAGGATATATAATGAATGTATTTTTTTATTAGGAAATTTATGTCAATGGTTCATTAATAGGCTATAAGAATTTTCAATCTATACCGATCGTCCAATTCACCGACGTAAATTACGTCATTGCGTACGTGATGAAAATATTGTAGGTAACGAACATATTAAGCGCGTGGCCTGGTTGCGCGGCAGCGGTAGCAGCGACGTCGCGTCTTTTCCGGGAATTTTCTCCAATTCCCGCTCTTTTCAACGGTCGATTCGCGTCTGGCGGCTTTCGCAGAAAATTAAAAAAAGTTGAATAAATCTCAACCTTATTGAAATACCACTTAGGTTACAAAATTGTTTGTTCTTTTGTGTTATGTTGCACTTTCAATTTGACTCCTCATATTTTTCATTTCGTGCGCCTTATATCGTTTCCCAAGGAGTAAACTCCAAAAAAAGCTCGATTCAAAATGCGACGCATTCAAGCAAATCACATGTATTACAACGACTAGTTTTAACAATATTTTAAGTGAGTGCTTCTTATAATATGTAGAGTTTAGTTAAACAAATCTTTTCAGATGTAACCGATACTACTGTACAGGACGCTAAGAAAGTACCTTCAGTCCGAAACGGGTTACCGAGTTCTGGTGAAATATCGACCATTCACGAGGAGCACGTCCAAACTTACCAGAACACTGTCAGCAAAGCTACTATAGACTTATTCAGTGTTGCCAGTAATAAGAGTTGAATTTTATTGGTATATTATGTTAACAATTTTTTTAATTATACTTTTTGAATTCAACACTTTTTAAATAATTTTTTAGCACTGATACTGACTACTAAAGACGCGTATCTACATATAAATTATTAAGGTCAAAGATTGTAATTTTTAATGATTATAAGTTCAGACGCTTGTCAATGGAAATTCTATTTTTCCGATCATTATAATATATTTTACCTTAATAATTATCATCTTCTGTGGTACGTATGGCATATCACCAATTATATTGTGAGATTTCAAAGACTGGAGATATGTACATACTGAAACCGTACGATTTGGTACTACTTATCCACTTTTTCTCTTATAACCATTAGTTTGTTGTACAACTATGATTTGTGCTGGTACATTTCTATTATGTATAGGTACTATTTGTACGCGGAGATCAGTCTACTTTAAGTAATAAGCGTAACCAGGATTTTGTCAGGGGCAGGCAAGGGAATATTACTATAGAAGTACAGTTCAGTTCTAAAACAACAGCGTCCGTCGGTGACAGATTTCATCGACAGTTGTCGTCGTCATACTGGCCTGGTGAAATGACTCTTCACGTCTCGTTTGCGGGACGTTTTACATCCGCACACTTTCCACGCGCTTACTACCATCACCTTCGTAAGGGGGGAGTAGCTATCGCTCTCTGCCTGTTCCTGGTTACGCCCATGCACTACAATACTATATACACTACAAATCTGCATGGAGCGACGATAAAATGTCGAAAGATAATTCTTATTTCAAGGGTATATTGCAAAAACCTATTAAGTACAGTGAAGTTTTATTTTTATACTACAAATGTGGCAAACAAGCATACGGCCCGAATGATGGTAAGCGGCTACCGTAACTTATGTAGGCACTTTTGTGCTCTTGGGTTACCTTGATTGGTGGGTTGATTGAGGATTGATGGGTTAACATGATTTATTGCATAAAGTACTCACGCGTGTGGTCACAGAAATATCGTAGAGACAACTAGCGTTTCCCCGAGGGGTCGCGGGTAGTGCCAGTTAGCGCGAATGCAATTCTATAAAAGTGCATTCGAGTAGGTACATAAAATGTGTCCCTACAGAAGCTGGTAAACACCATAGGTATCACTAACGCGTTGCCGATCTTGAATGCCCCTACCCCAAAGAGCTCTGGAAACCCTACTAATTTAGGAACACAACACAAAGTTATTTTGCTGCGATCTTCTGTAGGATGGGAGTATTCCACTTGTCGGACTGCCCCAAGTAGACAGAAATCTACAAAGAAATTTCTCTGTGCCCTATCTGTCATGAAGTTATTTTTTTATACTTGGTTATATCCATAAATATCAATATCGGCCCAATTATCCTTTACAAAATCGTAGCTCTGACACTAGAACACATTTTGCTAAGAACACATATCCATCTCTCTTATACTAGTTTTGAGTACTCTGTTCACGACGTCGATGTGACAAAGACGGTTACATTATTTGAAATACAAATTAAATGTTGGCCACATTTAAATATTTTTACTTAAAATATGAATATCGGGCATAATCATTTTTGTAGTTTTATGTAACCGCAGTTTGAGTTCAGTGTTAGGATTAAGAGAATTACCCGTCATTTTGTACTTATTGAAGCAGATGCTTACAAAATTAATAGATAAAAAGTAAAAAGCTTAAATAACTGCCATTGAGGTTTTAGTAGTATACCCTTTATTAAATTGTTGGCAAAATATAATTTTAAGGACTGATAACAATAATGTAAGTTGCGTGATGTTTTCTAGTCATTAAAATATTCATTGTTTGACATTCAATATGTACTGTGGATTCTTAATTATATACATTTGTATACGCCGTATACTATTTATATTTATATATATCAGCCACACACTCATTCCTACTCATTCTCGCATCCCTTCCTAGTTCCTAAAAAAGTCACTTTATGAACGCCTCGCCGACTGGTCGTGTTGCAATCGCGCAAAGAAACGGAAAGTACTCAACAAACTAACAATGAAAACGCTCCGCTATAAAGTGTTATAAAAATTATATCACGCCCGCTTTTTACTACAAAGAGAAGTGTATAAAACCCGAAGTTCATGTGCAAACTCAAGTGCCAGGGGATATACAGAAACCAAACGAACCTGCGACCTAACATAACGGGAGACGTGGATTGGCATGGTACTCCTTTTCCACTTAGAACCGGCGCCTTCAACATTTTTATTGCTTTTAAGATTATTGAAGTAGTTTATACATCTTTAGACGTGTTATGAAAAAAAAAGAGTAAATTTTTACGTTGCGCGCGTACACTGTTACAGAAAGTAACTGGCTAGAATGTTTGAAAATAGCGGCTCGTTAAATTATCCGATGACATAAACACATAATTAATTATATGGACAGTCCTAAGGAATTGAAACATGATCAAAATGGGTTAATAGCAACATTTTCCTATTTAAAAAAAAAAACTTTGGCTGTTATTATTGGATGCCAAGCGATATGTAATTAGTTAGAATTATTATTAATATTAATGATCCCCATCTATGTATGATAATAGAGCTAAGAATATTTAATAAATTAGATTTTGGTAATAAGTGATGTTTATTTCTTGGCAGCATTTTTTAATTGCAAAAGGGCCGATTTTTTAATTAACAGTATTAGAAGAATCATTTTTAATTTTGACAGATTTTCCATACATAATCAGTCAAAATTATTCCTCATATAAAATTATCTGACGATTGAAAAAACGGCCCCAAGCTGATCATTTATCTGATAAGTATAGAGGGTAGATAAAACTGAAGAAAGAGAAGCTACCGTGGTAGATTAGGACTATCTGTGTAAAAAGTATCCCTAAAATAAAATCGCGTTTACTTTACCAGGATACCGTTTTTAAAGACAGCGTCAAAAGTTGTGAGAGTGATAGTAAAATTAGAGAAATAAATTTTTGTATTGTTACACCCGTGGTCAGTGAAAATGTCGTTAGGTTTTACGTCAATAATTTATTCGTACTCTGTGAAACAAAATTCAAAAAAACTCACTAAATTGTTTTGGTACTTACAGTATCTCTCTCTATGGTCCTCTTGCAGATTTAACACTTTTTGCAGTAGTGCTTTCAGCGCTCGCGCCCAAGCCCGGTAAAGCTGTAAAAGCCTTCTGAGGCTTCAGGGCTCTTAAGTATAGTCGGATCGAAATAAAAAACTCTTGCAAATTTCTGTTCCTTTTATCGCTTGTGGTTTCCACTTGGTTGTCCAAAACAGAACAGTCCGCGCCCGGAACACGGCTCGCTTATATACCGAAATAAAACGATGGTCGAAATCACCAGAATGAACTTGAATTTTACGTCATCGTTTAACCCTTTTGAGGGTTTTATTTCTGACGATTGTTTGTTGGAAAACGCAATCAAAGCGACAAGCTCTGAATGGTGTGAACTGCAATGTCGTTTCGTACCTACGAATATATACTCGATGTTTCGAGTAGATTCTAGACGTTTCCAGATATTTAGAGAATAGTGATTTTCTTCATTTTACTAAGATCGATACAATAGAATTACAATTAAAAAACAATTATCTTCGATAATAATAATTTCAGAAATATAGCTTAATAAGTTTCACGGTCAACAAGGAAGTTCTGGCCACTCTCTGAAATGATCATGTAGCAAGTTTTACACAGGCTTAGTTTGCGCAAGTCTATGTGCGTCATTTTGCGTGATTGTGGCGTAGTTCAAACGTGCCAGCCCAATTCCTCCAGGAAATCTACCAGTACCAAGGTGTTTTAATCCAGTATTGCGTCAGCTCTTTGCACTTCAAGATTATATCTGGCTGTCTCATTCTTTCTCATACACAAGAGGTCTTCGACATCTATATTGAAAATATGTTTATTCTGGTGACCATACGTCCTTGGCTCTTTGGAAATTGATGCTTTTTGGTGGACACGTGAAAAGTTAAAAAGTATTTTATGACTGCCCTCCTTACCTTTTCCTTCTGTATAGGTTTCAACCTTGGAAAGTTAATCCAACTAAGACCACTTATCCCATATTAACGACCCGCCCCGGCTTCGTACGGGTAATAAAATATTTTAAATCCGGATTTTCATACAAACTTTTATCCCCCTTTTCAGCACCTAAGGGGTGGGAATTTCCAAAAATCCTTAGTGCTCACCTACAGTGTAAATGGAACCCGCATGCAAATTTTCACAGTCCTAGCCCAAGGGCTGTGCGTTGATCGATCAGTCAGTCATCCAGTTAGCCAGTCTTACTTTATATATATAATCATCACAAATGGTAATAGTTATACACGGGGTGACGTATTAATTTAGTACAAGTTATTTTAGAAAAAAAAATAAGATTACTAAGTCTGAATCTTGCCTTCGAGATAACTAAAATAAATAACATTTCATTTTATACACTTTATTTAATACAATTCATCTACGTCTATTATCTATAACAATCACTTTCATAGTTTAAATCTAAAACCATATATTGAATATACTGAGATAGGTAATAGGTTGATTAGGGCGAGCCCAAAGACAAAGTAGATACATTAGTATCAGTGTAATATTGTTGCGCTGTACTGATTTAGCCTTAATGTCGATATCGGTACATTTTTCAGTGTCTAGTCTGTCTTCGCCTAGATCACCAAATACGCATTAAGTAAAGACTAATATAATATTTGGAGAAACAGTGGTAGTACAGGCAGTTATAATAATTTAAAATTAAAGAAAATTCACTTCAAATCTGTCCTTCAATTCTGTCCTTTAATTACATTAAATTGTTTATTTGTTTTACTATTAATATTAAAATTATTCCATATAACTAACATATATTTTATTTTTTTATTAATTATATAATATTTATATAAAGAACTCGATACTTTTTATTAAAATGACAACGTTTTCTAAATGTCAAATGTTTGTTTACAACCCGTATGACGTCACAGCAAAGATAACATATTGACTAATATGACTGACAGCGTTTGCAGAGTCCAAAATTAAAAATGAAAAAACAATTTTTAAATTGATAATATGTAGCCATCTTACACTTTTAATATCTGAAATCGTTAAATATTGGTTTCTTAAGTCAAATACGAAAGAAAATATTTATTTATTGCGCCTAATTTGATATGATGTAAGTAGCCTATTAAACAAAATGACTTATGAACTTAACATATTTCTTGTATTAAAATTGCCTATGTATACAGAAGTCAAAAACGCAACATAAATAGTATTAGACTTCTTTGAGGCCTTTTGCTCTACTGAGCTGAGAGGTTTGTATGTTGAGCATAACAGTTGTGTGTCTGGATGGCAAATATCTATATATGTATGGTATATCAGAGGATACCATAATACAAGAAGACAATCTCACTTGATGGTAACTGACGATGTGGAGTAAGATTATAACACGCTAGGACTAGAAGGACTGGCTTTCAAAAGGAGCTGCGGGAGGACGCCTATAGGTAGTTGGCGATAGACTTTCAAGTTGACGGTGGTAGCTATATTTCTTTGGAGAATTCCATCTACTTGGGGCAGCCCGACTCGTGGAATACCTAAGGACCTACCTAGTGTTGTGTTCCTGCGGTGAGTAGGGTTTCAATGAGCTCCTTGGGGTACGGTTCAAAGAAAGGTAGGGCACAAAAAAATTTCTTTGGAGATTTCTCTCTACTTGGGGCAGCCCGACTGGTGGAATACCTCCACCCTACAGAAGATCGCAGCTAAATTTGTGAACAGATCCTTGTGTTGCGTTCCTGCGGTGAGTAGGGTTTCCAGAGCTCTTTGGGACAGTTGGTTTAAGCTTGGCAATGCTCTAGTGATACCTATGGTATTATAAGCATCCGCTTACCATCAAGCGGGCCCTGTTGTTTGCCAATATTATTGTATGAAAAAAATGTCAAGTGAGCATTGATCACATTGTACCTTTATTGATCAATATGGTTTTCTCTTGGTACTCTATCACAGAGTGAATACTCCTTCAAAATACTAAATATGTTTTATAAGTTAGTTTACTAAATAGTTGATGACAAGAAAACTACAGTCACATGGAAACTGCCTAGTACACAGTACTTTATACTTTCTGTCGGACGCAGCATGGGCATAGCGAGATGATATAAAATATTCAATATATGTTATCTAAGTGATTGTCTAAAGATAATAAAACCTCGTTACAGTCTTAAGCTCAAAATTACAAAAAATCTCTTTACAAATAAAACATAGACTATTTATTAACCATCCGTTCATAACATTCTCAAAACTAATTTTTGGATGAGATTTTCACATATCAAGGAAAAATTAAAATCATAAGTAGACGCATTTAATTCTACAATAATAACTAATAACGTTCTTAAATGCTATTTTTTGTTAAATAATGTTATACTTTTTTCTTATTATAATAATAGCGAGTAATTATTTTCAATATAACAAAGATATATTTCGCAACTACTTTAGATATATGTAATTTTGTGCTTTAATAGTACTTATTAAAGTTTAATTTTTGTTTTTAAGTTAAGTTTGTGTTAAGTTTTTCTTTTCTGTGTCTTTTATATTTTATATATTAACTTAGCTGTACAGTAAGCTTACTAAGATTAATTGTGTTTTTGTTTTATAAATTAGTTTTACGGTTTTACGGTTCTTCAGCCTCTTATTATTCAAATTTAATGAAGACTTCGTTTTGACTGAAAACTACATGACACATGACACTGGCAGAATTATCACACACAACAGAAGACATAGAATAACAAAAATGTTTTGTTTTTTTTTTTGCATACGATTTTGTTTATTCATCATTATTTAAAAATAACCTCTTATATTTATATACCGTTATTTAATAACGAGTATTTGATTATAATAATATATAACGTTATTTAATTTTAATGCATTATTTAATGTTACGAACGGATTTGTTTTCAATTATGTATAGCAATACGGTTGAAAGGTTTAAGCATCCCATTTCTTGAATTCGAGACCGTCTGGTGGCTTCACTTCCACTTTGTCCTGGGCGACTTGGTTCCAGTTCGTACTGAGGACAGTACCTCCGGATTCAACCTGAAACATTTTTCAGGAATTCAACAGATCGCTGGAAGGAATGATGGCTCAGTGGTTGCGTGGACGTCGCGTCGATTGAGATGAGTTGGAATCCCTGCGATGAGCTTTACTTTTCGGTGAAGAAAAACATCGTGATGAAACCATAGCATAGTGGTAGGGCTTTTTCTAATGCCCACCTGACTTTCTACCGCTTAAGTAGAAAATCTGTTGCCAGGCACACCTATAGGTGTGTTCCAGCAGCTGTACTTGAGAGCCAGTCCTCCGATTATAGGCTTAGCATGTCACCATATTGGACTACATTGGGATTTTGATTTTAGGGTGGTCAAGTGTAGGACATACAGAAAACTATCTAAAGGCGGATTAATAGATACTCATGCCTATCTATATAAATATAAATGAAATTCTGAAACGGATGTACTGATTTGACTAGCTTTTGTTTTAAAATGTTCGTAACAGTCCAAATTAGAATTTTATAGAAAGAAAAATTGAAAAGGTTACTTGGAAACTTTTCAAATTCGGGAAAAACTGAACATTTTTTTTTCCATATGAAATTTGTATGAAATCATAACCATAACACCTAATCGTAATCCTTATTTTGTTTTGATCGTTGTGATCCTTGAAAATTTTTCAGGTAAAATGAATTCAGGATAGTTAGGGCTGTGGTCGAGAGATTATCAGCAAGTGAAAACGACGTCTGCCGGGCTACCTAGTATAGTATATATACATATTACAAGAAACCCACCCACCAGTGCCCATCAAATATATTGCTCACTCTTTATACATCTATACTAATTTGTATGTTTAAACATGCTAATCATCAGTCGGATTCGAATAATTCTTTTTTGTATAAGATAGCCAGATTCATGAGGAATAGTATAGGCTATATAACTTCACGCTATGACCCTACAGGGCGGAGCAGTAACTATGAACGTGAAGCAATCTGACAAGCATCAGCCAAGTATAGGAAGTGGAACAACGATAAGGCTACAAGGGCTCATTGGCGCCGTGCTAATTATTTGTCAAATAAATATAACACAAGTGGAATAGCTAGTCCAGCAATATAACTGACATTTAGCTTACAGTTAATTTAGCGTTTCAGCTGCAAGTGTGGCCGAATATTATCTATCTGACCAAATAACTATTCGTAGCTTCTCTAGTTTGTACACAGGTATAAGGAAATTATCTTAATACCGTCACCATGGTATTTGTTGTTATTCTCTGTTACAATATAAATACAATATTGAGGATAGAGAAACAGAAAGGTAAGAATATACCGCTGTTCTAGGTTGTTTTTCATAATCTTAAGGTGAAAAATGTCCTGTATCTTATCAGGTATACATGATTAAACTTACAAAGCTCTTGTTCATCGCTCTCCGGACCTCATCAGAACCTTCACCGTAAATCTTCTGGAAGAGTGCATTGAGTGCCGCATCACCTTCTGGTTTCTCCTCTTCTTCCTTAAAAAATACGAGATGAATTTACAGCAATCTAATTTCCGTGATTAAATTTGAAAAGAAAACACTTGATCTGATACAGCCCGACATAGGATGACACTATGATGATAGAAGTAATTTTGCAAGGTGCTTGTGTAATATCTGTAGTTCTTATTAGTAACAGAGTAGTGTATAGTATTCCTCATGCCTGTCTAACTAGCCACCCTAACGTAAAAAATTTGACACCAAGCACCAGTAAGTACGTTCGGGTAGCTGCACTTGAGAGCCCATTCCCCCACTAAGCTTTGCATGTCACTATCATGGATCACATTGTCACTTAAAATCAGGCCAGAATGTGCCCATAACCTGCTCTCAAATGCAACTGCTGGAACATACCTATGGGTACTTGGCAACAGATTTTCAACTTGAGGGTAGTACACAGCCAAGCGGGCATTAGAAAATACCCTATAATCGTGCTGTTAAATGCATGTTTAAACATTCATGGTTAAATTCAATATCTCAAAAGATTTTAATTTCTCAAAGCATCAAATTCGAATTGCTTAAAAAATGTACAAATGTCAAAAATTTGATCTGATATATAAAACTAGCGCTTTGCCCACGTCTTCGCTTGCGTCTTAGTTATGTTATGCTTTTTTTTTTTGGAATGTAGCTTAACCATACTTTAAATGTAATGTTTTAACGTAAAAAATATTATGAATGCTGTCGTTGACCTTTGGCTAATAGATGTTGTTACTTATATTACACAAATTTTTGTCCCGTCTTTTACACCCTCAGGTATTGAAGTTGAAAAACTATAAAACACATCTTTTTTACTTTCTAAATGAATCCTTAAATACCAATTTTCATCCATCTACTTCAAAAATGATGGATTTTCCTACAAACTGTCATCCTTTGATCATATTTTCATTACCAAAAATCATTCCTTAATGCTCACCTACAGTGTAAGAGGAAACCGTATGCAAATTTTCATGGTCCTAGCCACAGTAGTTTGGAGCGTGCATTGATATGTCAGTCAGTTATCCTTTCATATACATAATACATACCATTTTCTTAATATCCTTTTCAATCTTATCCCAATCCTTTTTAAACAACTTTGGAGGTTGTTGCGGTCCAGAGGCATCTATTACAGCTGAAAACAAAATGTATTCATTACCTTGATACCTGTTAGAAAACTCTTACATGAGGCGGAACAGAATCAATTTTTTTAGGGTATGTGACCCTTAAAGTCCCAAGCTAGACTAGTTCACAAACTGGTTGAATATTTATTTATGGTTGATACCATGTTAATATGCGAACGAATTACGTCGAGAATATCCAGCGAAAGTACAATGATCAAAATGTCGTGCCAAATCACCGACAGTGGTTCAGGAAGCATTCCCAAGACGAGATGAGCAAGTTATACGCCGTTGGGACGCGACAATGATTCGACGAGACTAGTTGAAGCGAGTGCTGGTGGTGTCAAGACAAATCGAATATCTATACCCACTGGATATCATAATTAAGTCACCTTACGAATTTAAGAACGGTTTTAAATTATCCAGCAACAACAATATGTTACTTGTTGTCACTTATAAGTTTGCCGCAACATTGCGAAAAATTTTTAGTTGGCCATCCATATTATTAGCCAATTATATTTTTTCCAGAATATAGTTTAAAACTATAGTAGTCTTCATATATATATATATATAGTATTTTATGAATACAGTAACAAAGAGACATGGTAAGGTATTGTAATAAAAAAAATCACTTTCTGTATCTTTTAACAATTTATTTGTCTATAAAAATAGTGTCATATGAGTCTATGGATCCATCCATGTGAAATATAGTATTTTTACACAGTATATTATATTATGCAAACCCATAAAACAGTGAAAAACAATAAAATATAGAAGAGCTGGCAATCCTATATATGTATAATCCAGTATTGGACACCCATACTAAATGTTTCCACACATATGTTCATTGCAAATCATTCTTGTCATTCTTCCATCATTTATTTGATTCTACTTATTGTAAATTATTTGTATAATTACAGTTGTTCAATAACTCACCCTGAGGTATCGCCTTAACCTTGTCCTCTTTACCCTCGCCTTCCAGCTGTGTCCACCTCAAGCCCTCCTTCTTTTTCAATTTAACTTCAATCTTCGACGGCGTCACAGTGTGGAAGCACATAGATGGTACCACTTCATGTGCCAATTCTAATTCCAGGCTGTATTCGGAATCGGAATTCGGAATTGCGCTCGATACTGAAAGCTGTAAATTTAGTTATTGTTCAACGACGTCTTGGGTTGGTCAGCTTTGTTGTAGAGAAATGTATAATTGATTAGGACTTTGGCAGTCAGTTTTGGGATACAAGGAGATCCAATAGAGACTTAAAATTTCCCAGCCAAGCTCACATGTACAGATGCACCCTACTGAGTAACAAACAAAGCAGAGTAGTAGGGTTGTTCAGCCCGACCTAATCGTGACCACCATGCATATGGTGAAAAATGTGTTATAGCTACAATCTCGTCTGAACAACTATTCGTGCTTGACGACAGGATTTCAACTTGAGGGTGGTAGCTAGCTGGCCTACGTAAATAAAAACTAGATATGCACTGGCTAATCCCCAAACGCAATGCTCATAACCGAACCGTAATGAAGCAATCATAGCTCAGTGGTAGAATTAACGGACATTGTGAAGATTAGCAATGAGCCTGAGCTTTCGGTGAAGGAAAACATCATGAGGAAACCATAACATGGTGGTAGGGCTTTTTCTAATGCCTGCCTGGCTAGCTACCACCCTCAAGTTGAAAATCGGTCACCAAGTACCAGCAGATGTACTTGAGAGCCAGTCTTCCACTAGGTTTAGTGTGTTATCATCTTGGACCACATCGTCACTTAACTTTAGGTGAGATTGTAGCAACTAAGCCATCCCTATAATGATAAAAAAATCTTTCAAGTTTCTAAACTTTGTTTTGACTTTTTAGATAATTTTCGTACATTATTTCATAATATTGTTAATATGTAATATTTATTATTATTATTATTATATAAACCATTATTTATAATTTTATAGTTATCCATCTCATTAACTTTTTTTTTTGTTTTATTGTTACTTTTTGAACGATAATTGTTTGGTTCCTGACAAATATGACCTAAATATTTTGTGCTGTTTTAGATTTTTGGTTAAGATATTTTCATTTTTTCAATGTAGTGATAAAATTGGTTAGGTTAGATTGGAACTGTGCTCGACTACAGACAGTGGGCCACTGTAGGGGGCGACGAGAGCCAGAAAGAAATAATTATCAAATCAAAATTCATAAAGTCCTAAAGAGACATAATGGCAAAATCTAAAAAAATATGATTTCTCAAAAGTACTTATTTCAACACTTTTTATTCACAGTGGCATTAGCTCTCCCCCACCTCCGAACCCTTCAAATCATCAAATTCAGCAGCATATAATCTAAAGTCCAAGCGCTTTTAGTAATACTCACACTCCGATCTCCATAATGAATTTTGACTGAATCAACTGGAGCATTTTTGATCAAAATTGTAATCACAACTTGAGATTCCGTCTGGTACCAGTCATGTTTTATTTTTGGTTTTGCCTCCTAAAAGTAGATTAGTATTAGAATTTCGTGGTCCTTATCAAATCAATGAGAACTAAATAAGATTAAAATTAAAAGCGTGACGAAGGTAATTCTAAAACAGTATTAATGGGTTTGTGTTTCACGAAGTTAATTTATAGTAACAAACATACTGCTTACCTCTAGAGCACCAGGATCCTTAATTTCAGTCATTATTTTCGTTTACTAATGATGTTATCTCGCAATAAATTATTTTTATACCAAAAATAAGAAACTCGTAAAGAAATACAACAATGACGTTTAATGTGACCAGATTAAATTTTATCAAAACGACATAATTCAAAAATTTAAAATTCCTAATAATACTCCTTGCAAATAATAGGCTTTGTATAAATTGATCGTAATGCAACTATGCACACATACACCTATCTTGTGCAGCCCTTCAATAGTGACAAAAAATGTTTTTTTGTATACCGTCTTTCATTTGAACATTTACGTGCAAAAAAGACCTAAATGAAGACACGTTGTAAAGGTTCAACTCACATAAATAAGTTACTTACAATGGAAAATTGACCTTATAATGTGCATAAAATAGAACAGTTAACATGTAAAAAAAATTGATATCTTATGATTAATTTATCATTAAAAAACCGTGTAGTGTCGTGGGACACCAAATAGGAACGAAGTTCCTTATTATAAAAAAAAAATTAAGTTCTATTCGAGGTATAAAGAAAATAATTATTCATCATCATCAACCTATAATAGTCCACTGCTGGACATAGGCCTCCCCTAATGAGCGCCATAGCGCCCTGTCTTCAGCATGCCTGCAGTATTTCGCAGTTCGTCATCCCATCTGGCCGGAGGGCGTCCTACACTATTTACATTCATTCACATTACATTCGGGTATACATTTTTATTGTAATTTTTTTATCAATAAAAAAACTGCTCTACATAATTATCTTAACACCTTTATTTTATTTACAATGATTACTAAATGATATAATAATAATAGCAATTTGCCATAATAAAAATTAAAAGCGTGTAACCGTCACACGCGATTGAAGTAAATTTTAAATGGTCACCACCATCCTGACGGTCTCCACCAACCCAACGGTGATTACCACCCCAACGGTCACCACCACCCCGACGGTCACCACCACCCCGACGGTCACCACCTCCCCAACGATCACCACCACCCCGACGGTCACCACCACCCCGACGGTCACCACCATTCCGAAGGTCACCACCATCCATTATAAGATATAATACGTTAATAATAGTAAACTGCAATAATAATAACAGTCATCACGTAGACTATACATTAGACACTATATAGCCATCGCTACGCTTGAATATTACGCTTTTTTTTAACGTTACGGACGTTTTTTGCCGGTACCCCTCCGTTACTTCGTTCCAAAATCGTAAATAAATAATTAGTAATAAATTGAGTTGTAAATACATAATTATGTGTAATTTCAATAATCTGTTATAAACGATTTTTATTACTTAGGTCCTTTCTCATTTTGCAGCAGATGAGACAGTGATATTTTTAGCAACATTAATAAGATGTATGACGCACTTTTGATGATAAAAGTAAAATAATCTTTAAATAAATATTATTTGTGTTAAATGTATGAAGAATATTTATTTTTATTATTATTTAATTTTTAATTAATTAAACTCCTATTGTATATGTAGTTTTTCAATTTGATAAAATTTCGTGTTTTATATCATCTTTATATGCAAAGAGCATTACCTGAAATTTAATAGTTTGTTCATATCTAAAATTTATTATATTATCGGCATGTGACGATGCACAGCATCTGTGAGAGGGCGTTGTATACTTCCGCTTGTTTTCCACCAATCACAGCGCTTTAAACTGATGACCTTGTGCTCTGCAGCGCCATCTACTGAGTTTAAGTCACAGGAGGCCGATGGGGGCATTTAATCAGTCATAGCGTCGTTACTTCCCGAAAGAGCAACACGTCTACAGACCTACGTGGTTCCTATATTCGCTGAAAGTTTAAAAACCTCCTAGGGTTTTTGTGTGAATTTGAGTTATATTTTTTTGTTGTTCGTTTAAAAAAGTTAAATAAAATAGTGCAAGTGACGAGTGTTTAGTACAAGTGATATGAAAGTTAGTGCGCACGCAGCGTTTTAACACCCGTTTAGCACTGTCGCGCCCGACAGGCGACGGCCGGGGCTCGTCAAGTATATCTTAACTCTCGTCATCGTTGTTCCTAAATTTTTTGGATAGCGATGTAACATGGAGAAGATGCGGTGAGTCTAGTTTCAATCACTAGTTTACTTACACATGGAGAAAACGCGGTGAGTCTAGTTTCATTTACTAGTTTACTTACCCTCATTACGGGGCGAGGATATTTTATTACAAAAACAATGTGTAATAATTTATGCGCTTTAAAATCGGAGGGTCTCCAATACGCGTGCCATATGGCACCGGGTTAAAAGCGGCTTACTGCAGTTACTATTGAGACCTTTCCTTTACAATCGCGTCTTTTAATTCATGAGTACATTAAAAGCCATTAGAGTACCTCTGTTTGATCCTGAACGCTCAAAGCGTTTGGAATGATTGCATATCGGGTCCATCTTGGATATACATTCGGTATCCGATACTGAAAATAATACTCGGTTTCGTAGACCTGGAGTAAATTTTTTAATAACTTTTAACCTGTAATGTTTCTTCTGGTACGATGTTATCGCCAAAACAGTATTATTATGGTAAGAGTATATTTGAGATTTCTCACCTTATTCGAAATTTCACGTAGTAGTCACAGACCTCTCATGGCGCAGTGTTAGTAAGCTTTACTATTGAGCCGAGAGGTCGCGGGTTCGATCCCCGCATATGACCTTTACATTTAAACATAATTATATATGTCTGGGTGTTAAATACCATATAATATATGTGTACATCCAAAGCTTTACTTAGTTTAGAATTAAAATGGTCGTTTATAAATGTGGGGACACACGCCCATACACTGTATTTAGTAATGAAATCATGCACTCATATGTGTATATCGGCCGTTATTACCATAGTACTAACCACAGTAAAAGCAACCAACCATAGTTACCATACAAGTAACCATAGTACAAGCGCTGTTTAGTTTGGAATTAAGTGGTCGTCTAAATATGGGGATTTAACCCATATTTATTTTATTTAGTACTGAAATCTTCCACCCATATGTGTATATTAGTTTTTAAACGTCGTACAAGTTATGCTTAACTGGAATGAAATGGTCGCGTGTGCATATGAAGAAAAACCCCATATTTATTTTATGTACGGAATTATGCTCACGATATGTAACATACGGTCACAACACCTTTAAACCCGCAAGGAGCGTATCCTGATTGATTTGTGAGGATTTGCGTAAAATCTGCGCAAGTTTTAATTTTATCTTCGACAAAGAGCCGCTATTGCTTTACTTTTACAGTATTGCTTTACTACTCTAGATTCTGATCTGAATTTCTTGTGTCGCGGCACCAGAATATTATACTAACATTTTTGTAAACTGACTAGATGTTCGGGGCTTACTGCACTTTATGTCACGGGTCGTCCCGGCATGGCAGTGCTACCGGGATCGGGCCACAATGAAATAAAATGTTTGTTCGAAGGGAAAATTGTATGAAGCTTACACTCTTTTGTATGAAGCTTACTACTCTTGATACTGGTGGAGTAGAGAGTTGGATCCAGTGGTTTGAAACTGAAAAATGTATTCTCAAACAAAGCTTATTAGTCAGTATTTTCTTCTTGGCGAAGAGAAGGGAGGGCGAGCAGTATCGGGAACGGTGGCAGAGCTGCAGGCCTCATAAGCCCTTCTAATTTTCACGGGAATGTCGGACACATTCCTTCGCCCTCAAGTTTGGCCTTGTGAAACAGTCTAATAAATTACCATCAGCGGTTTCAAATTTTCACGAGGGCTGTCCCCGAGCGTATCCTGGACAGTGGCAGACGCTGTAGGCTCCATAGGCCTTTCTCGAGATTATTACGAGAATGCGTTTATTTACCCTCTATACTCAACCTTAAGTAACAGAGACAATTGAATTAAGCAGTGGCGTCAGTACAAAACTCACGAGGGCTGTCCCCGAGCGTATCCTGGACAGTGGCAGACGCTGTAGGCTCCGTAGGCCCTTCTCAAGATTATCTTGGGAATGCGTCTGCCATTCACCCTCTAAGTTCAACCTAGTGGCAGCTTAATGAAACATCATCCAATTAATAATCGTCAATAGCTTCAAATTTTACGACAGTCATTCCGAAAGCGTATTGGAGAAAGCGGCAGACTGCTCAGACTCTGATATGTCACAAAAGATAAGAATCCAAGATCGATGGTGTGAACGATGATGTCGACGACGGGCAGCAACTCGGAGCCCAGTCTGATGTTGACGACTGGCAGCAACTCGGAGCCCAGTCATTTTACGAGCATATTTTTGTCAAGAGCATTGGCTCTTTACGACCCTGCTGAACACTCTAAGTACATGATGTTCTTGAGGTTACTGACTGATTGGCTCTTTACGACCCTGCTTAACACTCTAAGTACATGATGTTCTTGAGGTTACTGACTGACAGAAACTCGAAGCACAGTTTCTTTATGACATGTTTTTGACTAAAACATTGGCTCTTTAAGACCCTGCTGAACCAGGTCAAAGATATACAACACTAATCGGGCACTTTCAGATCCCTCAATTCCCTCGGAGGACGGAGTGGATCGTTTAGCTCAATTTATTTCATAGAAGCACAGTTTCTTTATGACATGTTTTTGACTAAAACATTGGCTCTTTAAGACCCTGCTGAACCAGGTCAAAGATATACAACACTAATCGGGCACTTTCAGATCCCTCAATTCCCTCGGAGGGCAGAGTGGATCGTTTAGCTCAATTTATTTCATACATACTTTCAACGCACCTTTTGTTACTAAGGTGACTGGCCCGTCGTTGGCTTTGTACTCCAAAGAACTTTGAGGTAGTGCTACTGTTCTAGACGATTTTCGTCTATGTGGTCACACTCGTTACTTCAAGCCCAGGTGTGGAGTACATGAGTTCAGGACGACTTTCATCTAACTGGTTATGTTCGTTATTTCAAGCCCAGATGCAAAGTAAAGGAGTGAGTGAATGTATATATTGAGATGTACTGTCATTCACGTGAAGTCGGTATTGAATCCAGGTCAGCAGATAATTGGGCCTGAAAAGTCTTCCGTTGACAGAGACAGATTTTCTACGCAGTCAATGGAATAATCGGTATCATATATTCGCAAAGAAGGCGGACATTGTTACTAATTCCAAGCAACTTGACATTATCTCTTTGATATCTACTATCTCATCACGGATAGATTCTCACGAGGGAGGCAAGCAGCTGAGTAGCCAGCGCTGAGGACAAAATTTCTTTATTTGGATTCTCGGAAAACATTCGTTCGCTTCCATACAAATAGTTATGAAGAAATTACGTTATACAAATAGTTATGAAGAAATTACGTTAGAAGGATAGTCGACGTCACACAGCTCATCCAGGATGTCGGCTTATTACTCGGAGTGAAGGCATTACAAACCGATCAAACCCGCAAATAACGTTTAAACTTAAGTTATAGAATATTAAAAACATACAAAGCCTCATGGAAAACATACAAAGCCTCATGGGATTGATGGGTTAGGTCAAGCTGTGGAATCGAATTTTAGATTCTTAACATTATAATTCCTAGAAGATACATTATCTTACCAATCTATTTTATTGCTTAAAACATTATGTACTCGCGGGAGAGTCTTAATAGCAAAAGCTTTAATTCAAACATTATCTTACCAATCTATTTTATTGCTTAAAACATTATGTACTCGCGGGAGAGTCGTAATAGCAAAAGCTTTAATTCAAATTTTTCTTAGTTAAACAAGTGTAAAAGCAATTTCCTTTCGTAATTTAGAGCAGAGAAATTGTCAATTTGGTGTCAAAGTGTCATGGTTGTCCGAGGTTGTTATAGGATAATCCACCGCGAAGGACATAAGGCGTCATGTAGGCTTGCATTCTGCTCTTGGCGTCAGGCCGACGACTAAACTGCCTAGTTTTATTGGAGGCGTTCTAAAACCTCTACAACGATGCTTGTCATTTTGATTCCCATCTCTATGTAAAGCTGACGCAGGCTTAGACAGAGGCTATGGAGTTTCAATATCTTAGAATAAATAATATTCATATTCTCCGGAATCCTGCCAGTGGAAATTGGTATCATGGCCACACAAACTTGGCCGAGTGTAATAGTTAGTCTTTTATTACTATGAAAGCTAAGACACAAGCTGCTTAGTGAACTCTTGTTGGTATCTGGATAAAAACTGGGTTGAGATTGAGTTAACTCAGTACTTTGGGATCGGTTGTCTTTTTTAAAATGGTATCGGGATTTCATATTCTTAGCCATAGTTGCTGGTGTAACAAAAATACAACTCTTAAGAAAAAATCAATAATTTAAAAAGTACTTGGTTATTTTTATCTCGTATAACTTATTATTACGATGATAGATTTAAGTATTGGATTTATTACCAATAATATTTACTATAATAGAATTATTTTACTAGTGTCATCGTGTGACTAGTTTTAATTCTTTCTGTGTGATTACAGCTTAATAATACTAATTTCATCCACTTCACATAGCGTCGTTATCGCGTCACCAGGAGTTATAAACACGTCTCTCACAGATGCTGTGCATCGTCACATGCCGATAATAGTGCAAGTTTTACATAAAAATAAAACTTGTATTATTGAGCATTGACGATGCACAGCATCCATTTCAAAGCTCCTGATGAGAGACTGCTATGACTGATTAAATGCCCCCACCGGCCTCCTGTGACTTAAACTCAGTAGATGGCGCTGCAGAGCACAAGGTCATCAGTTTAAAGCGCTGTGATTGGTGGAAAACAAGCGGAAGTATACAACGCCCTCTCACAGATGCTGTGCATCGTCAATGCTCAATAATACAAGTTTTATTTTTATGTAAAACTTGCACTATTATCCTGGGTTCCACAAATTGTATCTATTTAGTTAACTTATCGTTTATAGAATATATATTCTTTCCAAATATTTCAACTAATATTAAGTCCACATAAACAAATATTTAAAACGCAAAACATTAAAATATTTAATATGACATCATCTTCGAAAATACTAAAGAAACCAAAAAAAATAATATACATCTGGCCATACTATCGAGTTTTCTAGAGAGTTACCTACATACCTACGTAGAGAGTACCTACGTTACAAATATTATTCAATCTATTTGTACATACCTAACTCAATATTATTATGTTATCAAATGACACAACGCGACATGACAACTGCAAAACATTTTTTTTATTTAATTAATAATAATTGTAAGAATAATTACGATATTTTTTTAATTACAAAACTATTTTTATAATGTATAATTGTATCCCAAATTCTTATAACATGTATAATAGTATGCGTGCACCGAACTGGTATTTTTTGACAGTTGAAGTCAAAAATGTTGACATATTTTGTTGTTTTTGTGTGATGTGTGTCATCAAGTCATCAATGTTCTTACGTAGTATTGTATTCTCTTTGATCAGTGTGATCCTCTCGTTAGAGAGTATATTGTTCTGTGGTGTGATCAACGTACTCTGTGAATGTGATCAATGTCATCGTAAGTCATCTGTCATATCCAATTTGGATTTGATTATTTTCATATTTTTTTTCATGTTTCTATTATTTGATGAGCAACCCATGGAACTCATTTCAGATATTGTAAACAAGTCTAAGAATCACACGATCCCCGAAAAATAATTAAGACGTATGATGCAGGTAATCAAGAGCAAATATTTCAAAATTATTAATAATATGCAATATTTTTGTAAAGATTACCATTATGCTTCCATTATCGTAAATTACATCCTCTCATAATATAGTTCAAACGACCTAAGCGAATAACTTTGATTATATAGACATGTATATATTCAAAGGCGAATAAAAGTTTTAAGTCTGCCAGTTAAAACTAAAAAAATTACATACATATACATAGTTAAGACAGAGATAGCAGAATAAATTTGTGAAGTATTTTTATATTAAGATGGGGGTTAGTGATAATATGTATTATAAGTAACTAGGTTATTTTCACAACTGATATTTTGGCTACTCTTTATTCTGTTGCCTGGTCAATATCAAAAATACTTTTTTTTTTCAGTAAATAGTAATAGAAAAATCAAACAATGTTCATATTTAAATTTCTAGTATGACAAAACATATTTAATTTAATGAGTGATTAAAAGTGATATAATTACTTAAAAAAAAGATAAAAGCATATATAAATTAAAAGTCTAAATTATAAGTTATAATAAATGCATCCCTTTAACATTGATAAAATTTTATTTAGATGTACTCCATACCTCATTTGTTACAAAAAACATAAGTGAATTGGCCCTTTTAACATTCAGCCACAGAATCATAATAGTAAGTATTTACATTAAGTTTTTTTTTAAATAAACAATAGTAGTATGTTATTTATCTGTTAATGATCCATTAACATCTGAACGACTTGACTAATTGAGCTCATATTCACATAATATATATTTTCTTTTATAGAGACAATGGTTCATAGCTATGTTAGGATCCAATAGGTGGAGCTGTGGTTGAGCCATAGGGCAGAACAACATCTGCGATACAACCTAGTATATTGAAATATTCTTCTTTATTTATAGACTAGCTGAGCCCGGTGGTTTCACCCGCATATATTAAAAAAAAAGGTGTGTGTGCGATTCACACACAATAGAAGTGAAACTTGATTTTAAAAGATATTTTATATTTTATTTAACATATGTTACATAAGACTTCTTACTAAAAAGCTGTAATATGCAGCCGCATACAGTGTACAGTAGTATTCGCTCACATACTTTTCACATATACTAACACACATTAAATGCTGAATTACAAGCAAGTATTAAACAGTGTGCAAGATACATACACACTGACATTTGTTCTCGTGCTCTGGCTAACACAAATAGGAGAGACCGATAATATAAAATAGTATGTAATTTGCTCTCTCTCTCTGGCTCACACAAAGAGGAGAGACCGATAATGTGCTTTCATACCCCCTCCATGGTAGCGTTAAACGTTTAACGCAACCTTGTTGAAAGTCGCTTAAGAAGTTTCACTTCAAAAAAATTGCTGATTGATTATTTATAATACTTCAATATAGACAATATTTTTATTGGACTGGCAGGCTTATGCGTCACACTCACAGGCTCCTTTGCGCCACTACAAAGTGTTGAATTATTTTAATTTTCTATTATCTCCCAAACTATGCCTTTAATTAAATGATATAATAGACAAAGTTTATCTACATAAATTTTCTTGATAATGAAGTAACTTTTGTTCCTAAGGATTAATATGCCATGATTAATAATAATGCTCATAAATCACTTTTCAATAAAACTTTGTCAGGACATACCTTATTGTAGTGTATGTATAAGAGTTAGGCATATGGTATCGCGTTTTTTTTAAATGTACTAAGGAGCAATGTTTTTGTAGAACATTTAATTTACGTATCACTAACCATTACTCCAGCGCACGCGGATAGAGCAGTTCGGGAACAATGTTGCTAATGACTTACTTAACAAAAATCAATATTTAAGGATAGCCAATAGGTGTAACCTAAAGCTAGATAGCCTCTACTATTCAATCGGGAATCTGACTATCATATACAGAAATAATTTTTCGAATCCGACTTATAGTTCGCTTAGGCTAGGCTTAGGCTAAAGGCTTTGGCTTTATTAGTATAGATTGTTAAAGATCCAAATCGCTTATTATATCATGGGTCTGATATTAGAACTAAAAAAGGGGTCAAAATCAAAAAGTGATATTTCAGGATGTTAGCTTGTTAGTTTTTTTTTTGTAATTATCTGATTATTACAGTATTGGAGTGTGCAATTCGTAAAAAGGTTATCAAAGAGAGAGTTTGTAAGACATTTAAGCAAAAAAGTAGAGATGACAAGTAATAGAATAGCAGTGTGCCAGATGACATCAATAGCTGACAAGGCAGCTAATTTAGAGATTGTGAGTAATCTTATCAGTGATGCTGCAAAGGAAAATGCTAAGGTAATATTTTTTCACTATAACCATGCTTTTAATGCACATTAATAACCTTCTCAAAATTATGTCAGATTGAGACTTCATTGCATACTCAGCAACAGACCTAGCTTAGGTTCGGCTACTTTTGTACCGTTGGAACTTGTAGCCTTGCTTTCGCGGCTGAGTGCCTTAAGCACTCGCCCCCAAGCGCGATGAAGCTGTAAAAGGCTCAAGGCTCCAGGGCTCATAAGGCTAACAGTTTTTTTAAATACTACAAAGGTGGCAAATAGGCATACGGCCCGCCTGATGGTAAGCGGCTACCGTAGCCTATGAACGCCCGCAATACCATAGGTATCACAAGCGCGTTGCCGACCTTGAACCCCCTACCCCAAGGAGTTCTGGAAACCCTACTCAACACAGAAACATAACACTAGGTTATTTGGCTGCAATCTTCTGTAGGGTGGAGGTATTCCATCAGTCGGGCTGCCCCAAGTAGAGAGAAATATCCAAAGAAATTTCTCTTTGCCCTACCTCTCTTTGAACCCACTCTTCCCCAAGGAGCTCTGGAAACCCTAGTCACCGCAGGAACACAACACTAGGTCATTTGGCTGCGATCTTCTGTAGGGTGGAGGTATTCCACCAGTCAGGCTGCCCCAAGTAGAGAGAAATGTCCAAAAAAAAACTGTGCCCTATCTCTCTTACAGTACAGTTCTTACAGTTCAGTACAGTATAGTCAGATTAAAAAAATAAAATAAAAATATGTTTACATGCATCTGGTTTAGTAAGTTATTCAATTGCAGACAGTTTAGATACAATGTATATTTTTAACCAAATTTTTTTTTTTTTTCAATCTGACTATACTGTTAGCCTTAACGGCCTGAAGTCTCAGCTTTGCATCTTCAATGGGGTTCTTTAAATTTGATATAAACACTTAAAGAACTAGCTAGCTCCTTATCTAGACTTCGCTTGCTACCTACCTTTAGCTACATCACAATTTCAAATCAGATGACGTTGAATTCAGAAGTTACACTATAAAGTGATTGAAAATGTGAAACAAAATCTGTGAGAGGCCTAAACAAAAATTTTCTACACCAGCACCAGCAGTCTATCATATCATTGTAATTGATTGCCTAGGGTCCTTTAAGTTGTCCATTGTAATTTCATTTTGGAAGTCGCTTATTTTATTCTTAAAAAAAAAAACAGAAAAAAATCAGTTATAGTAAATATCCAACCATTTTTTTTAAACACGTGTTTAATTGCGATGGGAATCCCCGAACTATGTAGATAAGCAGTTGTATGTTTAAGAACTTTGTGGCAGGTTTGGTTGCAGTAAAAAAGTGTTAATTTTTAAATCATCTCAACATTTGCTGTCTTGGCAAAAATCTGTAATATGACACAGCTTCATCTTGTGCAATTATTCACAATAGGCTAGTTAAAAACAGTTTTTTTAAAAGTAGGTTTTAAATGATTAATTATTGTCTGATTAGAGGTAAAAAATATCACCATATTTTTTAGGACCTAGAAAACCAAAACTATTTTATATATTTACTTTTCGTAAACAGGCGAGAATGCTGCCAGTCATATTTATCTTTGCTGTGAAGTCATATGGATCGAAAACAAACATTTGACATTTAGCAAACATTGTCATTTTAATAAAAAGTATCAAGTTTTTTACAATAACTAACGTTTACTAAATGTCAAATGTTTGTGTACAACCCGTATGACGCCACAGCAAAGATAATATATACACTAATATGACAGACAGCGTTTTCAGAGTTCACAATTAAAAATGAAATAATACATTTTTAAATTGAAAATATGTAGGCCATCTTACAATTTGAAATCTTTTAATATCTGAAATCGATAAATATGGGTGTCTATGTCAAATACTACAAAAATATTTATTTATTGCGCCAAATTTGATTTGAGTAGCTCAGTTCTGCCTTTGTACAACCTTTTTTTTTTGTTTTAATGCAAACTAAACATTTTTTTTTTCTTAATATGTTCGTGTAGATCTCATTATATGATTAGTTTTTTTTTTACATTGTAACATGTAATATTGTTTATGCTTTTTAATAAAGAAACTTTAGGTTAGATTTATTTTCTGGTGAAGTTATATTGATGCTTATATTTTGCAATATTTTTGTCAACATGCATTAACTTGTTGGTGAATAACAAGATCAAACTGGCAGTATTCAACTGCCAAAATCATGTCAGCTAAAACTATAATATTTAAATGTTTTCAGATGATATTCTTTCCAGAAGCCTGTGATTATATATGTGATAATAAAAATGATATAATAAAATTCGCCGAACCAATACTAGGTGGTAATATTGTGGGAAGGTATAGAGAATTGGCTGCAAAACATAATGTCTGGTTATCAATGGGAGGAGTACATGAAAAGGTTGGTTATTTTAATAACAGAATTATCGTAACCATGTTGGCAAAATAACTGTATATTAATAAATAGTTTGGCTGTGTTTTTTTATACCACGACATTTTATGGACACTTGCTATACTGGATGCAACACATGCGCGCACCCGACTCGACTCCTTGATCAGGCCATGAAACCTTCGTTTGCTAAATATTATGTTCAAATTTTGGATCGTTTTATACTTGATTAGGTACTTTTTTGGTCTCAAGTGTATGTTCCAGGGGTGTATCTGTACATATTGTATCTTTAGGACCTTAATAATATTTTTTAGGATGATTGACAAGTTAAAAATGCTGACGTTTCTAACTTCACAATCGCTATACAAAATAATCTAATAATCTGTTTATTTGCTTTTAGGATGAGACGAACCCAACGAAGATGTATAACACTCATGTGTTGATAGACAATAAAGGTGACATTGTCCAGACTTACAGGAAGCTGCATCTCTTCGACGTAGAGATACCAGAGAGGAATGTCAGACTGAAGGAGAGTGATTTCTCACACTCAGGCGGTCATATAGTGGCTCCTGTCGAGACGCCTATAGGGATGGTTGGTACGTTTTTGATTGGTTTCACATGTAAATTTAGGGTCTCAAGATATTTCATTGGCTTTACCTGTAAATTTAAGGACTTAAGAAGTTTCATTAGCTTTATCTGTAACTTTAAGGTTACAAGAATTTTAATTTACTTTTTACTTATTATTATATTTATTTATATTATATACTTATTATTACTTTATATACTTAATAGATTTAGATTATAAAAAGTTTTCATTGGCTTTATCAAGAAATTTTGGGTCTTAAGAATTGCTTTAGGTGTAAATTTAGAGATTCAAATTGGAGGATGTTCTAAAAATTCGTAAGAGCTTTTATACTATTTTAGAAGTAATAATTGATCAAGTAACGTGACCTGACAAAGCGAGTCATTAAACGGACTTGTTTTATTGGTGGTCACGATCGCGATCTAATCAGAAACAAGACATGTGTCTTACCATTTTGTCTTAGTTATTTCTTGGTTTATTGTTCAGCAGTGTTCTAAATTCAGATGACATTGTTGCTTTTACATTCTATTCAAATACTAGAGACGGTGTTATCGATAAGTATTCGACGAATGGTTATTTCCTTCACAGGTATGTCGATATGCTACGATCTTCGGTTCCCTGAGTTAAGTACCGCGTTGAGTATAATGCGTGCAGAGATCCTGACCTATCCATCAGCTTTTACGCATACAACTGGTGAAGCACACTGGCACGTCCTGCTCAGGTGATTAACTCTGGGCACACACGCTACGGTCTACCTGTACAGGCCTACCTGCGCAGGCCTGCCTAATTTGGGAAAACGAAATGAAACTATCTATTGAACAATGATAACGGTTCCCAGAACTATCTATTGTATTAGCTGATTTGTCATCATGAGGTTATTGTCGCTACCGTGTTTTGATATAATTTTATACATTACGAAGCTATCGTTGACACTATAATATTATATATAATTTTTTGAAGTTGTTTCGTATATGTATACTTTTTGAGAACAGTGCACTGATCATGGCCAGTTTGATATAAATGACCGTCGAGATGTTGACCGTCAAGATGTAATCGTCACGCGTTAGACTTGAAAAACATAATTGTCCATAACCTACACTATACCTACTTATCAACAAATAGTTATTGTTTTAAATGTACTTAAACCAAATTAAAGTATCACGAAGCATTTAAAAATCACTATTAAATAGTTTCTTTTTTATATTCACATTCACTAATAAAATCTTAAAACAATACTATCTCAAACACCTTAATTTATACTGCACATTTTACAAATATTGCATATGCGGTTGCTTAGTTCAAGGCCACATTTCTATAGTTAAAGAGTCACCGTCGTTAACGGTCTAAATTCCTATGTGTGGGAACGAGACAGTAATGATCTTTCCTTTCTGTAACCGCGAATTGCGACTCGATAGCGATAATAGTGATTTTTTTTCGTCGCATGGAAAAATTAGTGTTTGAATTACGATAGAAACCGCTACTAATAAATAGATAGTTTCGCTACGATACAATAACCCGCTATCCGCTATTGCACTGATAGATAGTTGCAATAACTGTTTACGTTTGGCAACGACCAAGCTAATTTGAAAGTCTTGCGGCAAATAACTAATCAAAGCTACCTATTGAAAATGAAGTATTTCCCAAATTATGGTATTTTATATCTGAAAAGAAATATCTACATTTAAAGGAAATAATTCTACAGTTAACATGAATTGTACGAATGCACTTATATGTACGAGTCAGCATTTTGAGAAATGAAAATAATTTATGCATATATTGTGTAAAATTGAAAGGTCTGTTTTGTAATGACAAAATAATTCATTTTTAACAAATGCACGTAAAAGTATACACGCTACCTACAACAAAAAACTTTTTTTTTCTGTCTGTTTGTTCCGGCTAAGCTCCGCAACGGTCGATCCGATTTTGACGGGACTTTCACTGGCAGGTAACTGATTTTATAAGGAATAACTTAGGCTACTTTAATATTAGAAAAATAATTATAGTTTCGTACAAAAAAACAGCTTTTTTAGTAGTCCACGTGAGCGGAGCCGCGGGCACAGCTAGTGAAATTTACATATCGCAATCGCCTAACGAAAATCTGTCACAAATACCTGCCGTCCTGTGAAAATTACGCAGATGATATGCAATGCCATGCCATGTTTTAACATACAAAAATGTATGATTCGTTATTTCGTACCCTTTTTTTGTACACATTTAAAATTAAAAAGTATAGCAAAAGCCATGTCATGAACTTTGTGCTTTATTCCTTTGTACTAAGTTAGTATACTACTAAGTATTACGTAACGCAATTTGGGGGGTCTTGTAAAACGTTACTATGCGTTACAAGGGCGGGAGGGGGGTTCGAACAACGCGTTACGTAATATCGTTTTTATTTATTTTAATAAATAACTAAGCAATTAAAATTTCCCAAGTTCGCAACCCTTTTCGTTTATGTTTATACGCAACATAATTATATATGACTTTTAGGTAAAAATGTTTACTTGGGTGTTACGTAATGTTAAAGGAGAAGGAGGGAGGGTCAAAATCGGGTTACGTAATATTTGAACGCCCACTCACTTGCTACCTAAGTATTTTATAGTATATAAAATATATAGTATATAGTCAAGGCGTTCTGGTTTCCGTACCTTCCAGGCATAGAAATAAGGATCATCACTATTATGGATTTTTTCTAGATCTAGAGCGATAGAGAATCAGTGCTATGTGGTAGCGGCTGCCCAAACTGGACATCACAATCCGAAGAGGCGTTCGTATGGACATGCGCTATGCGTCGACCCCTGGGGAGAGGTAATCAAAATCCATAATATAGACATTCCTAGACAATAAAATCTATAATTGCTTACTTATTTTTCTTAGTTTACTGTTAAAATAATCATCAAATGACAGAATTGCCTTCACTTTACAAACGTTCACGCATTAAGGAATGTTTTTCGTGTTATGACAGTATGAAAACATGTTATAAAACTCAACGTCTCTCTGTCTCTGTCCTAAACGGGAACGTGAAAATCACATCCAATTTACAAGTGTTTTTTTTTTAAATTCATTACTATGTTAGATATGTCATTATGTCAGATTATAAGATATATTTTGTAAGATAAATGAACATGACAGGACATAAGCAGTGACGATAATGGTGAATCAATTCGGAAAAAAATGCTTTTGGGGCTCTTAAAGGGTTTGCGCTGAGTAAACCATAAGAGATATATCAAAATAATGTTTACATAATTGTAGATCTTAACGAGAGCTACAAAAAACTTGCCGATAGCATATGTCTATCTTCTAAGGACCACTAACAATAAGCATTTTTGTCATTAATAAGTGGCGTCGACCACTGTAGATGACAGATAGGAGCGGGGCATCACGATTGGCTGACCGACGCGACGGCATTCTGTAGTGTAATAATTTTGCCAGGTGCTCGCCGACTGCGGTGACTCCTCCCCGTGTTTTAAACTCGCGGATATATCTCCGCAGAAGCTCGCTGATGTTAGGAGGAACATGCCCGTATTTCAACATAGAAGGTATTTACACTATTCACTATCTACTTTTTTGGAGTTTACTCATTAAGAAACGATATAAGGCCCACGGTATAAAAATATGAGGAGTGAAATTGATTTGCAACATCACGTTAACAATTTTTATCCTTAGATGTATTCAAATAAGGTTGACATTTATTCAACTCTTTTCGTTTGCTGCGACAGTCGCCAGTCGTGAATCGACCGTTGAAATGAGCGGGAACGTCGCGTGGTTACGTTCATTCTATATTCTAGAGATGCCATTATTTACTCTTCTTGCCAATTGTATATATTCGAAATGCCAAGAAAATTCTTGAGGAGTCACTCCAGTTTATTTAGCAGTGTTTATTTTTATTTTTTATTAGCACTGTAAATTGTCTGCGCTGTATCTGATAACAAGCGGTACTCCTAAGATCGGTAATCCATCCTTTCGACGGTTGTATATAGCTGTTCCAGAAACGCGACGAATCAAAAGATAATTAATGTGATGAGTTTATTACCGTGTGTGTGGTGGTCACGATATAATCCTGCTTGTTTATTGGATTACCCCGAGTGATCCCGGAACGCGACACTCCTAAGCTACTATGACGCTACTATGACGAGTGGTAGTTTGTTTTCTATTGTCCGCTTTACTACCACCCTTAAGTTGAAAATCCGTCGTCGAGCACATATTTCCGGCAGCTGCACTTGAGAGGCACTCTTCCAATTGGGTGTAGCGTGTTACCATCTTGGGCCACATCGTCATTTAATATCGGATGAGATTGCGGTCAAACTATGAACTTATAAAGAATTTTTAAAAATGTACTTGTCTATGATTTTAATAATAATATCAGGTTCGAAGTATCCCACTGCTGGGCAATGATCTCTTTCCAAGGGAATGTATGGGCTATAATCACCACGTTACCCCTGATGTATTGGCGATTTCAAAAACCGACAAATCGAAAGTTCTGTGTTTTCCCCACATATGGTGGTACAAGAACATTTCTCAGGCGTTCAAGGTTTCCTCACGATGTTTTTCTTCACCGTCAGCCGATAAGTGTTACCAATTTGATTTAGTAAATGTACGCGAATTTCGAAAAATCCGTTGGTACATGCCGGAGTTTGAACTTACGGACATCGAATCGATATTCCTCCTGTCTAAACTATTAGACCACCACGACTTATTATTGTTTAAAGTAGATGAAATTTTCACTTGTTGTTTTTGCTGAGTTGTGGTAATTTTTCAGGCGGGATATATACTCCTTGTACGCGCTCTCCCTTCGAAAGATTTTGTTACCGGTACACGCGGAGAAACCCGCACGCTTGGCCACACCGCCTCCGGTTAGTTCGTACACAGGCCCCTCCCAAGTCTTCGGACACGTCCGGATACCGGACACTTGTGTTTTTTATAAATCCGATCTGACATATGCCTTTGTTAACCTAAGGTGAGTTTAAAAGTTATAAATATTTCAATTTACTAAACGTTAGCTTGAGCACTAAGCGCGTGGATAGACGTGAGTTCGAGTCTTTGCAATGAGCCTGAGCTTTCGGTGAAGGAAACACCGTGAGGAAACCGTAGCATGGTGGTTGGGCTGTTTCTAGTACCCGCCTGACTAGTTACCACCCTCAATTTGAACTATCGCCAAGCACATAGGTGTGTTCCGGCAGCTGCACTTGAAAGCCATTTCTCCCATTGGGTGTAGCGTATTACCATCTTGGGCTATATCTTCACTTAAAATCAGGTGAAATTGCGGACAAAAACGCTAAAACTAAAACGAATAAAAAGGCAGTTATGAATGGATACTTTATTGGAGTTTTTGTCCCATACTGGCAAGCTTAATGCCACAAGGCATTTTGCTAACAGATAACCGAAGAATGTGTTAAAATAAACAAAAATGAGTTAAAATTGAAGGATAAGACGACTGGCGATGCACCGTAGATCTCTCGGTACAATAGTCACCGATGTAGCATGATGTATCTATATATCTTCTATACATATTATCATAATTACATAGTATAAAACAAAGTCGCGTCGCTCTGTCCGTCCCTATGTATGCTTAAATCTTTAAAACTACGCAACGGATTTTGAAGCGGTGATAAGTGATTCAAGAGGAAGGTTTATATGTATAATACATGCATAATATTGTAGAGAAACACTGATAAATTTAGAGGTTTCTAATGTGATTTCGTAAATAAACACATTTTTTGCGCTTACATTGCAAACGCTGGCTGAACCTCACGAGATAAATCAAAATAATGTACTACAGTAATGTACACCTTAAAAAGGTCAACAAAAAAGTCCGCGATGGTATATGTCTATCTCTTAAGGATAACCCACAATAACCATTTTTTATCCTTTACACTTTACGGGGAAAAATGGCTTATTTACGAAGTGATTTTAAGCAATATAGCATTAATCCTTATACAATTAAGTACCCTAAATACATTGTCCATTTAACATAGATCAATATAGCCCTTTGCATGTCCATTTAATATAGATCAATATAGCCCTTTGCAGCATGTAATTTAAATGAATATTTCCGAAGATATTACAGATTTAAAATGCAGGGACATAGCGGTGCGGCGGTACCGGCACTATATATCATGGTCAATTATGTGTCGCTCTTTCAAGAGTAACCTCTAAACAAAACATTGTATTGTCTAATGACAAAAAAAGCTGTAAACGTTGTTTAAGGACATTCTGTTGTAGGTATATTTAGTATCAGCATTGCACCCGTGCGAAGCCGGGGCGGGTTGCTAGTAATAATATATATAATAAAGCGGAAGAGTTTTTGTTTGTTTGTTTAAACACGCTAATCTCTAGAACTACCAGTCGGATTCGAATAATTCTTTCTGTATATGGTATCCAGATTCACGAGGAATACTATAGGCTGTCTAGTATTAGGCTAAAACTTTCGGCTAGCCTTAAATATTTATTTTTGTTAAGTACATAAGTCGGAAGCAATATTTTACCCGAACTGCTTTTTCCGCGTGAGCTGGAGTAATGGTTAGTGATACGTAAATACAATGTTTTACATAAATATTGCTCCTTAGTACATTTACAAAAATCTGCGATACCATATGCCTATTTATACTGATATAATAAAGCTGAAGAGTGTTTTTTGTTTGTTTAATTAAACACGCTAATCTCTGGAACTACCAGTCGGATTCGAAAAATTCTTTCTGTATATGATATCCTGATTCACAAGGAATAGTATATGCTACCTAGTCTTAGGCTACACCTCTCAGCTAGCCTTAAATATTGATTTTTGTTAAGTAAGTCTGAAGCAATATTTTACCCGAACTGCTTTATCCGCGTGCGCTGGCGTAATGGTTAGTGATACGTTAATACAATGTTCTACAAAATATTGCACCTTAGTACCTGCATCTAAAAATGTCCACGATAGCATATACCTATCTCTTATACATACGCTAAATAAGGTATTTTATGACAAAGTTTTATTTGAGAATTAAAAAGTGATTTGTGAGCATAATTATTAGGCATGGCATATTAATCCTTAGGAACGAAAATGACTTTATAATCAAGATAATTTTATTTAGATCAGCTTTGCCCTTTATTGCATTTTTTTGGACGCATAGCTTGGGAGCTAATAGTAATATAATTAAAATAATTCGACACTCGGTTCGGGTCTATGACTTAGCAGTAGTGGCTCGAACGAGCCGTGTGAGTGTGACGTATAACACTGGCCAGCCCATAAAAATATTGTCTATATTGAAGTATTATAAATGATCAATCAGATTTTTTTTTCTGGTGATGTGATGAGGAAGGATGAATGTCATATAACTAAAGGAACGTTAAGTATGAAGGTGGATGGATATATGAGTATAGGAAGACCGAAGAAGGTATGGATGGACTGTGTGAAGAATGATATACACATAAAAGAAGTGAATATAGTTAATAGAGTGGAAGAGAAAAACCTGTTGTGCCGAACCTATTTAAGTGGGATAAGGGGTAAGAAGAAGAAGAAGTTTGTTATCTGGCCAGATTATAGAATACATTTTGTAAGATAAAGTAACATACGAAATAAGCAGAGACGATAATGGTGAATCAATTCGGGCGTTTAAATGGCTTACGCTAAGTAAACCATACAAGTATAAAAATACCTACAAAAAAGTCAGCAATAGTATATGTCTATCTCCTAAGGATCACCCACAATAAGCATTTTTGTCTTCCGTCTTTGAAGCGGGGGCAGCACGACTCGTGCGTGCGTTCGACCGACGGCATTCCGTAGTCCACACGAGCGGAGCCGCGGGCACAGCTAGTAATTATATATATGTTATTACAGGTGCGTTATACCCGGGCACGTTCTAGTCGCGCCGATTCGCGTCGCTGAGAGAAACAACGATCTCACTGACGAAGAAGCTGAAGACTTCTTCAAATCTATAAGATTGGTCCAGAAGGTAAATTAAAAAAAATATTTTCTTTACCTTTTTCTATTGTATGTTAATTTTGCTTGTTGTTATGGTCAATAAAATGTGCAAGTTTATCACGTAGGGATTTAGGACTAGTGAGTTTTTGGCTAAATCTCTAAAGTATTCCTTTATTATGCTGGTTGGGCGCGTAGGTAATCATGTAAAGTAATAAACTGCTGAAACTTGTGCCACTTAGGAAGATTGTAGTTAACTATTATACCGCGCGCAGTACCATAGGTTTGGTTCAAGTTATATCGCGTAACTATCGAAACCGCTACCACCTGCCGCCTATAGATGGCGGCAAATATAGTGTTGCGTGCAGCACGGGGTAGCCACGTGACCTATGCTGTGGTCACGGCTTGCTCTAAGCGTCATCCTCTGCCGCATATTAGTTAGCTGCATTCGGCCTTGGTGAGTACACATTGTTTCATTATTTATTATTTGTCATAATTACGCAGCCGCACCGCTCGCTTTTGTGTATTCCTCATACAATAACCGCCCCAATTACCGCCCGCTCGTGGACATATGCCTATAACCTTATGTTTCATTCAATCTTTCTACATTGATCTATTACACGATCTTTTACTATGTCGCAAAATGACTGTATGTACAGCACTTGATGTTAAGTACGGTACAGTACTCAAACAAAGGCGACACACACACACAATTATCTATACATATTATAAAACTCAACGTCTCTCCGTCTGTCTGTTTATGTTCTTTTCATGCAAAAGTCACTTATCCATTTTACATGTTTTTATTTGAATTCATAGCTATGGTGTTCTCCCAGGTTATAGGATATATACATGATTGTAGATCTTAAAAAGTATATATCTATCTTCTAAGGATCGTCTACAATAATCATTTTGTCTTCCGTCTTTTGACCGGGGGTAGCACGATTTGGACGAAAAAATGTTGACATACCCGATAGAGTTTCTTGCCAACCCGATAGAATTTCTTGCCGGTACTTCTTGATGAGTGAGATACTTGTCCGAACCGATGGTAGTGTTTTGGTATACTAAAATATTCCCATAACTGTACAATTTAATTTAATTTCCGTGTAATTTCTGAGAGAATAGCGTACATATAGAAGCGAAGAACCTTCCTTTTTTAAAGCTGGATAATGTAAGCCAAGTTTGGAGATAAGACTAACAATGATCATTTATTTGGGAATTCCACACAAATAAATGTGACCTCCAGAAACGTGGAGCCCTTAACGAATCAAGAAGCAATGATGGCTCAGTAGTAGAGTGTACGGACATGGCGTCGATGGACGTGAGTTCGAATCCCTGAAATGAGCCTCAGCTTTCGGTGAAGGAAAACGTCGTGAGGAAACCATAGCATGGTGGTAGGGCTTTTTCTAATTCCCACCTTGCTGGCTACCACCCTCTAGTTGAAAATCTGTCGCCAAGCACCAATAGGTGTATTCCGGCAGCTGTACTTGAGAGCTAGTCTTCCAAACTAGGCTTAGCGTGTTACCATCTTAGGCCACATCGTAACTTAAGACTAGGTGGGATTGTGGACACAACGCTAAACCTATAACGCCATGCTAGTCTTAGTATTTTGTCGATCGTTGGATGTGCTGGATATGCTGAGTCTGGCTTGGATGTTGCCTCATCCATTATATCCCTATTAACTTGGTTGAATACAACGATATTTATTAAAATCACTAGCTGTGCAACACGCTGTGTATTTCACCCGTACTAAATTTATTGCACCAATTTTTCACTGCTACAGCTTAATTCTAGAGCTTACAATAACGCTTGAGGAACATGCTTATTGTTTTTTTTTTTATCAGACTTAGTTAACTATATAGGTATAACGTGGTCGAGACGGGCAGAGTGACGTCACTCAGGAACAGTGTTTATTTACACTTAACTTAATAACTGCAAGTCTTCACTATCAGACACCTCGAACTAGAATGTTACTCTTCCACGGCTGAAGTAAGAATGCCCTTTAAAATCTACAATTATGTAGTACATTAATTTGATATATCTTTTATGGTTTACTCAGCGTAAGCCATTCATTCGCCCAAAAAGCGTCTTTTTTCCGAATTGATTCATAATTATCGACCGCTTATTTCCTATGTTACTTTATATAACAAAATATATCCTATAACCTGGTCAGCTAATTTATCTATGAATTAAAATAATAATCATGTAAATCGGATTAGTAGTTTTCGCGCGAAAAGAACATAAACGGACAGACAGAGAGACGTTGAGTTTTATAATATCGTACTAATATTATAAATGTGAAAGTTTGCTTGTTCGGATGTTTATATGTTTGTTACTCATTCACGCAAAGAAGACAAAATATATTTGGATGAAATTTGACATACAGACAGATTATAAACTGGATTAACATATAGTATACTTTTTATCCCGGTAAATGATATGTCTTAACCTCTGTTATTTATTTTTGTGGTTAGCTTATATTCGTTAGTGAATTAGGATTATATTTCTATTGTTATTGTCTCTTTAATATCTACGTACAAAGTCGTCTAATTTAGTAAAAGTTTACTAAATAAAATTAATATTTTATAGGTTAATAAAAAGTGTCAGTTAGTAATGTGATAAAACGGGTTTTAACTAAATTCATATGAAAGTATACACGATACCTATAACAAAAAACCGATTTTTAACATTTTTGTCTGTCTGTCTGTCTGTTTGTGCCGGGTAATCGGGAAAACGGTTCGACCGATTTCGATGGGACTTTCGCTGGCAGATAGCTGATGTGTCGAGGCATAACTTAGGCTTAATTTTAGAAAAGTAATTAGGGTTACGCACAAAAAAAAACCCTTATCTCGGCTTAACGACTGTTATCAATTTATGTGATTTTCGACATCCACGCGAACGAAGTTGCCGGTACGGCTAGTTAATTAAGAAATAAGAGAAGTATAGGGTAACCATTAGATGTAGTATACAAATCATTATTTTTTAGCTGATGGAGAAAGTGCACGATACACAGTCGTGTACTGTGACCATCCAGGACGGACCTGACGCGGGGCAGACTGTCAAGGTATTTATTTAGAAAAAAACTTTTTAAAAACACTGTTTTTTTTCGTATTCTGCTCAGTAAACCCATTCCACTGGATGGATACCCATATCATGGGGTTGCATGAAAAGTAACTGGTCCACCGTATTGTATTTAGAATGACGTCTTAACATCTAACCTTGTATTGTCACCCAAACTAAACGTGTATGCAAAATTTCAGCTTAATCGGTTAAAACCGGTTACAATCGGTTTTAACTGTTTTAACATTTTGGTAGGTACAAGAATTGACCCATACCAACAGGCAAGTTTAATGAAAGCTTGTAAAAAACTTTCTTAGGTCAATAAATGTTGTAATCGTGTCTAGAGAAAATGCTACATATGCACACAATACGCACTGCGTATTGCGTATGCGTATAACGCATTTGACATACAGTAGAATCCACACTCCCACTCTTTATTTTCAACTGCCAGTTGAACTTCTTTACTTCTTGTCTAATTTAGGCCAAAGAATCCTTGAAAAAACCGAGTTTTGATAATTTATGGAAGTTTTTGTTTGACAAGTCGTATTGGTCGACTTATACCAGGGGTCTCCTAACTACAGCCCGCGAGCTACAGCAAGCCTTACGTGCATGTTAACCGGTCCACCCGGCGCCAATATAACTAAGATGGGTGTACAAACATGTTTCACTCGCCGGCTAGTCTCGATATGAAAATATGTCGAAAATTCAATACTTAATATATTTACTTCACTTTACAGAACTTTAATGATATTATTAATCTGGTGAGCTAGCTAGATTTTGGCTCTTGGGGCTTTGTTGAGCAATCAGTCTGGCCCCTAGGCTAAAAGGTTTCGAGACCCCTGGTTTAGATCATTGGAATATTGAGAAATTTTTGGGCTGACGGTGAAGGAAAATATCGTGATGAAAGCTGAACACTTGAGGAATATTTTTGTAGCACCTTTCAATGCAAGTCGAGATTCAACGTCGCACTAAGGTTTGCCACGTTAGAAAGACTATCACAAAATTTAAGTGGAATTGCAAAACTTAAGTGGAATTAGGCAGTACATATTTCGAGTTAGACTGACGGCAGATTCACGAAATTATTAACGGATTGTTGGATTAGTATGGGTAAACAATGCGTAGGACACCCATCAGCTCGTTGGGTTGCCGACATTATTAAAATCAACGGTCAAACCTGGAGATGATGATGCAGGAATATTATAGAACTGTGCATTTGTAGGCATTTAAAATCACCAATCCGAAGTCTGTGCCTTCTTTCGGAAAGAGGCCTTCGACCAGCAGTGGTACATTTACAGTTCAGAATTATTAATATTTGTTTGACCACAACCATAAGTATGGTTGATTTATTCATACGGCCATTTAATTTCAAACTAAGAAAAACTTAACGAATCAATTATTTTAATCAGTTAATCAGTGTTTCCAGAGATGGCATGTTAAATATACAATGGCTACTGACTCCCAAGTGAAGTTACGTAACTTAATACTACCAACGTAACATTAGATACAACATTAGATACTACACATGACATGTTCCATCTTATAGAAAACTAACGGTGCCCCGCGGCTCAGCATGCGTTTGTGACGCTGTGATTATTTTCACCCCGTAATTTTGTTGTTACACATATTATTCACAGTTACCTATCGGTTAAAGACCTGTTCGTCTCGTGTACAATTTTCATCGAATTCGGTTGAGAACGAATAAATTTTACCTTTTTTTTTTCGATTTCTAAAATATTGTTGACAATTCTTATAGCCCACAATAGACCAATTACATAGGCTTGCCGTTTGCAATATTTCATGAGAAACGATTAAGCCGTTTTTAAATCAGATTGGGGCAAAGGCCATATTCATTATCAGTGTCCGTTATTTACAATGTCAATTGGGAAATTTGAAAAAATAAATTGAACGTGCCGACAGAACTGCAGATTTATTAATGTAGATATCTTGTTACTATGCGAAGCTTAATAGATTATGTTTACAGCATCTCCACTGTCACGTGATGCCGAGGAAGAAGGGCGATTTCATCGAAAACGATTTAATCTATTTAGAATTAGCTAAGCACGATCAGTAAGTATTATAATACTGGACTTGAATTACTCATTAATAAATTCCGAGGGAATTCAACGTCTTTATCGAAACTTCCAATGAATTTTTTCCATTGATGTTACCGGATGAATTACTTATAGGATTTTTAGCGATTGACCACAACTCCCCCTTTATTATAGTGACTCGGCCAATTGGCTGTAATGTCCCTGATGGTAAGCACAGTACAATACAAACACAACGGTGACCACCGAGAGATCAAAATCCATCGGCGTTCGCCGCTGTTGTGCCGGCCTGCATAACCAACTGGATACGCACAGGCTGATCCTGAAACGCAGCACGCAAAAGCGAGTCACTATGACCGACTTTTCACCACGTGCATGGTTGTCGTGAGCTAGTCGGGCAAAATAACCCTACCACCCCGCTATCGCCATATCCTTGTTCGTTAATCAGCACGGTGCACCACGTACATGTGAGGCTGGCTTGGGTGTCTCAGTTCTAAAGATGTAAGGGACACCCCAAAAACCCATTACGATGTTCTTTACCAAAAACTCAGGCTCATTACAGGGCCTCCTGCCCGAATTAGCACCCTTCTAGAATGTTAGGAAGTTCATCTTCACACCTTCAATTCTAAATGATCGTGGAATGGTTCAGTTTCAGAAGAGTTTCTTAATGCGAAAACATGGAGGTTTTCCCGGGGTACAATAGTATAGAACTCTTCAAGAGAGATGTGAACAAGTTTTTAAAAGATCAGCAACTAAGTTACAATTGTATATAATTTCCACTAGAAAGGTCTACATATAGAAAAATGTTTACAGGTTCAAATCCGGTCATCCGTCGAAACCGCCTCGGAGTTTAGAAGAAATGCAAGAAGAGGCACAGGTTTTAAGAGAAGAGATGCATAAGCTACTTGACGAGGATAAGCTATTGAGTAGATAGGTATTACAATGCAACAACATTTCTAACTTACAGCAATGACCCGACCTATTATATTTTTAAGTAGAGGCTTCTTTCGACGCGATGAGGATAAAATTTCAAATATTATGCATCGTTTTTCAGTGTAACGTTTCTGACGCAAAAAGGATGGAAAATAGGTGCTTGGGTAGAGATAGAAAGAGAAAGAACTTAAGATATACATGGAGAGAGATAGATGAGCTTAAAAATAAAGGCAGGAACACACGTTTAATACGTCACGCCACCCGATGCAACGTGACGTCATTATTAACACCCGACGCGGATCTGACAGATCCAGATTTTGGTGCGACTGATAGTGGGGTTAAACACGTCACTGGTTCGACGGTTTTCGCTTATTGAGTATAACTATGCATGCTTTGGATATTTTCTCATTAAACATTTCCAAAGAACGATGAGTCTAGTTTGTTAAGCGTTATCCTGTTTATATAATATGACTTTATTACAATACAAGGATATTAAAATAAGAAACAATACATGGGATCTTAATTAATGAATGTTTATTAATATCAGATGTAAAACTGTTTTGTTAATTTCATGCGCCCAGTTACGTCTTGTCATATCTATTCGCTTGTGAATGATATATGTACCTAAGCTTTGCATATTTTTTTATACGTTGATCTGTCTCGATGTCAAAGGTACACAACTCCCATTTTTTGATTGGTCATCACACCTTCATTGCTATCAGTAAACTGAATAGTGTTGACGTGTCGTGGAGTAACGTGTTGTTAATATGCACGGTACACGTCGGGTGTCGACACGTCGCATCGCGTCGTGCTTCATTAGTATGTTCCCGCCTTTAGACAAGTCTGTACGTAGACAAAGACGAGTAAAGTATTAGACAAATACAATTGATTTTATTGATTTATGTTTTAAATATTTATTAATTAATGAGTAATATTTTTAGTATTTGAAATATACTTCGCATCAAAAAAATCGAAACACCCCTCAGTTTGGTTTTCAATGATGAGTTTTTTACGCTAAAACAAAAGAAAGAAATGATGGCTGTTAATTGCGGATATTTTAAGGTATCGTTCGACGAACATTGATGTTTCAAATTAAAATTAAATTTCTTTAGCTAGCGTGTTTTGTTCAACAGGTATGTTTTTACCATTTGAGAAGAATTTGTAAAATGTTAGAAACAAAGACGTAAGACAAAAAATGTTTATTCAGTGCTCGTATTTCCTCCCCGGGCTATAATGACTGCTTCCATGCGGTTCCTCATGGAACGGATCGGAGAGTCACAATCTTGTTTTGGGATGTTATCCCATTCTTCTCGTATAACTGTGTTAAGCTGGCCAAGCGTCTCCAGTGCAGGATCTCTCGCTCTTACTCATCTCTTCAACTCATCCCATTGGTGTTCTATGGGATTCATATACGTTTTTTTGCTGGCCAGCCTGTAACAGTAATACCGACTTGGTTCAGGTATTCAGTTACAATGCCTGCAGTTTGAGCCCTGGCATTGTCCTGCATAAAAATGAACTCTTCGCCAATAAAATGTTCGTAAGGTACCACATGAGGTTCCAGACACCTCGGTATAACGTGGCCCATTTAATGACGGTAAGCGAGGTCCAAACACAAAAGCAAGTACGGTTTTTCCATCGGCGTTTAAACCTCCCCAAACCGTCCATGAACCGCTGCCGTAACTAACTCTTTCTTCAATGCAGCATTGTGCATAACGCTCTCCCTCTCTTCGATACATCTTCCAGTAAAAATCCCTTCAAATTCGGTCCAACCGTTTCCGAGATTAGCAGGAACAAATAGACCGACAAACAAAAAAAAATGTTTTTTTGTTACAAGTACCGTATATACTTTCATATGCATTTAGTAAAAGCTGTTATTTTGACATTATAAACAGATACTTCAATTTAATTATTTATATATAGATGTATTATAACGATTCATTTCTTATGGACTAGCAGAGATGCTGGGATTATATTTTTTAAGTTGTTAAATAAAATTTTGTTATTATCTCGTCTTTTATTTCTTTGTGATAAACAGGAATATCTATATTTATAATAGTTTATATTTTTTGATTTCATAAATGGTACCCGAGCCCAAGCGGGGATTTCGGGATTTACTAAAGCCCGGCAGATTAATATACAGGGGGATACCTTGTACACGGTTAGGTACCTCCACCAAATATGAGCCCCATTTATAAGGCCGCCCGTCAAGGATAAAGGATCAGATTAGTAAAAAAAAGATTGATCATCAGAAATTCTCGAGCGCGTCAGATTAAGGTCGGTGAGTTAATTACATGCTAAAAAGTGTATATTCCACTAATCTGACAATTTGAGAGTGACGTAAAGAAAGGGTTGGGTTAAAGGAAAGTTGTAAAAAAACGTCCTCTCGACATTCTCGAGCGTGGCAAAATTTTTTGAAGGATAATGTTGTCAAGGATAACGAAAAATATATAATCTGACGATTTCCACAAGCCGAATTAACAAAAATTCGTCGATAAAGCTTAATGCGTGCAGCAGCGTGATGCCTATATTCCCCTCTTAACTAAATTTTTTGAACGTTTTTTTTTTAAATTATTTTCTTTTAAATACAAGTATGTAAAAAAACATAAAATTAAACATTAAAAAAACATACACTTTTTTATTTGCATGCTACCTGAGCTTTTCAATTAATTAATTACAAAGTTTTTTTTTTTGCCAGATTAGGCGGAACTCTCTAGATAATCGTCAGATTATGAGACAGCACGTCTAGGACATAAAGATGAACCATATATATCTTAATCTGACACGCTTGAGTTTTTCAAAATGGTGTATTTTTTTTGCACATTATATTAATGGCCACGAGTTTGCGTCACATCGAAATCGTCAGATTATTGAAGGAGAGCTGTTTTTAGGTTCACTTAACATCCCCTAGAAAATTGACACGATCGATAAAATACATTTTTTTCATTTTCAACCCGATCAGATTAACATGGGTACATTATTAAAAATGTGTAGGACATTGATTCTATCAATATCTGACGCGCTCGAGTATATCCATTCAACAGTATTTTTTTACATATTTGAAAATCTATAGCCGCTCCCCCCACCGATGAAAGGTATACATTATATGACAATTTTTTCTCCTTATCATCTAAGCTTTGCAACCCAATAGGTCTCTATGACGCTTGAGTAAATCCCCATTTAGCATCGTGGGCTCCCCTACTATAATATTTATTGGATGTATATAAATGGGGGTGTTTAATGGGCCAGAACTTCAATAGTCTATGCTGAAACGCTAATGTTTGCCGAATAATCCATTCTTGTATTCATGCGACAATTTTTTTACTATGTAGCTAAACTCATTGGTTTTATTAGCATTCAAATATCGTTTTTTTAGGGTTCCGAAATCAACAAGGAACTCTAATAGTTTTGCTATATCCGTCTGTCCGTCCGCGGCTTAGCTTAGAGATTCCTAGTACTAGAAAATTGTAATTTTTATGGGTATTAGTTAAGTTAACAAAGTATTATAAAAAATCGGAAAAAAATTGTTTAGGGTACCATCCCTACACGTAAAGTGGGAATGTTTTTTTTTCTCGTCTAACTCATAGTGTGGGGTGTCGCTGGATAGGTGAAAATGTTCAAAATGTTTAAGCGTGAAACGGAACGCAGGCCGCAGCCTTTATTTTTTGGAGTAAGTATACTGTATAATATAATAATTCATAATCTGAGCTTTATCTCTTTCTGAACGAGACTTGGTAAGCCATTGTCTATCTGAGTATTTGTCATGGTACTACTTTGACGAAAAATACTGGGAAAAGATCAATAATACACAAAATATTAGTTATTCATCCAAATGTATTTTATCGCTTTCAAGATATTCTCTTTCAGAAACGATACATTTACGCCAACAAATAATCCAATCATCAAAACATTTTTTAAATGTTTTTTCTGGAATTGAGTTTAGTTCTCGTCGAGAATTCTCCTTTATTTCTTCTACTGAATGAAAACCAGTGCCACAAAGTGGTAATTTGAGTTTAGAAAAAAAGAAGAAGTCGGCTGAAGCCATATCTGCTGAATAAGGTGGTTGCTCGATGATATTTGTTGAGTTTTTGGTCAAAAATTCGTTTACAATGATGGCCTTTAACAAGGGCGGATTATCGTGGTGCAAAATCCAAGAATTTTCTTTCAACAAATCTGGCCTTTGTCGTCGAATTTGCTCTCTTAAACGCCGCATAACGTTCAAATAATATACTTTATTTACCGTTTGATCTTCCGGTAAGAATTTCAAGTGCACAACACCGCGATAGTAAAAAAACCGTCAACATGACTGCCTTGATCGACTTTGGCGTGGTTTTTTCGGTTTCGGTTTAGTTGGAAGGTACCAATCCGAAGCTTGTTGAATAGTTTGCACGTCAAACTCGTAATCCCACATCTCATCACCAGTAACAATGCGTTTCATGAATGTTGGGTCGGAATTGACTCGTTCTAGCATGTCCTCAGCGATCCTTATGCGATTGAGTTTTTGGAGAAAATTCAGATCCTTTGGGACTAGCCGAGCGGCAACATGTTTCACACCAAAGTGATTATTTAAAATAATATGGATCGACTTCTGGGACACACAAAGTTCAGAGGCTATCTCTCGCAAACTTAAATGAGGATTTTTGGTCACTATTTCCTTCACTTTTGCGATGTTAACTTCAGTTGAAGACGTTGATGCCCTACCAAGGCGAGGCAAATCTTTCAACATATCTCGACCGCTTTTGAACACCTCTTTTTTTTTTTTTTTTTTTTTTTTTTTTTTTTTTTTTTTTTTTTTTTTTTTCGAACTGCCTACACTGTTAGCCTGAGGGGCCCTGGAGCCTTTACGGCTTTTACAGCTTTACCGGGCTTGGGGGCGAGCGCTTAGGGCACTCAGCCACGAAAGCTAAGCAACAACATCCGAGGGTGCCAAAGTGGCCGAACCTCGGCTCGGACTGTTGCGCGTATGCAATTAAGTCGCGATTTGACTAATTCCCTATCCGTAATTCGATCTAAACTAACTATACATATATACAGGTTTCTGCCCCCTGGGAGGAGGGAAGAAACATGTGTATGTGTATTTAGTGGTCTGAAAATTTTGTCTACTCTAACTAGGTAAAAAAAGAAAAAAAAAAGGTCCCTTACAGAACCTATGTACCTATGTGTGTTGTGCATGTGTGTATAATGCAGTGTCATGTATGGCTGTGAAAGCTAGTGATTGTAGAGTCACTTGTATCGCGCGAGCGGCTGCTTGTCTCAAGGGCTCCATGCCGATGGATCGGACCTAGGCTTGAGTTGCCGCAGAGGAGGGCGGTCGTGGCGGGTGTGCGGGAGCGAAGTTAGCCGTACGTCCCCTGCGGAGGGAACGGTGGTTTCGCGGGCGTGGGCGCGAGCACGCATATGTTGCGGGAGCGGACGCGTAGTAATTATTAGCTTTCTCGATGTCGTCGTCGGGATCGACAAAGAGATTTCGCGGACGGCGTTTATAACGTTTGGCAACGGGGATCGAGTTGTCTGGGACGTAGTTCACGGTGGATTTTACGAGCGGGTTGGGGTGATTCGAAGCGCTATCGAAGTATCTCCTGGTGAGATATTTCACATAGGCTTCTATCGAGGTAAGCCTCATGTCCCTGTGGAGGTCCATGTTCCTAACGAAGGCTGGAGGGTCAAGCAGGCGACGGAGAAACCGATTTTGGACTCTTTGCATGCGGACAAATTTATGTTTGGACATATGTGCGAACGCAGCGCAGCTATATGTCAAGATCGGACGGACGCACATCTTGTATAGTGTAAGCTTATGTCTTAAGGACATTTTGCTTACCGAACTGAGCAAGGGTCGTAAGCGGGAAAGGATCCAGACGGCCCTATTCCGGACTATAGTAACGTGTGCGTTGAAGTTAAGCTTCGAGTCGAGGGTGACACCCAGATATTTAGTCTTGGTGGCCCAAGGGATATTCCTACCGAATAATGAGAGGGGTCCTACCGTGCGTGGTAGTTTACATGTATGCGGTTCGAACATAATCGCGGCGCTCTTTACCGGATTAATAGCTATTCGCCACGTTCGAAACCACTCCCCGAGAGTGGTTACGGCACGTTGGACTGCGCAGGCGAGATTTTTTCTGTGTCTGTTTGACGCGTATATGACTGTGTCGTCAGCGTAGAGCCCTACCTCGACCCCGGGGGGCTTCGGGAGGTCGCTGACGTACAGATTGAAAAGGCAAGGCGCCAGAATGGAACCTTGCGGGACGCCTGAGCGTATAGGGTGGGCGGTAGATAGTACTCCTTCCACTCGCTTCTTTTGAACGCTTTGTACCACTCATAAGCACGCGTTTTTGATAAAGTCCATTCACCGTAAGCCTTCTGTAACATTTTCAGTGTCTCCGAACGCGAAATTCCATTGGCGATGCAAAATTTAAGACGAACTATTTGTTCGATGTTTTTGTCCATTATGAAATCCGCAATTCACACTAGATATTATCTAACTAAAAACAGCACTGTATTTAATCTAAATGAAAGATGCACTCAACAATTGTGCCAATCTAATAACTAGTTATCAAGTAGTATTAAGTATTCCTTAATAAAACATAAATATTAAATTGAACCCCATTATATAAATTAAAAGGAAAATTATCACAGCTAAGTAGGCTTTACAAGTTAACGAGTAATAGTCGATCAACATATAATATGTACTTGGAGAAGTAATTTTGTGAGAATTCCATTGAAAATTACTTAAAGCCTTTCTAAGTCTGCAATTTGCAACGGGCAACTACGGAACACTACTTGGCAATTTTTTTTATAGTACTTCGGCAAATTGTTATCACTGCTGATGCTGATGCAGATGATAAGGACAGTACAATCCAAACACAACGGCCATCACCGAGAGATCGATAATCCATTGGTAATCACCGCTGTCATGCTGTCTTGCATAAGAAGTAATAATAAGAAAAAAGCATAAGAAGACTCGATGGCGTAGAAAGGAGAGAGGGCCGGGAGATGGTTCAACAGTTTCACGGTATGCCAATGTTAAGACTTATAGAACTATTTGTACGATGTGAGGTCACGGGCAAAAATTAAATTTATCTTTGTACATTTTAGTACCCTCCACTTTGTGAAAGGTATAGTTACGCTTGTGATTTTATATTTTTTTAATACTACATAGGTGGCAAAGAAGAATACGGTCCGCCTGATGGTAAGCGGCTACCATAGCCTATGGACGCTTGTAATAACTACTGGCATGACTAGCGCGTTGCCGACCTTGAACCCTCCACCCCAAGGAGCTCTGGACACCCTACTCGCCGCAGGAACAACACCAAGTCATTTGACTGCGATCTTTTATAGGGTGGAGGTATTCCACCAGTCGGGATGCTTAAGTAGAGAGAAATCTTCAAAGAAATTTCTCAGTGCCCTACTTCTATTAAAGCTATTCAGCTCGAAAATTATAAAAAAATGATCACATGTCAAAATATGGTTCCAAAATTGTTATACCCGTGGGTAGTGAAAATGTAAGATTTTACGTAAATAATTTATTCGTACTCAGTGAAACAAAATTCAAATAAACTTACTATTCAGGTGTTCACTATACTATGGTCGTACCTACTTACAGTATCTCTGTCTATGGTTATTTTGTTACTTTCTTCCTTCTATCGTTTGTTGGGTGTTCAAAACAGAATTTTCCTGATTCGGTAAACTGTTCTCTTATATATCCAAATAAAACGAGGTTCGAAATTACTAGAGTAGTCGTGAACTATATGACCTCGTTTAAAAGAAGGGGAAGTGTTCTATTTTCGAATCATTGTTTGTTTGAATAGGTAAGTAATTGGACAGATAAGTTTTGAATGCGTGTATAAACTACGATGGCTTTTTGTACCTACGAATACACACTCGATGTTTCGAGTTGATTCTAGAGTTGCTACATATTTCGAGAATAGTGTTTCTTTTATTAATTCATCCATTTAGTCATAAAATCAGACTCAGAAATCAGAATCATAAATTTTCAATGGAGGCCATTAATAGGTTTCGTTCCTCGATAATCGAATAAACAAAACGTGACCTGCCACTGCCGTTCTAAACAAGATTGCCAGCTTTTGCGTAAATGTCAGAATGGCACGTTTTTAAAACTCGAAGAAGCCTATCGTGAAAGTTGTAATGGGACCTTATTAATTTTGTTAAAGGAAGTTTAAATATCAGAGGGTATCGATTCGTTGTCTGCAGGTGCAATAATTATTACCATAATAATTATTGAAAATTCGCATGCATTTAATAATTTGCAATATTTTTGCCTGAAGGTGAAGGAAAGCATTGTGAGGAAATCCAAACGCTTGATAATAATCTCGTAGTACCAGCATATAGTGGGAAATTATATAAAACATATTTCAGGTCGTCGCTGGCACTGTTTAACCTTTTCCTTCTCTCACAAATTGATAGTAGCTCAGCATGAGTACATTGAAAAGTTTATGTTATAACGTTGTAGATATTGGGTTTTGAATTTAAAAATGGCGTCATTGCTCTATCATAGTCTTACTAGTAAGTTGAGAGGTTGGCGGTTCGTCTTCGCACAGGACGAGTTTTCGTGTGATAATCGAGATAAACAGTTTTGTGTTTAGGAGGACAATGTTTATAGGCCATGACTAATAATAATGCTCTTATATCACTTTTTAATTTTCAATGAATTTTTGCCGGAAAATATCTTTGTAGCTTATATATAAGGAATAGCTATATAATAACGGAACTTTTTAGATATATTAAGGAAAAATTTTTTTTATATAATTATTAAGGTTCATTGCGGAGAAACGGAACTCACGTCATTCGACGCGATGTCCTTACACGCTAACACTGAGCCATCACTGCTAAGTGTATTTTATTTTACTAATTTTATCGATAAAATGTTTTTTATGTTAGGTACTAGACCAATTTATTGGGGGCTGTTATTTAAGCCCCGCCCCAGTGTCGGAGAGTAAAAATGTTGGCAACACTTACTGTACCTAACTTAATTTAGCCCTTTCTGTGGAAATTCGATCACCGTACGGTTACGTAGCTTTATTGTGTCATTTGAAGTGCTTTTAGAACTTGATTACATAATATAAGGCTCTTTAGAACTAAGTAAAAAAATTTTTGTACGCATGTTAGAAGTTATACATATGCATTTCTTTGGCATAGGAAAACAAAAATTGTATACTGCGTGTCAACAATATGATGAAGTTTACCAGCAATGATAAAAATATAATTATATTGTACAGACTATTTTTTAATAGTGTAAAACTAATTTCAACTACGTACGTTAGAAAAGAAAATTAAATTAGATTACAGCGACGGTCAGTCTGCATTGTGGTGATAAGGCCCTCTTCACCTTCGCTGGTATTTGGCGAATAGAGACGAATATGAACGTGTAGAGGACGTATTTGCCTGTTCGTTGGTAAAATACCTCTATTTCTCGATATTGGTTCGCTATCTGTCGTTTAGCGGTTTTTGATGCATGATGAATCAAAAGAGTTCGGACAAACATTTGTGACATCCTCTGCACGTTCGTCGGCCGTCCAGTCTGCGTTCAAGCGCAGGACCCACATCTTACGTGGTATTGTATTCTCTTTGGCAGGACCGTGTGTTTGTATTTTTATCGAATTTTACAGTGCATTACGCGAAGAGATATATGCCAAATATAGCTTGATCTACATAACCTTCAATCTTAAAGCAAAGTAGTTTTTTTAATTTATATAAAATAACATGATTATACTTTTATTTTTGCCATTTTAAAATACAAAATGTTAAATATGTTTTAAAGGCTTTGAAAAACTAAACTGCTTTTTGTATCTAAACTAATATTATAAAGAGGACAGATTTTATTGTTTGTTTGCATTGAATAGGCTCTGAAACTACTGGACCGATTTGAAAAATTATTTCACCATTAGAATCCTACATTACTCCTGGTGAACATAGGCGATAGAATAAAAAGTTAGGCATCCGTATGAAAATTTATAATTTTTGAATTTTTTGTTAAATACCCGCGCGAAGACGGGGCGGTCCGCTAGTAAATAATAAGTGTGTTCCTGGTACCTGCAGATGTCGCTAAAAGTTGGTATTTGAAAAAAGCTGGCATCTCAAGCGAATAGTAAATACCAGGGGATTAGTACTGTCGTCCCGCCTGGAGGACCTTTGTTTAGCTCCTCCTTTAGATCGGTATTAAAAGTTGATATTACTGCGTACCAGGATAACTTTTACTTGGTATATGGTACAAGACCTTGAAACCTGGTACGTCTACCATGTCTGGAGTCTATACGTCACAGATTTTTAAACTGCTTATCTCACTTTTTCTTTATTTTCCGTCTATGCAATTAAATGAAGCAATGATGGCTCAGTGGTAGAGTGTACGGACATCGCGTCGATCGACGTGAGTTCGAATCCCTGCAATGAGCCTGAGCTTTCGGTGAAGGAAAACATCGTGATGAAACCCTAGTATGGTAGTAGGGTTTTCTCTAATGCTCACCTGGCTAGCTACCACCCTTAAGTTGAAAATCTGTCGCCAAGCACCAATAGGTGTGTTCCACAAGGCTTCGCGTGTTACCATCTTGGGTCGCATCGTCACTTAAGACCAAGTGAGATTGTGGCCAAAAAGTTAAACGTTTAAAATATACAAAAAGGCATTATTATCAGGAAGTACGTTATCTGGTACGACCTGGTAAAGGTTGCGGGAAGCCGCTGGATGCAGGCAGCACAAGACCGGTCGTTGTGGCGATCTTTGGGGGAGGCCTATGTCCAGCAGTGGACGTCTTTCGGCTGAAATGATGATGATGATGACGACGTTATCTGGAGGAAAAGATCACAATTACCTAAATTACCTAAAATATTTCAAGTTCATTTGCAATATACATTTAAATGATTAGTATATAAAACCGCAAACGCTTCGACGCACAATTCCATTAGTAACTGTGTCAGCACTCCGCTCGTATGGTCTAAAGCAGGGGTGCTCAATCAGTCATATATATCGATATATATACATATATATATATATATATATATATACATATATATATATTAGACTGCGTCAGAATAAAACTTTTAAAACTTTTTTTTTTTGTGTAAGTACATCTAAAAAGTTTCTGCATTAGACAAAAAAAAAACTCCTAAAAGATGACCTTTTTTTTCGCTAAATTTTTCGAATTTTTTTTATATTTCGTTTTCGTTGTTTTGTAAGAAATTAAATTCTCTACGAAAAAGGTCTCTTTCATTTTTTCGCTAAAACGCATAGGAAAAAGTTACAGGGCTTTAAGAAACGATAATTATATACCTATTAATATAAATCATTACATAGTATAAAACAAAGTCGCTATAATCTGTCCGTCCCTATGTATGCTTAAATCTTTAAAACTACGTAACGGATTTTGAAGCGGTTTTTTGTAGTAGATAGAGTGATTCAAGAGGAAGGTTTATATGTATAATACATACATAATATTGTAGAGAAACACTGGTAAATTTAGAGGTTTCTAAGTGATGTCGTAAATACACACTTTTTGCGCTTACATTGCAAACGCTGGCTGAACCCCACGAGATAAATCAAAATAATGTACTACAGTATTGTACACCTTAAAAAGATCAACAAAAAAGTCCGCGATGGTATATGTCTATCTCTTAAGGATAACCCACAATAATCATTTTTATCCTTTACATTTTACGGGAAAAAATGGCTTATTTACGAAGTGATTTTAAGCAATACAGCATTAATCCTTATCCAATTAAGTACCTTAAATACATTGTCCTTTTAATATAGATCAATATAGCCCTTTACAGCATGTAATTTAAATGAATATTCCCGAAGATATTACAGATTTAAAATGTAGGGAAGTGCGGCGGTACCGGCCCTATATACCATGGTCAATTATATGTCGCTCTTTCAAGAGTAACCTCTAAACAAAACATGTTTGTATTATCTAATGACAAAAAAGCTGTAAATGTTGTTTATAAGGACATTCTGTGGTAGGTAGGTACATTTAGTATCAGCATTGCACCCGTGCGAAGCCGGGGCGGGTCGCTAGTATATATATAAGCGAAATACCACTCATCACGAGATCTCCGAAACTATAGGTCCGATTGAAATTTACCCTATTTTCTACTTTCATGATGTAGACGCTCACTAAGAACGGGTTTTGGGAAATTCAACCTCTAAGGATGAAAAGGGGGTTAAAAGTATGAAAGTTGAAAGTTTGTTTTTTAAAAATAATTGTTTTATACTTATGCACACAGATTATGTCTATTGTGAAAACACATACTGAGAAAATATATTTATACAGATTTGATGATAATTATTAATCACACATACTCTGCAATAATAAAATCCAGTATTTATTTAAATTCTTCACCTAAATTAGCTAAATTAAGGAGTGAAATTTGTGTTATATGATTGTATAGGTTAGTCTAAGAAACCTTGATTATTTTTTGCTATTTTTTTATTTATATGAATTGTCAATGATGTGAGTAAAAATAAAATTAGGGGATGAAAATAATTACTGAGTAATAAAGGCGTACGGAACCGCGGGGTACCGCTAGTATATAATGTACTTGTATTAAATATCATGTAATGGTATGACACACGCAATACCAAATCGATTTTCCTTGAATCCTTCGTCTAACCTCAAAATATAAGTAATTTACGATGTTTCATTATACGCACATTGGAATTACAGACTGATAAATTGGAACGTCCCTATTATCTAAATTGTAGACAATTATTAAGGTTAATTTGTACTTCGAATATTGCTTTTATATAATTATGTTGTGACTATATTTCGATTGTTAAATCATTATTTTCCTCCAGTAATTGCATATTGTTTTTATATTTTTATTTTACGGACTAGCTTTCATCTCGCGGCTTCGCTCGTGTAGAATTTAAGGTTTGTAACAGAGAGACACTTCAGTTTTTATTTATTTGGTTGACTTTGGGTTAGACTTCAATTTTCGGTTCATTCGTATTTTTTTCCAACAATATGTCCGAAATTGCTTAGCTACTTCCTTATTATTATCTCTTACTTTCTTAATTATTGAAGTGAAACTTCTTATGTGACTTCCAAGCGTTAAACGTTAAACGTATAACGCACATTATCGGTCTCTCCTCTTCGTGTGAGCCAGAGCGAGAGAGTAAATGTCACTGTGTATGTATATTTCACACTGTTTAAATAAAATAGAAAATGCCTTTTAAAATGAAGTTTCACTTCTATCGTGTGTGAATCGCACACACACCTTTTTTTATTATCATATTTTGTTTAAAACATTTACTTATTAACAAATTTATTTACTATTCAAATGTTTCATGTTTTAGGAAGACGAAATTACTTTTAATGTATTGTAGGAGGAAGAAAGAAATTTCGTATTAATTATTTACGATGGATTTCCGCAAAGTAACGCCTTGGTCAGTAAAATTCGATGTAAGTTTCGTTTATTCGTTTCAGTCGTGGTAGTCGAGTAATTTATACAGGCGAAATATCATTTCGATGTCCTTGGGTTCGAACCTAGGAATGTACCAAAGATTTTTTTGGAATTCGCGTACATTTATTAATTTAAATTGGCTGACGGTGAAGGAGGACAATCTAGGGAACATCTAAGGAAACTTGAACGCTCGAGAAATGTATAATTATAGTATTAGTAGGAGAGACGGTATTTTACGGTTAAGAATAATCTAACTACCGTCAAATAAGTGGATTGTAGTACCAAAACGGATCTTAAACGTGTTCGGAAATGTTTGAGTGACGTATTTGGCTATATTCGGATACCTCCTACTACTACCGGATCACTCATATAAATACAACGGACGTACGAAGAGAATCATTGCCCGGGTGAAGCTGTAAAAGCCGTTCGAGGCTCCTGAGCCATTATGGCAAACAGTATAGTCAATTCAAAAAAAAAAAAAGAATAGAATCATTCTCGCTTGGACCGTCGAACAGTTAACATCGTCTAGTCACTAATTCATAGTGCTTGAATTATAGCTGTAGTCCATGAATTATATTCATCAGTCAGGTCAGAATGTTTGCCATCTAAGATCAGAACTGTAAAGACATGGTTCTTCTAGACGAGAGTTCTGTGATACCTAACAGCATAGTATAGTATAATTGAAGTAATACCGTATGGGGGAGAAATATAGAGCAATGGGTTTCTCAACGTTTAAAATCAACAACACGTCGTAGGCTGGCATTAAACCCGTGTCTTGCCATGGGTAGAGAACTCTTTGCCCAACAGTCGGACACTTATAGGCTGGTATTATTATTATTCTTAATTCAAAATAATCGATTTTAATTTCGTATATTAAAAAAAATAGGAGAAAAAACTCATGAATTATTTAAAGTTCGAATTGTGTAGGTGAAGTTAAATGAAGGCCATGTGTTCACTGTGTTATGAGGTCCCACAGATTTTACCTTTTCTGCTCTAACCGCCCCCAGAAGCGTGATTTGCCGCCCCAGATGCTACCTAGTACGGCACATATGTTATACCTAGACGGTTGTTCCGTACCGATAGAGTGGGCTTAATTGTCTAAAGTTTCTTGAATATACGTGATAAGAATTGTTCTCTGTTTTATTACCAATGGCCAAGCCCAATCAAGAATATATTAATTTCGTCCAAAATCTGTTAAAGTCATCGAGGTAATTTAAATTTGCCTAACGGTCACAGTAAAAGGTTCTCATTCGCGGGGTATACGTTCTGTTACAACCCGACTCTATTCCCCGCATTCGCTGTTTCAGCAATACTACGTTCCCACACTTTAATAAATCCTAAATTGCAATTTTTCCATTACCTCTATTATTTATATTTCTTTGAGTCAGTTAGTTTCCAGTCACCTAGAATTGCAGACGAGTTCCTTGCAAATAAAGCCTAGAAGTCTCATAGCACCTAATAATAATTTAATTTGTGAAAATTCCACCAAGAGAATTTTATTTGTGCAAGACTTAGTGTCATTTTTCTTTAAAAAGGCCAACTGCTGTGGTCTTAACAGGTTTCCATAGAATATGGAATTGTAATTATATGAAAATATAGGAGTTGCGTTCCAAAATGAGAAAATGTATATCAAAATTAAAGTATATAAAAAGCTAAGTTGTAATCGTGATCAATAACGCACGAGCCGAGCGAGCGAATCGAGCGGACTGCGGCAGTGGATGTGGATGCCCATAAACAAGTCAGCCATTGAAAATTCACATTTTTAGGGTGCCGAAGTCAACAAGGAACTTTTACAGTTTCGTTATGTCTATCTTCCTATCTGCAGCTTGGCTCAGAGATTCTTAATACCAGATAGCTGTAATTTGGTATAGGTATACATATTAATCACTCCGACAATGTGGTGAAATAAAATATTGAAAAAAAAAAATGTACAGGGTACCTCCCCTACACGTAAAGTGGGAATGATTTTTTTCTCGTCTATCCCATCCTGTGGGTTGTGGTTGGATAGGTCGTTCAAAAATATTACGGGTGTGTGAAAACCAGTTTTTCGATCCAGGAATCCGTTTGCGAAATATTAACCTTTAAAGTCCTAATTTTTGTTAGAGTCAAGTGTACCACCTCCCTCCAGCTATGGTTGATATTGGATATGTGAAAAAAATCATGGTAGTAGTATATATAACGAATTTAAAAGGGAAACGATCAGAGGTTAGTAGGCTTTACGAGTTAACGAGTAATAGTCAATCAACTTATAAAATGAACTTGGAGAAGTACTTTCCTACAAATTCGATTGAAAATTAATTAAAGCCCCTTTTCTAAGTCTGCATATTGTGATGACCAACTACGGAGGCCTACACTGCGCGTGGCCCGACACGCACTTAGCAATTTTTTGTGTAATAGTTTTGATATTGTTTGGTGATTCGATACTGGTGAAACATTTATTATATTTATAGAGACAAATCTTATTAATTAAGTAAATGAACGTACATTTATATGGCGATAGTTAAAATCATAAGTCTATGCGGAATTATTTGTCCATATGTGTTCGTAATATTACTGTTAAGCATATTTGTCTTACACTGAAAACTGAATAATGAAGCTTCCATACGCGCTGGGTTTCCGAGTGACAGCTGTACGGTAACCTTCATCTCGGGACGAACAAAAAAGTCATGTCATTTATTTGCCGTACTGTGGAACAGTCTCCCGACTAGTGTGTTCCTTCCTTCTTACGTCATCCTTTAAACACAACGCGTAGATACAGGCATGAATGGCAGTGACGACTGTTGACGGTCACCGTTATTTTCGGATTACCTTTGCTTCCCATAGCAATGTCATCATTTGCCATGCTAATAGAAAAAAAAAAACAATTGTAATAGATCGAACTATAAGTAGCTATAGTGTTAGGTAGTGATTCGGATTTCGCCTGAACTCTTTACGATGAGTAACGTGGTTAAACCGTAGAATAGCCTTAGAACACCTTATGTAAAAGTGAAATAATGATGTTTGTGTAGCATGTTATACCATGTTCAATAACATCGTTTTTTTTCTAATAACACGGCTAATTGATATTAAAAAAATTAATATTCTATATCTAATGGTGATAAGTAAATTAATTCTACTGTGAGAGTTTGGACTTTTCATCATTATACGTGGTTTTCCTGTAGGCTTACAAAAATCTCGGCAACGGGATATACCGATATTACCGATATACCTACACTGACTGATCGTAAACGCAACACTCAAAGGGAGTTATTATGAAGGTCTTATCACCATGTGCATTGTAGTCGCGAATCAATTCGGTTTTATTCTTATCTAGATTACAATATAGACAAAACAATATTCAATATATATTGGCTATGTAGAAATATTATGATATATACGTGTATATTCTATACATATCTAAAAGAGCTTTGTTTCTCAAATTCCTTGCAGTTGTATTCTCGAATCGGTCGCGTGTGGACGTCACCGTGCAATGTCTGTGTAAGCTTCGTAGTAAAAAGTTTATTTTCTGTGCTGTGAGTACGAGTAGTGATTTTTGCGAAGTTCTCTTTGTGGAATATTTTGTTTTGTAAGATTCCTTTTTTTATCTGCTTATTGATGGGGGATTAACTGCGTGAAGTGATAAGGTAAGTTACGCAGTCTATACAAAATACCTATAAATAAATAATATATTATATAATATATATGAATCAATGATTATTTAATTTTAAATTAAAATACTGTAGGATTTTAATACACGTTTTCAATTATTTTATGCTATTGTATTTAAAAAGACCTGTTCTTTTAAAGGGTGAGTTGTAGAGATGTCAATTAGAACACAGATATTGAACAATGGAATACGATTACTTAAATAATGTTTTATTTTTTATTTTACCCCTTAGTTTGACTAGAAACAACTAATAATATAATACATAGATGATAATACAAAGTTTTTTTTTCTGTGAATGTGAGCTTTTTATCTACAGCTAAAAATTGTTATCCGCTACGGATTGTATCATTGTTATTTGCAATCATATTATATGTAAGGGTATCGAAAATATCTCAGCAAATGCATCTATCAACTGTTGTTACTCCTTAGGGAATAATATACGAGAAAATATGTTTAACGGGTTTATGAGACACTGGTGCCTGACTCTATACCGACCGCCGTATATACGATGAAAACAGTCACAGTGACCCGATTTGATGTGTCGCTTTTGATATTATTTAGTCTTAATCTAAGTAACTGATAATTTGCTGTGATATTTTAGCCTCCTTTGTGACTGTTATTGGGTTGCAATTTGCTTACAATTCAAGTCGTGTGCAGTTTGTTTGCTTAGTCTGTATAAAAAAATAGTTTTGAAAATATAACATATATTAACTATTTAATATTTTTTTTGATAAGATTAATGATATAAAAAGTTGTATATTTATTTATGTAGATAAAATCCTTTTTTACCAAATAATACCATTCAGCAAGCAGTTATTATTGTAATCATGTCTGATACTAATTCTTGTATGTATTGAATTCTCAGAAACAGTTGTAACGATTTGGCTGAATTTTTTTTTCAAATAATATTTCTTTCTAAGCTTACGCTTCTAGATAGGTGTATTTTTTATTTAAGACACTGAATGTAGCTCTGTCCCCAGATATCCTAACTAATATTATAAAGGCGAAAATGAGTTTGAACGGCTGAACGGATTTGGATGAAATTTGGCACACAGATAGTTTATAACCGGGATTAACAACGATTTTCGTAGTCCACGCGAGCGGAGCCGCGAGCACAGCTAGTTATATTATAAATGTGAAAGGATGTTTTACCATCAATAACACTCAAACAACCAGACAGATTCTAATGAAATTTGCCGTAGAAGTCGATTAGTAGATTTTGACAGGATAATTTATATGACGATAAAAATACTCAAACAAGAACGAAAAAACAATATGACATTGATCAAATTATTTGTATAGAATTTTCTATCTAGATACAAAAAAAATATCTAATTTCATTTAAGTCCCTTCCATCTTTTTTTTTTCCTCGAACTGACTATATATACAGTCAGCCATAAGGGCCCTGAAGCCTCAAACGGCTTTTACAGCTTCACCCGGGCCCTTCCTTTTTTTTCTTTAATTTATACAGAGCTACGTTCGATTACCCATTACTATCCGTATTAATATTGTAAATGTAAAAGTAATTGTCTCTGTTTGTTACGTTTTTACACTTAAATCCCTGAAGCAATTTCGAACGACATAGGCTATTATTACCTATAAAATTTGAAGAGTTGAAAGTTAGTATAGAGAACCCATAATTTCTCAAATTAGTGTTATGAAAATTTATATTTATGTTTTTGGTAAGAAATGAAGTGTTTCGCGTCATTGAAAAATCATTCCTCAAGCCAGTACAATAGGGGTGATTTCAATTACTTTTTTATTTTTGTATCTATAGGCTGTACTAAGTCGTTGGTAGATTTTCGATAAATGTCGCGGCGATATCCTTACTAATAAATGCGAATGTGAGTTTATTTGTTTGTTACTTAATCACACAAAAACGGCTGAACGGATTTAGATGAAATTTGCCACACAGACAGCTTATAACTCAAATTACGACATATAATACTTTTTATCCTGGTAAAGGCCCGATTCTGAAGTCCACGCAGGCGAATTCGCTGGCATAGCTATTACTTTATAAGTTTAGCGTTTGACCATAATTTCATTTAATATTAAGTGCTAAAAACCCAAGAGAAGAGAAATTCGCTCTTATTTACATACACACTTACCTATAAGTGTTAAGTGTAAGTGTTATTAAGTTACTTATCAACGTACTTGGAGATAGAATTTGAACTTGATGATGGTAGTTTCGATTTACATTCTATTATATCACTAGCTGTGCCCCACGGTTTCACCCTCAAATAATTTAAAAGAAATTGCAGCCACGGTATGCGCTACACGGCTCGTTCGCGCCAGTACTACTATAGTTATAGACCCGAGCCGAGTGTTAAATTATTTTAATTTTACATTACCTCCCAAACTATTCGTTCAAATAGCATGCTATAAAGGGCAAAGTTTATCTTCATAAAATTGTCTTGATGATGAAGTAAATTTCGTTCGTAAGGATTAATAGACCATGTTTACTGTTAAATATGCAATATTCAATAAAACTTTTTAGCAAAATATCTTTTTGTCGCTTATATATAAGAGATAGGCATATGGTATTGCCTTTTTTGGATAATTATACTAGGAGCAATATTTTTGTAGAACATTGTATTTACGTATCACTAACCATTACGCCAGTGCACGCGGATAAAGCAGTTCGTGTGCGCTTTTTCGTCCGACTTACTTAACAAAAATCAATATTTAGGGCTAACTGAGAGGCGTGGCCTAATGATAGATAGCTTGTACTGTTTCTTATAAATCTGGCTATCATATACAAAAACAATTTCTTCGAATCTGACTGGTAGCTCCAGAGATTAGGGGGTTAAAACAAACAAACAAAAAACTCTTTAGCCTTATTATATTAGTATAGATATAGATTTTCCCTAGCCAGAAAGCTTATAGGATAGGATAAAGTTAATTTAGGTTTTATTTGTTGTCAAGAACTCAAACAAGGGAGCAATAAAAGAAGTTACAGCCCCTGTTTGCATTATGTAAGGTTTCGTGATGTACAGATATCGATCACACCGTCGCCTAACATTGCCCATTTAGTATAAAAAACTTTTTCAGATATTTTAGTGTGTAATTTTGTATTATCATTCTTTTGATGTTAAGTGACGATGTGGCTCATGATAGCAAAATGCTAAGGCTAGTTGGAAGAATTACTATCGAGTGCCGCTGCCGGAAAATTACATTACAAGTACATTTATTTGATATATCTCTTACGGTTTACTCAGCGTAAGCCTTTAAAGCACACCAAAAGCGTCTTTTTTCCGTCCTGACTTACCTTTATCGTCACTGCTTATTTCGTACGTTACTTTATGTAACAAATATATACTATAACCTGGCCAGATAACATAGCTATGAATTAAAATAAAACACATGTAAATCGGATAGGAGGTTCTCGCGTGACAAGAATATTAACGGACAGACAGACAGAGAGACATTGAGTTTTATAATATTTATTGATGATTTTTATAGCCAATCAATTTCGGAAGAGCATTTACTCCCTGTGTAATTTTTTTTTACTGAAATATACTAAGACAAAAATTTCAAAAACTATCGAAAGTTGTTCTATCCATGATTCTAAGAACGCCCCCCTCCGTAATATTTTTTTCCAAATATCTATAATGTACATATATAGACTCTTTGCTGTTTTATAATAATAATAATAATTATTGTTAAAACTACATTCATTTTTGGTAACTTTAAATCATGTTCTAACTTTGAACAAATATGGCTAAAAGATTTATTAATTTATTACACGTCCAATATAAATGCATGAGTTTTGAAAATGCGTAAACCGGAACTGTTATATCTTTCAAATAGAATAAAAAAGATTGTCAAGTTAATTTCCTTTTGAAATTTTATCCGTCTTTTCCTTGATCTAGTAATTTTTACAGATTATTATTTAAAGAATATCAATATTTCATACAATCTTACCCCAACTCTAAAATATATAGATTTTTTTTTCATATTAAAGAATAATCCATATTCACAGTTAAATGTAATTTTAATACAACTCTAGCACAGTTTCGACGTTGCTCTAGTAAATTTGCGAAGGTAAAAGAACACTTTTTATGTTGATTGGTAATCTCAGATTATACATACTCTTTTGATGTCAACACTGATCTGTTTGGTTTATGTATTATGTTTGAATTACTTTAAATTTGGAATGTCAGTTTTATTTGTTCAGATTGAATTGTGTCATATTATATAATTGAAATAAAACAATTGAAGAAGTAACATGTCTAGTTATCTGACATAACTATTGTATTTTATATAAATTTCATGAAGATTACGTTTCATCAAAAATAAATTCAAAGTGTTTAAGTTAAAATAAATAGTTATCTAATCAGTTCTTAAGTATCTTTTTGGTTTGAAAGTACTCCCATTAGCCACATCTACCATTCAAGATTTTATTCAATAAAATAAGCTTCAGTAATTATCATTCTATTGAGAGATTTAGAAATAATTAAAAAACTATTCAAAGTCTATCAAACTGTTATAAATATAGATAAAACATCAATCAACGCTTTCACGACGTTATTTATAAATTTTAATCTCATTTATTAAACAGTAATATTTGCATCGGTGTGACAGGCTACTCGCATGTTATTATTCTTGTGGCGAATGGCTTTAGTAATAAATTATATATAAATGTATCTTTTACATCTTACATCTTTTACAAAAAATAGGCTAATCAAGCTCGGCTCGCGTGGACTACAGAATGCCGTCCGCCGAGCGCACGCGCGAGTAGTGCTGCCCTCGCTCAAAAGGCGATGGTTAAAAATGCTTATTTTGAGTGATCCTTGGAAGATAGATATATTCTATTCTTGACTTTTTTGTAGGTCTATTTAAGATCTATAATTATGTAGAACATTATTTTGATATATCTCGTATTGTTTACTCAGTGTAAGCCATTTAAGCGTCCCAAATGCGTCTTATACAGAATTGATTGTTATTTTGATTTGATTGTTGAATTGGTGTTATAAGTTTAACGTGTGTGTATGTCTGTCTGTGGCATCGTGGCTCCCAAAGGGCTGAACCGATTTTTATGTTTTTGTTTTTGAAGGTATCTTGATTGAGAATGTTTTTAGCTATTATCCAAGAAAGGTTTAGCTTTATGGCCACAATCTCACCTGATCTCTTGGTTGTCGCCGTTGTATTTGGATTGTACTGTGCTTAATACCCGGTCACAATATCTGTGCACCTGACCTCGTGACGTCATATCGGCGGTCTGGGTACGGTGTGAAGTTTTTTGTTCGCACCGGGGAGTGCGCGGAGAGGTGACAGGGGAAGCGGGAGAGGCGCCGCATTCCAGCGAGGTGCACAGATATTCTGACCGAGCTTTACCATCAGGGACAGTACAGTCAATGTGCCGACCTATTATAAAAAAACACATCAAGCCTTGTGGGGAATCTGGCCCTGTAAATTCCGGAACACACTTATAGGTGCATGGCGACAGATTTTCAACTGATTCACTGATTTCACTGATGGTGGTAGCTAGCCAGGTGGGCATTAGAAAAAGCTCTAACACCATAATATGGTTTCATCACGATGATTTCCTTCATTGAAAGCTCAGGCTCATTGTAGGGATTCGAACTCACGTCGATCGACACGCTGTCCGCACTAGCCATCATAATTCATAACTACTATTGACTGTACGTTTTTAAATTAGTCCCTGGAGTTGTATTTTTTTGTAAATTTCCTCCTCTTTAAGAATCTGTTAACTTTTTATCTCTGGCACTAATAATTTTCTAGTAACTTGTAAAAACATAGATCCCTATTTAAAAAATGCTTTGATGGTTTATAACTTTTGACATTGACATAATTGATATTCTAACGATAGACAAGAACATTCATAGAAACCATTTGTACAAATACTGATAAGAGTTAGAATTAAGGTTCGCTGCAGCGCTAAAACATCAATGTCGTCAAACTAAATTATTAAAACATGTATCGCTAGATCTCTTAAAAATTATAGTAACACATGTCGTCCCTAAAGATTTTAAACCGCAGAAGAAACACAGTGGTACAAATGTACCTACCATACTTCATTAGAATTCATGAACTTTACTTCAAAATTTATTAAATTCTAATATATAAAAAAACATTGAAAAGAAAATGTATGCGTTTACTTATAATCTTCATCATATGATAGTTGCTATTATATCTAACAATAAAGAACATAAAATAAATATTCAAAAATATTAAACAATTAAAAATTAAATCAATTTCTAAGAACGTCACCTCAAGTATGTGTTTAGTCACATAATTATAGTCACCTACAACCGGTTTTTTATTGGAGTTGGTGTAAAGAGCAACGTGTAAATAATCGTCTAGGCGTGTCTAGGATGTGCCTAGGTTTGCCACTTATGCGTTATGCGAGGCGGTGATAACTAATTTAAAACACAATACACAAAATAAAATTGCGATAAGAGGTGATGAGTACACAAAGGCGGGTGGGGCTGGTGATTCACATTAATTGTTATAAGTAAATAATTGAAATATACTAACCAGACCGATGGCAGGTAGCTCAATTAATGGCGTGCGGATGAGTATCTCTTGGAGCACGCGGACCGTAAGCGCAACATAGATCGTGCGGCTGCCCCGTGCTGTACGCAACACTTTTGACGCCATCGATTGGTGGCGTACGGTAGCCGTTACCAAGCTTATGCGGTATAACTTGAAGCACGTTTATGGCTACGCCGCGGTAATAGTTAACTGCAATGTTTCTAAGTGGCGCAAATCAACCATCTATTTATAGCAGTTAACTTGCCAAACCAGGAGAATTTGCGTGCTTTAGCCTATGATTGTATATGGCGTGGCATTTAAATGAAGAAATATTTTATTATTGTGTTATTACTATATTATTCAATTAAACAAGCATTAAATTTACTTACTTGACTACTGGATTATCGTATTATTAGCCACTTTGTCCGTGCTCACACTACAAAGATATCGAAGCCACACTAAAGTAAGGTGCACAGATTGTTGTCTTTCAGTGGTGAGTAGGGTTTCCAGAGCTCCTTGGGGTGGGGGTTCAAGGTCGGCAACGCGCTTGTGATGGTATTGCAGGCGTTCATAGGCTACGGTAGCCGCTTATAATCAGGGCCGTAAGCGTGTTTGCCACATTTGTAGTATAAAAAAAAGATGGCGAAAGGTTCTAGTATGTAGTACATATATATATATCCATGATTTTTGTAGTTGTTCATGTGTGGGATTTAAATTTTCGCACGTTATTCTAGATCTCATTACGAATTCAACGAGGTATCGCACATATTATAAGTCGCAGTAGTTGATACGTTTTTTTGCTTGTTGTCTAGACTAAAAGGTTATTGGCGATCGATATTTTTGTTTAACTGATCCCCGTGGTAATGATTTATTATTTTTATTACTATAACGAGCGAAACCTACGGTTTCACTCGTGTTAAATTTATTCGAACAACTTTCAATCGCGTCTCCGCCATCGCACCCGTGTAACGTATCGTCGGTTTCACTTCCTATACTGGCCTACCACTTGCCTGATTGGTTGACGTTTATGGCTATTGTTCCGCTCCTTGGGGTCATAGCGTGAAGTTATATGGTTATAAGCTTCCTCAATAAATAGACTCAAACATGAAAAAATATTTATTTAAATCAGACTGGTAGTTCTAGATATTAGCGCATTCAAACAAACAATCTATTGAGATTTACAATATTTGTATAGATTCGGTCCTTAAAGAGAAATCACATTCTGTCACTTTTAGAAACATTCGTTAATAAAAGATAACTATTTGATGCTCTAAAATCTGGTATTAAATCGCGAACCCTTCGAGAATATTATTATGAAAGGTCAGCAAAACAGGAAGGTCGGACTTTGTGTATAAACGTAAATCCTTAATTTATAATTTATAAGGTATTAGTTGGGCTTACTTTGTAGGGTTCGAGAGTTACGAAAATTAACAAAATAATGGTACAGTGGTTGCGTTTAGAAAAACGGGGTCGATAGACGTAAGAATGAATCTTTACAATGAGCCCGAGCTTTCGATGAAGGAAAACATCGTAATGAAAGCATAGCTCTAAAGCTCGCCTGTGTGACTCCATTGTTAGAACTTATTGGAGAGTTTTTGTGGCATCTTGGAATTCATGGTCCATGTTATTATTTCCAATTCACTTCACTTGTCCACAATAACCAAGCTTTATTATGCAAAATGTCCCCTGTATTACACAATATAGGGTTAAACAACACTAATTTATGAATAAAATATTAAAACAACTACATGACAGTTTTTTTTTTACATGATTTTTTACATGACAGTTTTGTTCCGCCAACAACAATGTACAATCATGCAATTAAATTGTTAAAACATTGGTAATAAAATGCTGTTTGTTTCCAGTAAAAGGGTTATTCTTTAAGATTAAAGAAAGAAGTAAGTAGAACAAACTCACTGTTCAGCTGACTGAGAACACTCAGTCACAGTCGTAGTCTATTTCTGCGGTTTCATTACTATGTGGTTGTACTCATTTTATAAAATTTTCATTATCATTTCATTCATTTAACATGATCAAAAGTAAAGTTTATATTTACATTGACACAGTTCATTTTTCTAAAACCTTGTGGCTTCTATTAATAACAAAAAAAAAACAGTGGTTGAAAGTGGTCTCTGATCCAAAAAAGGTTGGGAGCTATTGATTAAAAGAGAGGAAGTATGCTATTTTTAGAAAATGTTTGCTATATTTACTAATATTTATTGTTTGATAAGGTTCCAATGTGTGCGTATTCCGTGGAACCTTCTTTTACCAACGAATTTACACTCGATGTTTGTAATATATTGTAGACTTTTCCAGATACACATCATAGCAAAATCTATACGATATCCTAACGTATTTGAATAAACATTAAGTTAATTATACAAAAGCCCTAAAATGTTTCATAATTTACTACAAAATATATTCGAGTCTGCGTGTATTTTATCTGTAAGATGGTTTCATCGAATCCAAGGTTTTCCGATAGTATTAACATAAATAATGCGGCTGTTCATAAAATACGAATAAAATTGTATAATAAGGGCAATTTGTAAGATATTAGAGTATCTACATACCCTAGGAAACATATCGATAATGATTCTTAGATTTATGGTCTCATTAATCTTTTTGGAGATTGGGACACTTATGACAGCCTGACTGGTGGAATACCTCCATTCTACAGAAGATCGTAGCTAAATAACCTAGTCTTATATTTCTGCGGTGTGCATGGCTTCCAGAGTTCGTTGGGGTATGGTATTATAAGCGCCCATAGGCTACGGTAGCCGTTTACAATTAGGCGGATCGTATGACTGCTTTCCACTTTTGTTGTATATAAAAAAAGAAATCAACATATAATTCGGGTAGTCACCGCTAGCCTGTTAAGCGAATATATCATATAATATTAGGTCCTTACATATAAAATTGGTGTTTTGTTGGTTAGGAATTCCAAATTCAAATTTATTTCAAATTTAGGTTTGTGTATTTGTGTTTCGAATTCAGTGATTCATTTGTTTTTGCACCATTTCATTTTGCTTTGACTTTGTTCTTTTTACAAGATGGAAAACTTTAAATATCGCGTTACTTACGAATATGAGTTCTACCGTGGCATCAGCGCTACAAAAATAGCTCGTAGGATTAATTATGTGTATGGGGAAACTACTGTAAAACAAAGCACGGTACGATTTTGGTTACAACGTTTCCATTCTAAAAAAAATGACCTACGAAACAAACTCCGTGGCCGGCCGGATACCATAGTTGATAATGAAGAATTAAAGATGCCCGTAGAAGCGGTCCATCGCAAACCACGTCGGAGTTAGCTTCGTCAGAGGCTTCGGTGTGAGTTTTAATTTTAATTCACTTGAAACAAATTGGAAAAATGAAAAAGCTCGAGAAAAGCGGTACGCGCATGAATTGACTGAAGCACACCAACAAACACGCATTGAGTGCTGTGTTACATTACTCAACCGTCACAATAACGAGGGAATTTAGAATCGTATTATTACATGTGACGAAAAATGTATCCTTCACGACAATCGGAAACGCTCATCACAATGGTTGAATCCAGGAGAACCAGCGAAAACCTATCCCAAGCGAAAGTTGACTCAGAAAAAGGTACTGGTTAGTGTTTGGTGGACCAGTGCTGGTGTCATACAATACAGCTTCCTAAGATCTGGCCAGACGATAACGGCAGATCTGTATTGTCAACAATTGCAAAGAATGATGGAAAAGCTAGCCGTTAAACAACCGCGCCTGGTTAATCTCTCTAGACTACTGCTGCTTCAGGACAACGCTAGACCCCATACTTCACGACAGACGCTTGCTAAATTAGAGGAACTTCGGTTGGAATGTTTCCGACATCCACCATATTCCCTGGACCTTGCTTCAACAGATTACCACTTTTTTCTAAATTTGGACAATTTCTTGCAAGAAAAATAATTCCGATGAGGCTGTTCAAAATGGAATCAATGTACTACCTATAAAATGGCGAAAGTGTATAGATAATAATGGTGGTCGATTGATTAAATGTATAACTTCATAATATTTTTTTCGTTTTTGTTTTTCCATATAAAATGTTAATTTCATATGTAAGTACCTATTAATATTTTATACAGTAAATAATGTTGACGTATAGATCGAGACGCAAAAACTCTTCGGTTTGATCGTTCGCACGGAACACAAATTTCCAGCCCGTTAACCATCCCCAGGAATATGCCTCCATCGAATAAACACACTTGTAAAGATATATTTATTTATATTGACTACAAAATACTTTGTACAGAAATATTGATGGAATTAAAATATTTTTTGAATTTATTCTTCTTTAGGCGCGTTATGTAACAGGTCTTAATTCGAAAAATGTTTTTTCAAAACAAGGTTTATTTGTTAAAACGGGCTATCGTTATTAAATGTGCATACAAAATTTCGTGTCCGTGCTACTGATTGTTGAAGAGTTCCCTCGTTGAAAGCCAACCCAGGGCGCAGCATTGCTATGGTGAAAATTAAACAGCTAAATTTACAAATTTTAAATTTGTATACACAATTTCGTCTCTAAGTTGTTAGGGCAACAACCCGTTAGGGAGCCTTCTTTTGAAGTAAATCCTGGGTCAATCAGGTCATGCTTTACATAAAAATCAATTGTGATTGGAACTGAATCACCATGTAAAATTTAAAGGAAAGGAAGTGGATCAAATTTAACTTCCAAGATTTGATAACGTACAGACGCCGGAACAGGTGAAACAATGGTAAGCGATGAAGGCTCAGTGGTAGCGTGACGACTTCGCGTTGATTGACGTGAGTTCGAATCCCTGCAATGAGCCTGAACTTTCGGTGAAAGAAAACATAGTGAGGTAAAAATAATTTAAGTAAAGGTTTTCCGTTGATTAAGAAATCAGTCCATAATGTATGTGTGTATTTTTTTTTATTTGGACTACCGACAATAATATTTTTTTCCACAATTCTGCTGGTTAGTTGGAACAAAATGCTTTATGTCATTAACAATAAACTATTCGTAAATTAACTTATTCTATTGTTTTTATTGAAATTTCGGACATTGTTGTCGATTTTGGATTATAGAACCAGTTATGTTTGCAAAACCTTTTTGTATTAAATCGCTTTGTGATTGAACAAATCTGTAATATCATAAATGATAATGAAGACGATTGAAGAATAACAAAATAAAAGTACACCTATCGAAGGTGTTATGCGAGTATCATATATGTATATATTACATACATTACATCTTGAGGTGGTGGTAGGGTTTTTTCTAATGTTTTTCTGTCAGCCAGTCTTCCACTAGGTTTAGCGTGTTATCATCTTGGGCCACATAGTTACTTAACATCAGGTGAGATTGTGGCCACTACGTCAAATTTATAACTATAAAAAAAACTATATGAGCTAAAAATGAGCAACATTGAAGTATATAAGGATTTATAGTGATTTGAATGATTTGTACAAAAAATGAGTCAACATTGAAATATAAGTATTCAAAGCGATTTAAAGTATTTGTACATAAAAAATGACCTAACATTGAAGTATAAGTATTTATATATTGTAATAATTAGATACATAAACAGTATAATAAATAAATAAAATTAATGTACACAAAAGAATCATACATATTTACATTATAATCAAATTTTATATTAGTATTAGATATTGTAATTATTAACGTGAAGAAAATCGCGGGCGCTAGTTTAATTTAACTAAAAAATTCAAAATGAAAGCGATAGTTCTTGTCTGGACAATACGCGGTAAGATGTCCATTTTAAAACAATTTGTTCAATAATTAATGAATTCAAAATGGCGGTCTATGTATATTAATAATTTCAAAAGGGAATCCGTAACAGGAACTGCCACAACCACGAATCTCCTTTGTTTCTCTGTAGCCAGGTCAAATTTAAATATTTAATTTTGACTTTACTAAGAAATAATTAATGAAAGCCATGAGGGCTCAGTGGTAATGTTTGAACTAACTAAGATGGCAAACAAGCGACTGACCCGTCTGATGGTAACCGACTACCATAGCGTATGAATGCTTCCTCAAGGAGCTCTGGAATCCCTACTCACCGCAGGAACAACACAAAGTTATTTGGATGCGATCTTAAGTAGGCTGGAGGTATTTCACCAGTCAGACTGCCTCCAGTAGAGAGATATTTTCTAGAATATTCTCCTTTCTTACAGGAGATTTTGTGAACGAATCGTGTTGAAACATAGCATGATAATAGGTTTTTTTTTAATGCCAACTTGGCTAGTAAACATACTTAAGTTGAAAATCTGCCGCTAAATACCTATAGGTGTGTTCCGGCAGCTGTACTTGAGAGCCAGTCCCTCCACTAAGCTGGTCGTGTTACCATTTTAGGCCACATCGTCACTGTACTTAAGGTGAGCGTGTAGTGAAACGATAAAATATGAAAAGAATATTGTTACACCCGTGGGTAATGAAATGCCGTTATATTTAGCGCAAATAATTTATTTCGTACCCAGTGAAACAAAATTCACACAAACTGTTCTTTATTATACTGTGGGTTACTTACAGTATCTCCTTCTATGGTCCCTTGCAGATTTCTTCCTTTTCGATCTGACTACAGCCGTTAGCCGTAAGGGTTCTAAAGTCTCAGAAGTCTTTTACAGTTTTACCGGGTTTGGTATCCGGGCTCGGAACACGGCTTGCTTTTATATATCTAAATAAAAGGAGGCTCAAATCACTAGATATGCCTCGAAAATTACGTCATTATTTAGAAGGGGAAGGGTTATATTTTTAGACTAATAATGTTTCTGTGATCACGCAATCCAAGCGATAAGCTTTGAATGTGTAAGTGAACTATTGTTTTTTTAGTACCTACGAATAGATACTCTATCTTTCGAGAACATTCTAGATAATTCTAGTCATTACGAGAATAGTAATATTTTCTAATTATACTCAGATCTTAATAAAATTAAAAAGAAAACATGTTTTTATAAAATATTTCATCCCTTATTTATAATAATTTGTTAACATTGAAAAATATATATTACCAAACATATTATTTACAGTAAGATTAGTATATTTTTCACGTCGACGTCATAAATACGGTAATCGACAAAATATAATCTGTATTAATTAAGGTAAAACCACCAGTAATTGACACTGCACCAATAGTTGACACTTTGACGAAGAAAATTAAATATTAAGAAAAAAAAGGAAGCCAAAGATCGAAATGGCCAAAATCACTGATTACTGATATATTTGTAAGGTTATAAATACATATAGGTACAGTCAGTTACAAAGTCGGTTAACAAACTGAAGACTTCAAATCAATTTAGTATTAAAAGAAGTCTTGACACAAAAGCTGGATTAGGTACAGGAAAGAGTGATGAAGTACTCTTTCCCTGTACTTATTCCAGTGATTTGTGTATCTACTTCCATTACATTCCTTTTTTGTGTGATTCTTAATATGTATAAGCATACCTATGTAAAACCTACTGAAAAGAAAAAGTGTCAACTACTAAATATATTTGTTTTCACTAGGTGTCAACTACTAGCATAGTACCTTTATTTTATTAAAAAATAACATAAAAATACACATTAGTTTTATTGCTACAATTCTTGTCACATTCTAGAAGGGGAATAATTTGTGCAACTATTACCATTTTGAAGTTCCCTCTAAGATGATTTCATAACAAACTATGTCAATAAACATATTAATAAATCATTAAGGTGTCATCTACTGGGTATTTTACCTTACTATGTAGTTCTGTCTGTACATATATTCTTTTTCCTAATTTCCTGATGGACATTCTATATAAAAGACAAGGATGACGACTATGGCATTAACAATCTTTTGTCTGTCTCTCTTTTTATAATTCCAGTTTTGAGCCAAAAACGGCTTGACCGATTTACATCAAATTTTTATATTACACTATTGCTCAATTGATATGCTAAAAGAATTGTTAATATTACTTTTAGAACACGTAAAATAAATTAATTTCATAAAACTATTTTTTTATGAATTTGCAACCGATTTTGATGTCATTTTATACATGGGAGTTATAATATATAATTCCATAATTGACAGGCTATAAGAATAGTCAATAATTATTATAGAAATCGTAAAAAAATTCAACATACGTTTTTTTATAAATTAATTCTTAACTGATATTGATGAAATTTTGTTGACAGGAAGCATTTGCCATTCCATAATTAATAGACTATAAGAATTGCCAATAATACTTATAGAAATCGCAAAAAGAAATTAAATAATTTGATGTCTAGTATATGTTATAAAATAATTCGATGGCTCAGTGGTAGCGTGTACGACTTCGCGTCGATTGACGTGAGTTCGAATCCCTGCAATGAGCCTGAGCTTTCGTTAAAGGAAAACATCGTGAGGTAACGACAGCATAATGGTAGGGCTTTTTCTAATGCCCGCCTGGCTAGCTACCACCCTGATGTTGAAAATCTGTCGCCAAGCACCAATAGGTGTGTTCCGGCAGCTGCACTTGAGAGACAGTCTTCCACTAGGCTTAACGTGTTAGCATCTTGGGCCACATCGTCACCTAACATCAGGTGAGATTATAAACGTACGTAAAGTAACGATTAAAAAAAATTAAGTCATAGACTATTTGTAAAAATGAATTTATAAGACGAAAATAATTTCTGCGTGTAATAAACACACGCGGAGTCGCGAGCACCATCTAGTATACAGAAGAAATAAGTAGAAAAGCTTCAATTTCCGCAGGATAAAAAGTTTTCAACTCTTGATACTTTTATCTCGATGCTATTAAATGATATTTCTATACTAATATAAAAAATAGAGATCAAGAGATAGCTTGTTTGTTTGTTTGAATGCGCTTATCTCTGGAGCTTCCAATTGGATTCCTTTTTTTTAAGGGACAGCATAGGCTATTTAACTTCACGCTACATCCCTAAGGAGCGGAAGAGTAACCATGAACATCAAGCAATTTGGCATGCATGGAAAGTTCGAATGACGATAGGCTACATGTTCGAATAAACTTATCACGTAGGAAACCGTAGAGCCCAACCAATATACATATAAACGGATATTACTTGATGTATTTAGTTCCCAAAATATACACCAATCTGTTACGATTTCATCGCGATTGTATTCCTTTGCTAAAATTCGGGGCTTATTTCCATATTGCAACCAATTACATCTCAAAGTTTATTTTAGTTAATTTCAAATTATGCTTTAGGAATTCACGTTGTTTGAATGACGCACGGACCCGTCCCTCGGGTAAGCCCGAGGGGTGAGAGATCTCGAAACTGGAAGTTACAGATAGCGTCTCCCGGGCTTCCGTAAGAGTTTTTCTCTTGGTAACGTTAGAACAATTTGCAATTAGATTATTTACTTTTTAAATTGAAACTTGATATCATGACCTATATTCGCATTACATGGACCGGCTTCACCTACCAACACGTCATATGAAATAATATACCTTTTTTATTGTTATAGTTTTGGCGTAGTGGCCACAATTTCACCTGATGTTAATAAGTGACGAATTGGCCCAAAATGATAACACGCTAAACCTAGTGGAAGACTGGCTCTCAAGTGCAGCCGCCGGAACACACCTATTGGGGCTTGGTGACAGATTTTCAACATGAGGGTGGTAGATAGCCAGGCGGGCACTAGAAAATGCCCTACCACCATGCTATGGTTTCCTCACGATATTTTCCTTCACCGAAAGCTCAGGCTCATTGCACAGATTCGAACTCACGTTAATCGACGCGAAGTCGAACACGCTATTTACCACTGAGCCATCACTGCTACTATTTAATATAAGTCGGAGAATTGTGTCTGTGTCATTATAGAATCCGTACTAATGACTTAGCATTCGTACTATTGACTTTATTGTTGACCCGCACTATTGACTGGGCGCGATACTAACATGTGTGATGTGTGTCCGCACGTACCTTATAAGCAAGTAACGAACGGCTTGGCGGCATTCTCACTCGAGCTGTTGAATAGTGAAAACCTCAGTAAGTCGACTACAATAAACAATGTTCTTAAATGTTTACATTCGGTATTAGAAAAATATAAACTTGTGGATTATTGAATACTTATGAAAATGCACTTTTTAAAAAGTGCTAGCAATAGACCGAGACTTCGTTCGTATTAATTACAATATAACTTAACTGGAATAAAATTTAATATAGCCTATAATTTGATACATCGGAATTGGAGCCGGATTCGGATGTATAATTTAAATATACCAACATAACGAATTCTTAGTAGGATCTCCGTGATATAAAAATTATGAAAAATGTCGCGGACTTGTGTATTTGCATATGTAAATATAAATCACTTAATACGGCTTGAACCAGATTTCGCCTACTTACCTACGTATTTCGTTTGTAATTTCATATTAAAATAACTATATACAAGTGACAAAATCAAGAATTGAGTGATATGATTTTTTAAAGTAAATCTCAAGAATACCGATGTTTAATATGTGTAAAACGTAGAGGGATATGCAGCGAAATAGCACTCAGGAAAAGTATTAATTTTGTCGACTTATTAACTGAGGTCTTCACTATCCCATAGCTCAAGCACGATTGCCTTAAGTCGGGCGTTGCTTGCTTATAAAGTGCATGCGGTCACAGAGCACATCTGTTACTATAGAACCCAGTCAATAGTATGCGTCAATAGTAGATACGAATACTAATACATTAGTACGGATTCCATAATCTCATCGGCACGTTTCTCCGACTTATATTATTAAATATTATCTTATTTAATATGACGTATTAGTAGGGGAAGCCGCTCCTTGTAACATAATATAATATTGTTAGAAGGACTGGCTTCCTGTACCGACAGATCATATCAAATAACATACTATTTAATATAATATGTCGGAGAATCGTCGATGAAATTATGGAAACAGTACTAATGACTTCCCGAGTGACGTCACGCTGCCCGTCTCGACCACGTTATATCTATATCGTTACGATATAGGTACTTTATTGCACACGAAAACAAGCATACATGTTAAAACTAATTATATTAATCATATGTTCCGCCGTTTTTATGTACCTATGAAAGTAGATCGCAATAACGGGGTTCGCAGATAGTTGTTATTTTTTTAAGACGATCAGTTAGTACAAGGGAAGTGGTTTACTTCATATGGTTTGATTAAAACCCCGGATTGAAAGGTCCTCAATGTTTTTTGAAGTTTACTCCTTAAGAATCGATTTTCACAAATAGTTTGCGGCACAAATTAGATGGGGAGCAAAATCAATTTATGACAGAAAGTGAAGATTTTATGTCGCTCCTCCCCGCAACATATTCGCTCATCTTATACTGAACGCGTGTATATACGGAAGTAATAATATATGCAATATATAAATAATTTAACTAGGTATATTGTATATATTCTAATAATTCTATTCTTTAAGACAATATGTCTTAAAAAGTAAACTCTAGTCAGCGTCGGAGTTAGCATGTACCATTTTTTTAAGATCTCCTGGAAGTAATCAATATATTTTATTAATTTCCAATCAGTTTAAGATTTTTATGACTATTAAGATGATAAAACTTACTGATATTTGTCTTCGTAATTTACTTTAAATATGTAACTAGCGTAGATTTATACATTGTACATGTCGGAGTGGAAATCACCGTGGACCGACTCAAGTGGACGATAATTGAAAAACTTTTCCGACTATCCCCAGAATGTTTCAAAGTCGTTTGTTGTACCTACGATCGATTAACGATGTGAAATTTATTATTTAAATTATAGGCATTGAGGAGGCAAAATGTTTTTTTATATGATGGTAGTGATAGTGTCCTGATAGTACGCAAAGTACAATCCGAAAACAACAGCGGTCATCGAAAGAACAGCAATTCATTGCCGGTTCTCGTTGTCACGCCTACTTGCAAATTTGTCGGCAGCTGAATATCGAAACGCTACAAATTAAGAGTCACTATGACGTATTTATCACCATTTGCATGGTACAGATCTCACTTGATTACTGGATATACACCAGTCGATCACCGACCGCGACACTCATAAGCGAGAACTAAAGGGAGGTAGGGCACAGACAAAATGTTTGTAGATTTTTTTCTGTATGGAGCAGTTCGGCTGATGGAATACCTCCAACTTCCAGAAGAATACAGCCAATTAACATTTTTTTAACGTTATAGGGTGACGTAGTGGCCACAATCTCACCTGTTATTAAGTGACGATGTGGCCCAAGATGTTAACACGCTAAACCTAGTGGAATATTAGCCCTCAAGTGCAGCTGCCGGAACACATCTATTGGTGCTTGACGGCAGATTTTCAACTTGAGGGTGGTAGCTAGTCAGGCGGGCATTGGAAAAAGCTCTCCCACCATGCTATGGTTTCCTCACGATGTTTTCCTTTTCCGAAAGCTCGGGCTCATTGCAGGGATTCGAACTCACGTCAATCGACGCGCATCGAGTCATCATTGCTTCATTGTATTTCTGCGGTGAGTAGGGTTTCCAGAGGTCCTTTGGGTAGAGGGGTTCAAGGTCGGCAACGCGCTAGTGATACCTTTGGCATTACAAGCGTCCATAGGTTACGGTAGCCGCTTACTATCATTCGGGCTTTATGCTTGTTTGCCACGTTAGTTGTATAAAAAATAAGAAATACTATGCATGGTGTTACATCTGGTATATGGTGCATTGGTGGTGATGCATTTGGTCATAATAATCGTGCTCTATCGTGTAAAGTTTTTACATTGAAATTTGTTTTTGGAATCGGACCAGTACTTTTGTAAATATCTCCTATAAACATTTTCACAAATGTTATCTTTATAGCTATACAAGCTTAACACGAAATCTTTATAGTTTCGCTATGTCCGTGTGTCTGTTCGCGGCTTAGCTCAGAGATTCTAAGTAGTAGAAAGCTGTAAATTGGTATGTGTATTACATACAGAATTAATCACGTTAACTGAATGGTAAAATAAGATCTTGAAAAATTATAATTTTTACGGAACCTCTCCTACACGTAAATTGGCGATGAATTTTTTTCTCGTCTATCCCATGTTGTGGATTTTCGTTGGGCAGGTCGTTCAAAAATATAGCGGGTATGTGATTTTTATATTCAGGCATCCGTTCGCGAAATATTAAACTTTAAAGTTTAAATTTTTGTTATTCAAGTGCCCCTTTCTAGCAAATAATTTGGTGTTTTTAGATATGTGAAAAAAAACACGGTAGTAAACGAAGTATAAAGTGTATAACGAAGTTAAAGGAAAACTATTACAGTTAAGAAGGTTTTGCAAGTTGACAAGTAATAATTGACCAACTAAAAATATACTTGGAGAAGTAAATAAAAAAGAAAATTTCGTAAAAAAGATCATTGATCTTTCACATAACGCCTTCTTCTAGGTCTGTATATTGTGAGTGGCAACTACGGAACTCTACATTGTGCGTAACCCGACATGCACTTGGCCGGTTTTTTAATAATAATTGTATGTATACATAAGAAAATTCCTTATTATAAACAATAATATAGTACTAATAAATATTATAGATAACGCGTCGCCCACAAACATTATAACCACTATATTGTTCAATTGAAATACACATATAATCCATCGGAATTCAGATAAAAGACCATTTCACAGAAATAGTGTAGGGAGGCATCACAATCAGCTTTGGCTTTGTATCTGTCTCCAGCGGCAAATCAGTCGAAAATAGTTAAGTTCTAAGTCCAGAAAGGGTTTCCGAGAGTAAAATATAATCGTATTTCCATCTATGTATCTAAATGTAGCAATTTAATTCCTTCTAAATAATTTAGCTTGTGCCAGTTAGAATAATATTATAGGTTAAAGGGTCAAATATTGGCAGAGAATAATATTATAGGTTAAAAGGTCAAATATTTGCAGACATAACCTTATTTACGTATTCCAGGCGTCATGCCATTTGGCATAGATACACTTTTGGACTATTTAAAACTAAGCATAAGATCTTTTATATGAGTGATAAAGTCACTTGAGTATCGCTTTGGTTCTATTTATACTGATTATAATGAAAGCAAAACAAGACATCATGTTCAATCTTTAGAACTTAGACGCAATTATTTAGATAATATATTTTTATATAAGATAATATTAACTCTGCAAATCTTCTAAAGAAAATTAAATTTAGGTTACCTCGATTGTCTTCACGTTCGATTGATACATTTTATATTTCTCAGTCTCGTAAGAATTATGTGAAAAATACCTTCTACAGGCGATCATGTTCATTTTATAATATTTTTTGAAAGATCTAGACATTTTTTATATTAATTACAAACGAAACTCACAAAAGAAAATTGCGTCTTTTATTGGATACTTTTTAATTCTATGTATGTTTCTATTTTATAAGCAACTACCGCTTTGTCATTTATGTGTGTAAATGTATGTATATTATGTTTGTGACATTTTTATTATACTTTAGGTCTGCTAGTGTATATAATTGTAACTTTTTTTTTACATTACTGTTTGTTACCTAAGTAAATAAATAATTAATATTGTTATATTCTTAAATAAATGTAAAAAAAAATATGAAGATAAAATTATGTCGACATAAATGTTGGAGTAATATATTTAAATAAACATGTGAGAATAGCTAAGAGAGATGGGATACTATAATTGGGACAGCTCGACTGTTGAAATATAGATTCCCTGAGGTCCTTCGGGATGGGGGCTTCGTTAATCGTTAGTTACGTTCAGCAACGCGGTTAACCCATGGTGTCACAAGTGTTATTACAAGTTTTCCAAACAATAACATAATACACAAAAAAGATATTAAGTAAATATTATAATTTTTATATGTACTTTGAAAACTCCAACACTTTACTTTTTGTTTGAATCTATGATACAGTTTGCAACATATAAAGATGCTAATGATACAATTGATAATGTTATCTTAGCTTGTGATTGCGAATGCATTGACAACTTCATATAATTGATAAGTTTTTTCTGTCAATAATATTTATTACATTTTACTTTATAATAACTACATGAAGCAATGATGGCTCAGTGGTAGCGTGTACGACTTCGCGTCGATTGACGTGAGTTCGAATCCCTGCAATGAGCCTGAGATTTCGGTGAAGGAAAATATCGTGAGGAAACCATAGCATGGTGGTAGAGCATTTTCTAATGCCCGCCTGGCTAGCTACCACACACAAGTTAAAAATCTGTCGCCAAGCACCAATAGGTGTGTTCCGGCAGCTGCACTTGAGAGCCAGTCTTCCACTAGGTTTACCGTGTTATCGTCTTAGGCCACCTCGTCGCGTAACATCGGGAGAGATTGTCCACTACTCCTACCTTAAAGATAAAAAAAAATATGTGTTTTGGTACATTCGCAGTTGTCAATTATTTATATTCGATATTTTTTATGTTTACAAGTTGATACAACATATATTAATAGAAAAAAAAACGGAGGAAAAAATGTTTTCAAGAGATTATGTGCCGTATTAGTGGAAATCTTACATAATAACAGGCGTAACCAATTACTTAGAGCTATCCATAACTAGAATTAGATTAATACTGAAGTTATATAAAATACTAAATGTGCCACACGGTTTCACCTTTAATTTCAAATAAGCTAAAACTATGTCAGTGTTTAAAAATTACTAAAAACATACATAAAAAAACCAAAATTAATTTAGTAAATATTTAACCAAATCATCAAGAAGCCACATCCAGTCATTAGTTGTCCGTATATTTTGCTGCTGTTGTGTAGTATCTTTTTACTCACTTACCCTAAATGAAATAAATAAAATATAACTCAATACGTTTGCTACTAAAATGTAATTTAATGTATTCTCTTTTAAGGGAATTTTGTAAATCCTTTGAGAATAAAATATGTTTAAACCTATATACTTTATTCGTTCAAATATTCACCGCGTCGCCGCCAATGCACTCGTATAGCGTATCGTTAGTCTTACTTCGCGTACTTGCCAACAGTTTGCCAGTTTGTTGACGTTCACTTTTACTGCTCTGCTCCTTAGAGTCATAGCGTGATATTATGTAGCCTAATCTTCCACAATAAATAGACTTTAGACATAGATAATATATTTTAATAGACATAAAATATTTTTTCATGTCTTGTTTGATAGTTCTAGAGATTAACAAAACCAAACAACACTCCCTTGAGCTTTATAGATTTAATATTTGTATAAAGTAATAAATGTAATTTACTAAAATGAGAAATGTATTGACAATGAAAAATAATATAAGATATATTATTTATATTTTCGAACTGTTTGTTATTTGACAAGACGTACAATATGTGATAAGCATTATAAGAAGATTGTTCTGTTTCGCTACGTTAGTCACGTAGCAGTGCTACGTCACAAGCGTAGTAAGCGTAGTAAAGATATTCCGTAGCTTACTACGGTGTTATGCTACGGATACGTAGCTGTGTGCGTAAGCAGTTATAATTCTTGTGGTAAGTATTTTGATATTTACTTAATGTTCTAAGACCATTCTATGGTTTAATCACGTTACTCATCAACAAGACTTCAGGCAAAATCTGAATCACCACCACTAATCGCGTTTAAGTAGGTAATTATAGTTCGATCTTTTACAATTGTATTCTATTAGCATGGCAAATGATGACATGATTTGTTATGGTAAGCGAAGTGTAATCCAAAACGACTATCCATTGATAATTGTAGCTGTCACGCCTGCCTGCCTCTTCACGTTGTGCTTGAGGGATGTATGTATGGCAAACATATGACATGATTTTGTTCGTGCCGAGATGTAGGACACCGTAAAGCTGTCAGGAACCTATGGAATTTAAAGTTGTTATGGAAGCATCATTATTCAATTTTCATTGTAAGATAAATAATGCTAGATATTACGAACACATATGGGCAAATATTCCCACATAGACTTATGGGAATGATATTGACTATCGTCAAATAAAAGTTCGTTTAGTGATCTAATTAATAAGATTTGTCCCTAAAATCGAATCACCAAATAATATCAAAACGCTTACTCCGTGCAATGAGCCTGAGCTTTGGGTGAAGGAAAATACCGCGAGGAACGGAAATTATCTTCCAGGATCGCATTCCCTTGTCGTGGCATATGAAATAACTACTTAGAACAAAAATTTGAAAAAATAAACTTATGGAAAGACATAACCACAGATTTATTAATATTGGTTGTTAATACCGTTACGTCCGTGGGTAATGAAATGCCGTAGTTGTCACACGGAAGCAATTCGTACTCAGATAATACAATTAAAAACTAAAATAAAACAAACGCATAAATCGTCCACCGAATATACTCACAGAATAAGCCTGTATGTACTCACAGAATAAGCCTGTATGTTTCTCTCTTATTTCGCCTCTTATTGCTACTTCGCTTTCGAATTTATAACTGCCGCGTCTCGCAACTCAGCTCCCTTATATATCTAAATGATTCGATCTCGAAATCTCTGGAAGGTTCCTGAACTCTTAACATGCTGTAAACAACTTACGTCATCGCTGTTAAAACGAGGGGAACGTTTGATTTATAGTCCATTGTTTGTTGACAGTTTTAGCGATAAGACTTTCTATGTGTGTGTCGTTGAACCTATGACTATACGTCACACGACTGCACTATGATAAATTTACGATCTTTGCGGACGCTCCTGGAAATTTGGAGAAAGATGATTTTTTTTTTATATTTTCCTTATGTTCAAGCCGTAACAATACTATGAGGTCTGTATTCTATCTCAAGAAAACTCGAATAATGTAATGGAATAATAATACGAAACTGTTTCGTCACCAACTGACGCCATCTTTCTTTTTTTTGTGTCTGATATTTACTTGTTTTTCGCGAGTTCTTTAACAATTTTTTTCTCAGTATACGTGTTAAAATAAATCACCGTGTAAATATTTACATTCGAATGTATGAAATAACAACCGCTGTTTTGGAAATGTGGAATAGTGATAAGGTTTTCTATGTGTGTGTTGTCAAACTTATGATTACACGACACACGACTACACTATAAAATTACACGATCTTTTTGGTACATTCCGGACGCTTCTTGAGATTTCGAGAATGGTGATTCTTATTCTATTTTCTTCTTATTCAGACCGTAACAATACACTTAGGAGACTGGTGTTGATTAGTAGAACTAAGCCTGTTATTGTATGAAAGCTCTTTACTTAATGTTACATAAATAATAATACAATTTAAATATTTTAGCATGGCGTTGCAATATACACATACATAAATCACACCTATTTCCCAACGTTTCTTTCTTTCTTTCGTTTCTTCAATATATAGAAGTGAAAAGATCAGTCGTTAATATGCGTTGTCTTAGCAACCATCTCGTTCTAGAGTAGCACTAGTATCCGGAGATATGCGATTATTTATAGTTATACTAGAAACGCTAACATAGATTTACTAGTAAAGTATATCACCCAGCCTGATCAAGGACATCCTTTAATAAAATGGTGATTCTCCTTGGTTTATGACCGCAGTCCTATTCGATATTGACTTTAGATAGGTAGTAGCGATCGTCTAAAATAAGGTCGTCGGTATTTACTACTAAAATACTGTAAAAAAATAAACATGACACAATTTTTCAAAGCGACGAGCGTGTTATTTTATATGTAAAAAACTTGTATACCCCTCGCATGCTATTCCCAAGCGTCTCGATGTGAGCTGTAAAATGTTTTATTTGTTATAATAGTATATTTTTATGATATTTGTTAATTGTTTGACATGACAGTTGAGTTAGGTAATAAGTATAAGGTTCTATAATAAGACCTAGCACATTACTGATTTGCTGGATAATGACTTCAAGGTCCTTGTCAAGCAGGTTTTACTGTCAAAAGCTTATTATAGGGTGGATCATAATGTGAATGATAGTGATGTTTGGAAGTGACTCCTTCTCTGTGCATCCATTAATTTATTAATATGATTATTAACTGTAAATATTGTTTGTACAGTTGGAAAAAGTATTGGATGTTTGTCCGAACCGGTATTAACGTTTGTCGTTCATAAGTGCCTTCTTGAGCCCTAAATAGAATAAAATATTTTTTATTTTGATTTTTATTGGATTGCGACCACCATACAAGTTCATAGCAGCTACCTCTCTTTTCTACATCCGTAATAATAATTAACTCTGCAATAGTCGCGATCTAGAAAGTAACGTGAATGGCGCGTGGACTACTTATGTGCGCCACTTAAAAACTCCAACAAAAATGCCATGTGTAGTTTTCTCTTTGAAAAAATACAAAGAACGTCTTTTATTTTAAATGTTAGACTTCTTGATGAGCCAGTGGTTTCATCCAATTCAATAAAGAAGTCACGTCAATTACTCCCTCATAGTTCGTGTTTGTGGTATAAATACAAGTTAAAGCGTTTTTTGTTAGATTGTTTGTTCGTTTAAACGCACTAATCTCTGAACAGTCAGAATGATTGGGGAAAGGCAAACCTCGTTCAGTTTAATCCCTCCAAGAAACAAGTTCTTGTTTTCCACGAAAACAAAAAAAATATATTTGTTAGCACTAAATTCCAGGGCATTCTCTTTTAAAGATCTCTAGCAATATCTGGATCCTTGGTGTCGATATATCCGGTGAAGTACAATTCCGAAGTCATTTGGAGAGCAATGCTCAGTTTGCAGCTAAAAAGCTGGGTATTATTAATCGGTCCAAGCAGTACTTCACATCAAGGCAACGGCTTGTACTATATAAAGCGCAAGTACGAACTCACATGGAGTACTGCTCACGCTTATGGGCTGGTGCTCCTGCCTACCAGCTTTCTCCTTTTGTCTCCGTGCAAAAGCGTGCTGTTCGCATTGTCGACAATCCTGGGGTAACATGCGGTCTAGACACCTTACAACTTCGCAGAGACTTCGGGTCTCTTTGTGTCTTTTACCGCATGTACAATGGAGAATGCTCTGAGGAACTTTTTGATATAGTTGTCTCATCACCGTTCCAAACTCGCACCTTCCACCGTTGGCTAGCTGTTCATCCTCACACTATAAAACCTAGCCGAAACGCGACAACAGTAAGGTTCTCCAGAACCTTCCTGTCACGTATGCTAGGGTTGTGGAATGGGTTGCCCAGCTCGGTTTTCACCCAGGGCTATAACATGGGGCTTTTCAAAAAGGGATTGAAATACAGTCTGCAAGGTCAGCATCATGACTGTAATGCCCCTGGTCTTGCAGTTGTCCCATAACATTGTTGTAACCATTTACCTTCAGGTGGGCCGTCTGCCTAATAAAAATAAAATAAATTTATTGAGGAAGATTTTAAGCTATATGACTTTATGCCACAACCATAAGGAATGGAGCAGTAACTATGAGTGTCAAGCAATCTGACAACCTGTAAGCAAGTACGAAGTAGTGAGAATAACAATAGGCAAAACGAGTGTATTGGTACCGGCGTGCAATGCGCTGGAGAGTAGGTCAAATAAATTTAACACGGGTGAAACCCTTGGCCACTTCTAGTTGCTATATATAACAATGTAAGCTTATTAGGTACCCGTACGTCTGCCTGTTCAATGTTTATGTTCAGTTTTATGACCTCTAATAAATTTTCTCACAATATACCTCCTAATACGAGAAACACAGATGTGTTCACAGGCAGTGCTTAAGTGAAACCGATTTCTGGTATTTTTAATCCATAGACCGTAAACAAACTATAGTGTCCCATAAATCAGTCTTGTACAGAAAAAGATGACTGTCCAGAGAATATACAAAAAAAAAAGCCAAATTGTACTTGAGAGCCAGTTTTCCTAGTAGACTTACCATCTTGAGCCAAATGGACACTTAATATTAGGTAAAATTATGCCCAAACGGTAACATATTAAGTATTTAAAAAGTGATTACACGAGCTCTTTTTAAATTATGTAATTTACAACAGACTTATTTTGACAGCTCTAGTGACAGCAGCTAGTGTGTGTCAGCTCCGACGTGCGACTGGAGTTTAATCCTCAAGAATTGTATTGGAATTTAAAAGATATACAATTGGCAAGAAAAGTTAATAAAGGTATCTCTTAGGATATAATATATAATGAATGTAAAATTTTTATTTGCCCCAGTGCGGCGTTCTTGCTAATTTCAACGTTCGATTCGTGTCTGGTGGCTTTCGCAGCAAACGAAAAAGAGTTGAATAAATCTAAACCTTATTAAAATACTACTAAGGTTAAAAATTGTTTGCCTGATATTGCGTTATGTTGCGTGATGTTGCACTTTCAATTTCATTCCTCATATTTTTTCATACCGTGCGCCTTATATTGTTTCTTAGGGATTAAACTCCAATAAAATAAAAAACATGACAGCCTTGCCAAAAAACGAATTAAAAGGTAAAAAACAAGTTGTATTAGTTATTCTGAATACACAAAGCGAAAGGTCACAAATTAACTCGCTGACTAAACTAAGTACATTTGTTATTGATGTCGGGGAACCGTTTTGTGGAACACTTTTTACGACTGCAATGACAATTTTTTTTGACTGTTTAATTGGCGACGAGTAAATACCTTACGGTATGTTTATACACATAAAAAAATAAAACTTGTTTTTTTTTATATATTTATAATATAATATATTATCGAAATTTCTTTATTAAGGACTTCAATTTGATAACCACATTGTGATAATTGATGATTGTTTTTTCACAATTGTAAATGGAGTCATACTTCCGCCATATTGAATTTTTCTATCGATTCTATCGAAACCCCCCATACATTTAAAGGCATTTAAAAGTTATGGCGGAATAAAGAAACTCACATACATGAACCCTGGACACATTACACTCCTTTTTTAGGCAGTCGTGTAAAAAGATACCTATGACAAGCCATATCTGATGTTAACTGCCTATGTAAGCGAAGATGATAACATGCTAAGCCTAGTAAGGGAACTGGCTCTGGAAGGGCAGTTGCTAGAATACATACAACATTCTACATTTTCAGTTCAGGCTCGTTGTGGTCGAACTTACGTTGATCAATCCAGTATCCAAGTGCTAATTAGTTATCATAGTTATGGGTGGTATGACATGACGATTGTATTCGCCTCGATCGCGACCATTATACACCAGATGTAATACCAGATATAATGGCACGTGTTTGATTTTAAATGTTGTCTATACATATTATAAAACTCAACGTCTCTCTTTTTCTCTGTCCGTTTATGTACGTTTCAAGCGGTAACCACTTATCTAATTTACATGTATTTTATTTTATTTCATAGCTATATTATCTGGCCAGATTATAGAATATATTTTGTAAGATAAAGTATCATACTAAATAAGCAGTGATGATAATGGTGAATCGATTCGGAAAAATAACCCACAATGTCTTACGCTGAGTAAATCACAAGTTATTTATCCAATTTATGTTCTACATAATAATTGATTTAAAAAAAACCTATATAAAAGTCAACGATGGCATATGCCTATTTCATAAAGATTATCCACAATTAACATTTTTGTATTTAAAAGGACGACCGCCGTAAGTTGGAGCGAGGACAGTGCGATTCGCGAGTACGTTCGACCGACGGCATTCTGTAGTCTACGCGAGCGGAGCCGCGGGCACTGCTAGTTGTATATATATATATATATATATATATGTATGAGTTAGTTCTTATGATGACGTATACAAATAATACAACGTAATTCAATATTTTAAATGACTCTACAACCCGTTCGGAGTGCACTCTCCCTTAGAGAAGTACTGGCAAGAAATTGTAAGGTTGTTGTTTTGAACCAATGACTTTATAATAATAATTAACATTCGAATATTACAAGATTTCAACCAAAAACTCTCAGATATAGTATAAATACTTAGCTTGGTTTATCAGCCCAGGGAACACTGAAACACCTCACTCCAATCATCGTTCACAAGCTCTACCATCCTTCAGCCTAGTATTTTCTTAATAATATACTCCAAGGAGGTTTCGTATTAACATATAATAAAATCAAATGACCTGTGTTATGTTGAAGAATCGTGTCGATGTGATTATGGAAATCCGTACTAATGACTTAGTATATTGACTTTACTATTGACTGGGCGCGATAGTGACAGCTGTGCTCTATGACTGCATGTGCTTTGTAAGCAGGCAACGACTGACTAGAAGACATTCTCGCATGAGCTGTGGGATAGTGAAGACCTCAGTTAGTATAACTAGTACTCTAAGTACTAAGACCTCAGTATAACACGACTACCGTCTACGCTGCCCATCTCGCTGCTGCGTATTACACGTCATAAGATTTTACTTATTGAATAATTGCCCAACGTGCCTAGAGAGGTTTTCACAAAAAAATCCGTACTTAAATCAAGTCAAGAAATTCTGCCCAACGGTATATTTAAAGGTACCATTATCTTGTAAGAGAAACCTTGTCGTAAGGGAGTTCGTCAATCGATTTCTCATCACCGCGTCGTAAAACTAAATACGACATAATAAACCGACCGGTTTCTAAATCAAGGCCGTGTCACGGAGATAACCATACTGTGATAATTCAAAATCAATAATATGTTATCCACACGTGAAAGCTATACCTATGCAATATAATAATTTTAACGTACAGTTTATTATAATATTTATTACATCATCATCATTATTTCAGCTAAAAGACGTCCACTGCTGGATATAGGCCTTCCACAAAGATCGCCACAACTACCGGTCTTGTGCTGCCCGCATCCAGCGGCTTCTCGCAACCTTCGGACCACCTTGTGACGGGTCTACCCACGCTTACTATTCTGATACGTGGCTGCCAGTACTCTTGTACTTCAGTACGTGAACTCTTGACAGTGGCATCCAGCTTATGCTGAGTTATGCGCCCTTTGCAGTGGTACTACGGCACATGGGTTTATATGATAACATTATTGACTTTTTCAATTTTTCTTTATTGAGTGTTTAATTTTTATGCGATGTTAATTTTGTCTTTAAAAACTGTGTGCCCGTATGCTATCTGCAATAAATGTATTTTCTTTCTTTTTTTCTTTAGTCCCATCGGCCATCCGTCTACGAACTACTTGCTCCGTCATTGACACTCAAGTCTACCTATTCTTAGGGCTATGTCGGTGTCTTTGGTTCTCCTGCGGATTTCTTCAGTTCTGATTCGATTACGCAGAGAAACCCTGAGCATAGCCCTTTTTCGCTATATAGCCTTTATAGCTCCATTGCCCTTTGAGTGACCTTGAGCTTTCTTATAAGGCCCATAGATAGCGACCATGTCTCAGCACCATATGTAATCACTGGCAACACACACTGGTCAAAGATCTTCGTATTGAGACACTGCGGTGCCTTGGTATTACAATAAACTTGAATTAGAAACAGAAGAGTTCTGCCAACGTCACGTAAATTTATAGAACATTGTTAATAGTATGCTTCTAATTTACAAACATAGTTCTAACAAGATGGCGGCTGTTTTATGAAAACTGTCCAGTAAGTTTTGTGGCAAGTAAAAATTAATGTTATGTTCCTAGTTATTATAATCCATTTCTCTTGTGCACAATAACCCAATTACAACATATAAAATGTCTCCAAAATTACATTATATTTGGCCAAATAACATAAGAATGTAAATTTAAATAAAATATTATGACAGGCAAGATCCCTCTAAAAACTCCCAGCGACTTAGATATACAACTAGAGTTGTTATTTAAGCAAATAAAAAAATATAAGTTTTGACGGAGAAGATATTATGCCATTTTTATTATCCTTGGCTGCTTTTATATATCTGTAGCGATGCGTACGGTCCGATGGTCCAAGCGAGAATATTCTTTGCCATTTTTTTTCGAATTGACTACTCTATTAGTTATAAGAGCCCTGAGATCGCTATTACAGTTTCACCGGGCTTGGGGGCGAGCTCTGAAGGCACTCAGCCGCGAAAGCAAGGCAACAATTTCCGAGGGTGCCAAAGTGGCCGGAACTTCGTCTTGGGCTGTTGCCGATCAATGCGAAAAATTCGCCTGACTAAACCCCAATCAATAGAAGTTCGAGCTAAGTAACTATACACATGTTCCTGATGCAGAGATACAGTGTAATGACTGTATTTTGGTAGTTAGTGAATGCAGTGTCACGATGGATCGGAACTATGCTTGAGTTGCCGCAGGAGAGGAAGGTCTTGCCGGGTGTGCGTGAGAGAAGTTCACCCCTGCGGAGGGAGCGGTGGTTGCGCGGGCGTGGGCGCGAGCACGTTTGGTTTAGAGATAAGGACTGGTATGAAGCGTTAGCTTCCGCAAATTTATTATCGGGATCGGTGAGTATGTTACGCGGCCTACATTTTACCTTAGGGGCGTGTGGGACTGCGGTGTATGTCGCGACGGCTACCATAACGGGTTGGGATGATTTGCGGCACTATCGAAATATCTCATCGCGAGATATTTCATATAGGACTCTATCGAGGGGCCATCTAGATCTCTATGGATACCTTTGTTACGAATGACTGGTTCGGCACTAACTAATCTACGTAGAAGTTTGTTTTAAAAAACTTGTAACGGTTTAAAGTTTGGTTTCGCCATGAACGCAAAAACAGGGCAAGCGTATGTGATAATCGGTCAGAATATTCTTTGCCGCAGCTGTCGGTCGTATTTCTGAATCTCTCCGATGGTAGTCGTGTGTAATCGAAAACGTTATAGAAACATGTTTTGACTACAGTAAAATCATTTAGCGGTAGTTCGGTTATTTTTTGACGATATACGTCAAAACGTTTTGGAGGTGTTCAGCATGTTTTTCTACCTAGGCTCGCAAGTGATTAGCAATCTCTCACTTAATGCAGAGAGCAATGCTTGCATTGGCAAAGAAGCCTCTACGTTTGAAATGTTACCTAAAAGAGTTTGGGAAAACAGACACCTCAAGTTAAAAACAAAAATGCTTATTTATCAATCAAGCATTCTAAGCACACTATTGTCCGGAGGGGAATCATAGATAACGCACTGTTATAGAAGAAAATTTAATATTCAGTATTAAATAATAACTATATATATTATATGTCATACAGTGTTAAATAATAAATATATACGTGAAACAAATCTTTCTTTTTTAAAAGGGATTTTTAAAGACCCGTATAACAGTAAGTAAATTAAGAACGACGACTGAATACATTTGACTTGTGCTATCTTCGGAGCAAACTGGGTGTTCTGAATGAGGCATAGCTTCCCAGCATTACTGCCATTCTCAAGAAGCGGCTATGGTGACGTCAATGCAACGGACTCGCTTGCCAAGGCAAATCGTACTCGGAGAGTATGACGTAGACGCATGGGCGTCCGATGCTTCGTTGTAAAGATAGATTGTGCCAAGCGTGACATGGTTCCATTTGACAATCCAAGTAGCCAATGGGAGGAGCTGGCTAAGGAGCGTCCTAAGTGGCGTTGCCTGATCCACGAAGGTCAATTAAAGCATGACGATGCCTGGTTCCGAGTATAAGAAAAACGCATAAGGCGTCACGAGCGGGCTTCAAAGCCTCATCCATCTGGGGGTGCATACACTTGTCGTCAGTGTGGCCGAGTGATCCTCTCCCGGATCAGTCTCTTTAGCCATGGACGGAAGTGTCGTCGTTATGCTACTTAAACCATCTGTCAAAGATGCAAAGGTTTATAATTAGACGAAGCGTTTACGCCGAAAAGTAATAAAGGTATCTAAAACCAGGAAAATGAAGTACTTCGAATGATATCAGTCAAGAAAGTAAGTAGGTAGTCTTGTCTTTGTTGTATTTTCATTTATTAAACTTTCCATTTCTATAGGCATTTATTCAAATCTACCACCCGCCGGGAATACAGATTCCATTGTTCAATTCAGTTGTTCAACTAATCCGTTAAACGCAAAATTACAATTAACCCTTTTGGTTTTTATCAGTTAAGTAAAACAAAACCAATCAAACTATGTGAAATAAGGTATTTTGACGTACGTTATGGTATATATAAAGTATAGAGTATATTAACCCGAAATAGCGTACAATATTTTATTACAAAATACGCGTGGTAACCCTAAATACAATTGAACACATTTCCAAAACAGCGGTTGTGTAGATAACGTAAAATAATTTACAGAAAATAACCTATATCATACATTCGAATGTAAATATTTACACGGTGAATTATTTTAACACGAGTACCTACTGAGAAAAAAATTGTTAGAAGAACTCGTGAAAAACAAGTAAAAAACAGAAACAAAAAAGAAAGATGGCGTCAGTTGGTGACGAAACAGTTTCGTGTTATTATTCCATTACATTATTCGAGTTTTCTTGAGATAGAATACAGACCTCATAGTATAATAAATTTCTCGCTCAAATAATAGTTGGTCCCTAAAGGTTCTTTTTTATATTTTGTTTACAAGTATGTTATATAAGTTTGGCTTGTGTTATATATTTGTTTAAAGCCTGTATATATTGTGAACATAAGCAGATCACAAAGTGTAATTAAATAAAATAAAAACTTTATTGGCAAAAAAGTGATTTATTACGTTTACGATATTGTTACGTTCGTGGGTAATAAGATGCCGTAGTGACACTCAAAACAAATTTATTCGAACTCAGCTAGTACTAATTAAAATAAATAAAAAACAATAACAAAACAAAACACATAAATCGTTCACCGAATATTCTCTCAGAATAACCCTGTGTAGGTACTTGCAGAATAACACTGTTTGTTTCTCTCTTATTTCGGTTCTTGTTGTCGCTTCGCTTTCGAATTTATAACTGCCGCGTCTCGCAACTCAGCTCCCTTATATATCTAAATGACTCGATCCCGAAATCTCTGGAAGGTCCAGGAACTCCTAACATCTTGTAAACAACTTACGTCTTCGCTTTTTAAAACGAGGGGAACGTTTAATTTATGGCCCATTGTTTGCTGACAGTTTTAGCGATAAGACTTTCTATGTGTGTGTCGTTGAACCTAAGACTATACGTCACACGACTGCACGACGTGTTAATCGGTACATAAGTAAAAGACGCTGACATTGTATATTCCAAGCCCGGGTCAAGCTGTAAAAGTCGTTCGAGGCTTCAGAGCCCTTAGGCTAACAGTATAGTAAGTACGAAAAAAAAAGTATATTTACTCATCAAGACTATAATTTGTGATAACCACTTGGTGTGTAAACTAGGCTAATGTGCGATATATTTTGTTGTTGGATTGTAAACAGCCAACCTGGTGTTTATAGTATAAGAGCTCTGTTCTGTAGTAAACCTTCTTAAGAATCACTCGTATTTTTTTTAAGCCCTCGGCAGCGCCCCCAGCTTTTAAGTACGTGTAACATCCGCATTAATTGTACTCTTAGGCGTGTCGTGTTCCGGGACAGCCAGTGTATATAAAACAGAGTGGTAGGGATCTTTACCCGATTGGGTCATGACCTCTATGCTTATGGTGGTATTCCATCACATTGATTCTCTTTTCGTTTATCAGCGAATGTATATCCACGTGTCTTAAAGTTTGTATAGGGCGGCATGAGAGCTGCGTTTTTTTTTTTTTTATAATAGCTCGGTATATTGACTGTACTATCCCTGATGGTAAGCACAGTACAATCCAAATACAACGGCGACCACCGAGAGATCGAAATCCATCGGCGGTCGTCGCTGTCATGCCGGCCTGCATAAATATCTCTTCACGTTACGCTGAAGGACCTCATGTCATAAGAAGGAGGGAACACATTGACAGGAAGATGGTTCCACAGTTTCACGGTACGACAAAGATAGAACATAGATAACTTTTTAGTTCATGCCTAGATGATGAATGAGATTAAGCCCAGCGCGTGTGGTTCTGTTGTGGAAAGGAGAGGAAGGAATTAAATTAAACAGTTCTTCCGAACACTCACCATGATACAGACGTAAAACAGACTTAGTGAGGCGATGTTCCTGCGAAGCTGAAGTGGCTCGATACAATGGGTAACGTCTGCATCATTAACAATGCGAACAGCCCGTCTCTGTAACCTGTCCAGGGCATCGAGGAGGTACTTTGCGGATCCATACCAGAGGTGCGAACAGTATTCCAAACACAGCCGAACTTGTGCCTTATAAAGAAGTTACAGTTGACCGGGCGTCAAAAACCGTTGCACCCTCTTCAGGATTCCTAGTCGCCGAGATGTAGTGGAGATGACACTCCCGATGAACTCCGAATCCCTGGAGTTGAGGTTGCTGTGAATATAAACACACCTAGGATTCGGCTGTCACGCATTGTTAGTGAGACGTTCTGAAGAGTGGGGAAGGGAGAAAACTGAGACTTTATTAAGGAAAACGCACACACCTAAGTTTCTTGGCATTGAACTCAACCAATTTACTTGCTCCCCATGTAGATATACGTTGCAAGTATTGGTTAAGTTGAATGACAATTTCCTCCCGTCTCTTTTCTGTTTCTTCGTCCGTGCGTCCGTCGATGAAATGCCCATCTCTTGATGATCGCCTTTATTTTTTAAACTGTACTCTGTTTACCATCAGTGCTGTCACTTTGCTTTACAACTATGTATATATACAAAAAATACGTTTAAACCTACGTGATATGAGTCCAGTTAAAACGGTCGATTGTTAGATTTTTTGCTGATGAATTGAAAACAATTGATATACTTATAAAGAACGTTGCGTTACAATAAAATACAATCAATGACCCGTCAATCGATTTATGTTCTCACGCAAATTGATGGTTCTTTAGCTATCGGGATACATTACATATATAACCGATCGAGACGTGTGATTGATGATTGTGGGAAATATAAAAGAGATTGGAACGATCCATCTGCCTTTTCCATTCTGACAATACTTCCCTTTGATGTTCAATCGCTTTGTGGTACTTTATCCTTTAACGTTGTTAAGTGGGGTATGAGAGTTGAATGTATTTGCATCTACGATGAAAACTTTTACTTGTTACCGTAAAATTAGTTAGGTTTTTTTAACAAACAGTTTTTTGTTTACAAACATTCTGAAATTTGTTATATATAGTTATACAGTCAGTACCCTCCTTTATTAAGACGTTTTAATTGGTACATAAGTAAAAGACGCTGACGTTGTATATTTCTACATATGTTATGACTTATGACTAACCTAGATAACCACCTGGTGTCTAGATTAGAGGATATGCGACATTTGTTACTGGATAATAAACAGCCATCTGGCGTTTACAGTATAAGGTTATTTATAATACGCTTGTAAGACCATTAATGATTCTTTAGTAAACCATCTTTAAGAATCACTTGTAGTTAATTTTTAAAAACCATCGGTGACGCTCCCGATATTTAACTACCTACTAATATTATAAAGTTCAACAGATTGTTTTTGTTTGTTATTTGAATGAGATAAGCGTCAAACTATCTGTTAAGATGTAGGGCTGTATATTTATGAAGATTGGAAAAGACACATTGTTGGTTGGCTTGTAACATATAAGTTTGAATAATAAAACAGCTTTCGAAATTTAGTGTTTCAAATAATTAAAATATATTGGTTTGTTAAGACAATGGAGTATTGAACATCCATGTAGGCTATCTGATAATAAACGGTTACCCTCGCTGGACAACAACCGATTTTGCAGAGTTTAGAAGCAATGATAGCTCAGTGGTATTTATATAACTTCGCGTTGATTGACGTGAGTTCGAATTTCCCCAGTGAGCCTGAGGTGAAGAAAAACATCGTGAGGAAACCATAGCATGGTGGTAGGGTTTTTTCTGATGATCGCCTGACTAGCTACCACCATCAAGATGAAAATCTGTCGCCAAGCACCAATAGGTGTGTTCCGGCAGCTGCACTTGAGAGCCAGTCTTTGACTAGATTTAGCGTGCTACCATCTTGGGCCACATTGTCACTTCACATCAGGTGAGGTTGTGGCCACTACGCCAAACCTATAACGATAAGTCTATTTCATGGCTCTGGAGGAAAACCGTGCTGGGTAGCCCATTCCATAACTTTAACGTACCCGACAGTAAGGTTCTAGAGAACCTTACTGTTATCGCGATTCGATTAGGTTTTAAGGTGCGGCACTTGATAGACAGTTCTCTCACCAGGCTTAGAGTGTTACCAACCAACCGTTGGTAAGTACCAACGATCAAAATATTCTATAGATTTAATATAGTGAATCAATCAATCAATTATGAAGTGCCTGATTGTAATGTCAAAATAACAACTTTTTGTTAAATACGTTTATGGTAATTTAAAAAAATAAAACAATTTTAATGTTGTCTGCTTGTCCGATTTGACGGGACTTTCATTGGCAGATAGCTGATTTGATAAGGAATAACTTAGGCTACTTACATTTTAGTTACATCGTCCCTTTACATAAGGTGAATAAAAAAATACGCATTCAAAAACTAATAAAGAAGCATATATAACGAAAATATTGTACAATATACAATGTACATATGTAATTTGAACCATTTGTATATGTTTGTAAAAGTCAATTAACTAACTGAAAGTTTACTAACCGTGGTAGGACACGCGACAGTATTGTTTAGTGTTGCCAGGTCATCTAATTAATACGGAACGACCCAATTTTCGGCGCTTAATTTTATCGGGTTATTTGTTTACGCTTAATCACAATCTCACTGGAAATTAACAAATGAAGACAGCGTTTAGTTCATACCAACGTATTCCCGTATTCCTGTTTTATCCGTGGATAATGGCACTAGATTTTTTTGCCATACAATCTATATCGATCACTGCCATGCCCCTATGTTTTTTTAATAAAAAATAATTACAAGAAGTCTTATAAAATAATCCAGTTGTAACGCCATCCTCAGAAATGTCTAAGCAAATTTAATGTATATAAAAAAGCCTAGTCTTGGAGTAGTAAACAGGGGAATACGTAATTGCGATTTCGTCTACATTATATAAATATAATTAGTCTGAGCTGCAGGTGTCTCTCTCGCACTCTGTTCGGTCGTTCGGGCATAGCGCTAAAACAATATTTTTCTGTAAAAACGTTATCTTCAAATGTCTAGTCGACCATTTAAATTACTCGCTAAGTTTTGCAAAGAAGCTACCTCTTAAGTGCGGTTAGCTAAACACACAGATAAGTAATTACCAATATTTTTTTCTCCATAAAGGTAATTATGCAATCACTAGAAAATGTTATAATAGGTTCATCTAGATGTTTTGTTTCGACTGGGTGGGGGGAGTGGCACATGTGTCACTCCCAGTGGAGGCAGCAAAGAAGCTGGCGGAGGCAGGATGCCTCTTGATCGGCTGGAGTGTGGCCCGCATACGTCCACTCGAGGAAAAGCCCATGCGCTGCTTTAAGTGCATGGGCTTGGGCCACACTCGCCCAATGTGTGATTCCACGGCTGATCGGGGCGCCCTGTGTTACAGGTGTGGGGGGGCAGGCCATACGGCGGCAAACTGTGCAGCTGCCAAGTTGCACTGCGCCGTATGTGCCGATGCGGGTAGGTCCGCGGATCATTACATGGCTAAATGTAAACCTCCCTCTACTAAGAGGAAGCTCCCAGGAGCACGTTTGGGAGGACCTAGGTCGGAGGTAGTTGATATGGCCCATTAATGCAGTACAACCATAACAACTACCTCCAGACGAACTTGAACCACTCCGCTACTGCACAAGATCTTTTTGTGCAGTCAGTGGCGGAGTGGGACATTGGCGTTGCGGTCGCCGCGGAGCCATATTACGTCCCTACCCAACCTAACTGGGCCGGGGACCTGGATGGCTCCATGGCAATCCATAGTTCGGGTCCGCCCCTCTCTGTTAAGGAGAGGGGAGCAGGCTACGTGGCAGCCGGCTGGGGAGGGCACACCATTATTGGTGTATACTTCTCCCCAAACCGGGCCCTGGTGGAGTTCGAAGTATTCCTCGACTCCCTGGGGTGGCGATTCGGCGGCATCGTTCTGCTTGGCGATCTCAACGCCAAGTCACGGACATGGGGAGCGGTGGCCACGAACCCGCGGGGTGTGGCAGTTGAGGAGTGGTCAGTCGAGGTAGGGCTGTCTCTGCTCAACAGAGGGACCTCGTTCACGTGCGTGGGACATAACGGAGGGTCCGTGGTGGACGTTTCGTTCGCCACGCCATCTGTCGCACGTCGTGTGCGAGGATGGAGGGTCCTGGAGGAGGTGAAGATCTTATCGGACCACAGGTACATTCGGTTTGAAGTCTCCGCCTCTCCAGGAGAGCTGGTGAAACGCCCCCGTGGCAGGGTTGTGTTCCACCGCTGGGCTCTTGGCCGCCTTGACAGAGAGATGGCAGAAGAGGCGGCCATAGTCCAGAGCTGGCGGTCACCAGCTCCTGTGACAGAAGACATCGACGTGTCTGCAGCCCGGTTTCGTGCGGCCCTTACAGAGGTATGCGACGCGTCGATGCCGCGGAGTTATAACCGCTCGCAAAACAGGCGGGCGGTGTACTGGTGGTCCCCGGAGATAGCGGATCTCCGGGCGGCCTGCTCCGCGGCGCGGCGGCTGCTGCAGCATAGCCGCCGTCGAAGAAACCGGCATTCCGGGGAAGAGGCCCGGCTGTATGGTGCTTATAGGGACTGTAAAAAGTCCCTGCAGGTAGCCATCAGCCGGGCGAAAGATGAGGGATGGGAGGAGCTCCTCAGGACCCTGGATAGGGATCCGTGGGGACGCCCATACCGGACGGCGAGGAAGAGGTTCCGGAGGCAGGCGCTCCCTATAACGGAAACCTTAAATCCAGAAATCCTGAAGAGGGTCATGGACACGTTGTTCCCCGAGCCTCCGGGGTTTCTCCCACCTCCTATGCCTCGACATGGTGGCTCTGTTGCGTGGAGCTTGCTCCGTACCATCCTATAACGGATGAAGAGATGGGGCTGGTGACGGAGCGTCTCCGCAACAAGTGGAGGGCACCTGGCCCGGACGGTGTTCCCGGCCAAGTACTGGGCATAGCGCTGGGTCATATGGAGAGTGAGCTTCGGGAGCTGTTTGACCGTTATCTGTCGGTCGGACGGTTCCCGAAGCTCTGGAAGGTGGGGCGGCTCTGCCTCCTAGGTAAGGAGGGCCGCCCTCCGGACTGCCCGTCGTCATATTGGCCTCTGTTGTTGTCGGATGACACAGGGAAGCTGCTCAAACGTTTGGTGGCTTCCCGCCTCATCCGGCACATGGAGGAAGTGGGGCCGGAATTGTCCGACGGCCAGTTCGGCTTCCGGAGGGGGCGTTCAACTCTGGACGCCATCTCCTCCTTAAAGGCATGGTCCGCCGAGGTTACCTCGGGAGGAGGTAGGTTGTTGGCGGTGTCGCTTGACTTCGCCAACGCCTTCAACAGTCTGCCGCATGGTGTCATACGAGAGGCACTCCGGTATTACGGAGTGCCTTCGTACCTGCGGTGGCTGTTGGAGGACTACCTCCAAGTTAGAGAGGTCGTCTTCGCGGACGGCCAGGGTTGTGTGATCCGGCGCTACGTCGGTTGCGGGGTTCCACAGGGGTCGGTGTTAGGGCCGCTCCTGTGGAATATGGGCTACGACTGGGTTCTCCGCGTAGCGCTCCCTTCGGGGATGCGCATTATATGCTACGCGGACGATACCCTAGTCGTAGCCCAGGGCTGGACTTGGCCAGAGGTGGCGCGCCTGGCTACGAAGGGTGTGGCCATCGTAGTCGGGCGCATAGAGCTATTGGGCCTCAGAGTGGCGGCCGAGAAAACCGAGGCTCTGCTGCTCCACGGGCCTCGTTGCGGGCCACCTCTTGGGGCCCATATAATTATTGAAGGGTACAGGGTCCAGGTTGGGACCCAGATGAAGTATCTGGTGCCTCACCCTGGATGGGAGATGGCGGTTTGAGTCCCACTTTAAGGGACTCGGACCACGGATAGTGGGAGCGGCGGCGGCTCTCGGCCGGCTCCTTCCGAATACGGGAGGGCTGGGTGCGAGCTGTCGACGCCTTTATGCGGGGGTCGTGCGGAGCATGGCCGTCTACGGGGCACCGGTATGGGTGGACGCCCTTAGCGCCCATAACAAGCGAGTGCTGCGTGCAGCGCAGCGTGTTGTGGCGTTGAGGGTGATCCGGGGATACCGAACGGTGTCCGCGGGGGCGGCCTGTGTGCTCGCCGGCTCCCCGCCCTGGGAGCTGGAGGCGGAGGTGCTCGCCGCCGTGTATCAGTTCACGGTGGCGAGGAAGGAAATAGGAGACCCACCAGCTCCCACAGAGATTACAAAAATTAGATGGGAGGGGGCAGGCAGAGGTGCTGCGGCGATGGAAGGAGGACCTGGCGGTTACGCGTTATGGCCGTTATACTATAGACGCCATCCGCCCGGTCCTCGAAATGTGGTGTGCCAGGGAGCAGGGCTCCCTGACGTTTAGGCTTGTGCAGGTGCTGTCCGGACATGGTTGCTTCAGATGGTACTTGCACCGAATAGCTCGTAGGGAGCCCACAACCGCATGCCATGAATGCGGTGCTGTGGAGGATAGGGCGCAGCACACTCTCTCTGAGTGTGCTGCGTGGGATGGTCAGCGCCGCGCTCTGGCTGCGGTGGTTGGAGAGGACCTCTCGCTGCCGAGTGTGGTGAAAGCCATGCTCGACAGTGGGGGGTCATGGACTGCAATCTTGCAGAAGGAGACCGCGGGGAGGGCTCGCGAGGAGGATCCTCTTAGGAGCCTCTCCGAAACAGACGAGCGGGTGGTAGGAGGAGGCGATTTGCTCGCCTTCTCCCGCCGCCCTAGCCGAACCAGGGAGGACGGTTCGGGGGGCCCGTCCTTCCATTGCACTGGTTCGGCGGACGGGGGAGACAGTTAGTAAGATTGTTCGAATAGATTGTATATAGAATAGGTTAGGTCTAAGAAAAGCACCGATTTTTAGTATAATTAAACAGCTAGTATATTCAAAATTAGTTGTAGTTTAGGCAAGACGCACAATTATTATGTTTGGTGGCAAATAAGAATAGAATGTTTAATTCCAACATAACAATATGTTATTTTGGTAAAAAAAAACTTACTCCACTATTCTTTTAAAATGGTTTGTTTGATATTTTTTTAATATTTTAAAATAAAAACCAAATATCAAGAGATCATTTATCTATTTAACCTTCTCAACTATTGTATTATTTTTATCAGTTAATGAAATGTAATTAATGGTGACACATAGGCATTCTAAATAGCCGATTATAAAAAAAAAACTTTCTATCCCGTAATTTAGCAAAGCGAACATGGCAACACTAGTGCTGCGTCTCTAGATGTAAGTAATTTAACAAAATAACACATTGTTTTAGCGATAAGATATACAGGTGTGACTCCTACAACGTGTTTATTGGTTGAATTAGGTTATTTTATAATAACTAATTTACTACGACTTATACTACTTAATTTACTTCTACGACATATAATATTATAATTATTAAAAATGACACAATTTTATTTACTTTTTCAAGCTTTTAAAGGTTTGAATTACATTTCACTTTATTCGCATTAAAATGTTTAGCTTAGCAAGAGCGTAGCTAGTCAGGCGGCCATAGAAAGTGCAACAACATTTTCTGTCGCTTCGGTTTGTATTCATCACCAATATGTATCCCCTAATTACAATATCTGTTCCTAACTAATACTTTTGTCGTCATATTAATTCTATTGGCATCACCTAATTCGTTCGTTTATTATGGTTTATATTGTAGCCAATCTTGGTTGCGCACTGGATTTGATAATTGAAATCATAACGCACGAGCCGAGCGAGCGAAGCTCGCGGTTTGCGACAGCGACAGGCGTGTGCCAAAAACTAGACAGCCGTTGAAAATTTACATTTTTAGGTAAACGTTTTGATATTGTCTGGTGATTTTTTTTATGCCAAGGGGCGCAAACTGGCAGACGGCCCACCTGATGGTAACTTGTTACCGTCGCCTTTGGACAACTGCAACACCAAGGCCATTACTGATCTTGGAGACTGTATTTCAATCCCTTTTTGAAGAGCCCTGGGTGAAAACCGAGCTGGGCAAACCATTCCACAACCCTAGCGTACGTGACAGGAAGGTTCTAGAGAATCTTACTGTTGTCTCGTTTCGGCTAGGCTGTAGAGTGTGAGGATGAGCAGCCAGCCAACGGCGGAAGGTACGAGTTTGGAATGGTGATGAGGGCACTATATCAAAAAGTTCCTTTGAGCATTCTCCTTTGTACATGCGATAAAAGAAACAAAGAGATCCGAAGTCTCTGCGAAGTTGTAGACCGCATGTTAGTCAGGATCGTCAACATTGCGAACAGCGCGCCTTTGCACGGAGTCAAGAGGAGAAAGCTGGTAGGCAGGAGCACTGGCCCATAAATGAGAGCAGTACACCATGTGAGATCGTACTTGCGCTTTATATACACGCCGTACACGCCGTTTCCTTGATGTGAAGTACTGCTTGGACCGATTTAGAATACTCGGCTTTTTAGCTGCCAACTTAGCCTTGCTCTCCAAATGACTCCAAATGATTCGAATTTTAGGGACAAATCTTATTAATTAGGTCATTGAAGTCAAGTTGTTGTAGTCAAGTTCCACAGAGTTTCTTTATTTATTATATCTGTAGGAATGCACGTTCTTAAACTCAGTAACAAATCAATTTGTTATTTTGTTCGATATGGGGTTTCTAACTTGACAAGTCCTAATCATCAATAAAAATAATGCTCAAAAAAGTTAACTCCTTTTTAATTAGAAATTAAAATAAATATTTATTGAAGACATCAGAGTTTTCCTTGATATCATTCTTCATTACGGAATAATAAATCTTGAGGGTGTAATCTGGGTTAAGTGCAAGTATTGTAGAGATGCACATGGTCCGACAATCCAAGTAAGCATGATGTCTGTTTTATTTGGGGTTGCCCCCAGTGGCCTCCAACCTCCCCTATAGCCACCCCATGCCACCTAGAATAATCTTCTCTTCGGGTTCCGAATTAGTAGGTGGTCTCGAACAATCTTAGGATCCAATATTAATGGAGATCTGCACGTTACGAGGGCTCGAGCTAGAACCATCCTTCAAGCCCGTCGTTGTCTGTTTATGTGATTGCGTGGATCACAGAACACAACTGTTGCAAGCGAGTGGCGTCATCTCCACTTTATTTCCATTTATTTTATGTACGCCGTATTTTTGAATACCTGACAGGGTCTGTTATCTCGTTACTATGAGACATGTTTTCTTTTTAAATAATGACAAAGACACGATTCTCTTACAAATATAATAAGTTAAAGAATAATAAATAATGTAAACATACAAATTTTTTTAGGTACTCCCTGGAGTGAACCAAATAAAAACGTCGAGACTCTCTTGCGTGTGTCTATTTAATGACCACTCTAGGTAGTGGGTGGCGAACGAATCCCGATCGCTTTTTTTTTTGAACTGACTATACTGTTAGCCATAAGGGCCTTTAAGCCTCAAACGGTTTTTATAGCTTCACTTGGACTTCCGATCGCAGCCGCGTAACAATATTTATATCGTTTACAACGTACGCAAACATACAAATCCCTTACATACACATAAGAAGGGTCTTAAGACAATAATAATAATAATATATAAGTATACATCTTATGTTCTAACTAATCAAATAATACAAAATAATCTAGGACTTTGACACTACTGATGCAACAAAAAAAAAATAACAAGCATCGTAAACAATGTCAAACAGAACGTTAATAACTACTACTATACTCACAGCATATGCAACCTGCTGACACGTATTCCAATCTTACCTAGTCAGCTGATCTAATGATACCTGTTATTCACTGCGAAATCTAACCGGCATTTTCACAATTCTCCCGCTAGGAGTTATTTTCAAAGGTACAGCGTTCGCAAGGTCGCGACCGTTTTTTACGTTGCTATTCTGAGTATTGTCCAAGTCATCTAAAATGTAAGCTGGTTTTATTCGATCTATTGTCACACTATTTATTTTACTATTAATCAACATTTTAAAAACTTTCACGTCTCTTTACAAATTTATATGGTCCGCTGTACGATGGCGTTAAAAGTCTTCGCAATACGTGGGAACAAGAACTTCGCGTGAACAAGAAATCAGCGTGTACGAACATTTTATTACTATTACTTAGATCTCTACTCTTAGGTCTAATCTTATGTAAAATTCCTTTAGTTTCATAATGTGTGCTTGTGGATTGATTATTCTTATAAAATTTACCAGGTAAACGCAAACAATGTACCAAAGTAAATACCCTTGCACTTATAAAATCATTATACTCTTGACACGCCGCCCACAATGCTAACGTGATCGTAGGTAATTCTACTAACCATGGCTCATTATATTCTAATCTGGACTAGATTAATTTTGGCCACAATATTACCTGAGAAATAGATTTTGTATAGAGAGGGGTTACTGAATACAGTACTAAAAGATTAATTAATTAAATAAAATAATAAGTTCTTCTAAAGCATTTTTAATTTGCATATTTTTAACCTTCGAAATCTACTCAACTAGAGTGCTATAGTAAGTAGGTAGATCCATCGAATTTTTATTTTAAAGTCTACAAATTTCTACCAATTGTTGGCATTTCAGGTAGCAATTTACAAAAAATTGAGATTGGCAATACTGTAAGCCAACCATGTCGCGTTCATGATTTTTCTTTAAACTTATTAATTTAGTATATCTTAAAAATCGAAAAAAATATGAAAAGTTTATCTCACAGATTATCAATACTATTTATGTTAAACTATTAACATATATTTAAAAAATCGTTTCTAAACACTATCGGAGGGTTTTAGTGAATGACAGTATCTCTTATGTCTTAGAGGCATACCTCATGTAGCTACAATTTTCCTGATATAGACATGGGTAAGAGAAATGGTATAATAAACAGCATAATTTTTTTTTCTAGATCCATCCCGATTGTAAATTACATAAGGGTAAGTTCGTACTGTACAAACAAGTACTGACCAAAAATATTTTCCTTGCCAATGGAAATTAGTTAGACGAACTGTCGGCGACGGGTTGAAAACTCAGAGAACTTTCCTGAAAAACAAGTTAACCGTAACAGCGTAATTTAGTTTCACGTGAAAAACATTTTCCGTTGATGTTGATAGTATAATGTGTTATTTTATTTGTTATGTCAAAAGTTTTCTGCTGTTGTTTAAAAAAAAAAATATATATGTTATATCATAAATTGCTTAAAAATGTTAGGCGTTATAGGATACCTGGCAGAACTGAAACGTTTAAATTTAATCCTATTTTTATATTTAGAAATGAATAAATAACGAGAAAAAAAACTAATATCAATTTAATTATTTACTATGTGGTTTCTTACGCTAAGATAGTATATGCTGGTCGCGTCAGTCTGATACAAATATTGCCACCCAACAGACTTCAAACATTGAAAAAATCACTTGCGATATAATAAGTATATGTCGGCGTAAAGGATATGACTTCTACCAATACTAAAGCAAATTTCGCCAAATAACACTATTATAATTTATAAAATAATAAAATAAAATAACTTGTTCGGCTTGTTTCGGATACACTCGACTACTATCGGAGAAATCCATATAAATACTACCGACATTTGCGGCAAGAGAAATAGGTCCGATCCATCGGCACGGAGCTCTTGAGCCAAACAGCCGCTCGTGCGATACACTGACACTGCATTCACTAGCTACCAAAATACATTCACTGCATCCCTACATACACATGCACACCACTCAGGTACATAGGTTCTGTAAGGGTACCATGTAGCATGGTGGTAGGGCATTTTCTAATGCCCGCCTGGCTAGCTACCACACTCAAGTTGAAAATCTGTCGCCAAGCACCAATAGGTGTGTTCCGGCAGCTGCACTTGAGAGCCAGTCTTCCACTAGATTTAGCGTGTTACCATCTTGGGCCACATCGTCACTTAACATCAGGTGAGATTGTGGCCACTACGCCAAACCTATAACGATAAAAAAAAAGGAATTTTTTATTTTATTTTTGGCTAGTTAGTGTAGACAAAAATCGCTAAATCACTAAATATATATGCATATGTTCCTTCCTTCTTCATAACATGTATATATGTTTAGTTAGTTAGCTCGAATTTCTATGGATAGGGATTTAGTCAGATCGCGACTTTTTCGTATGATCGGCAACAGCCCTAGCTTCGGCCACTTTGTCACCCTTGGAGCTTGTTGCCTAGTTTTCGCGGCTGAGTGCATTCAGCGCTCCAAGCCCGGTGAAACTGTAAAAGCCGTTTGAGGCTCAGGGCTCTTATAGCTAACAGTGTAGTCAGTTCGAAAAAAAAAACGGCAAGAGAGCAAGTCCGCTGAAGCTGGAAAAGCCGCAAAGGCTCCAGAAAACCAAAGGCTAACAGTATACTCATATAAACAAAAAGCGGCTGAGACATTCTCGCTAAAGCTTTTGGAGAGTAAAGACTTTAGTTATTATTGCATCCTGAGATTGCTCTAGGCTGGAAAAAATAACCAGTTCATTCTATCAAGGCTCAGAAGAATAATTAATATAGAGCCGTCCTGGTCCAGGTGCTGTCCTAGTTCAGGTGCAGTCCTAGTCTAGGTGCCGCTTTAGTTCATCGGCCGTCATACTTCACGACTGCCCTAAGTGGCGGTATCAGGAATCACAATACATATCATTATGTATCATTGTGCTTACTCTGACATATATTATATACGAATTAAGAAACATTATTTGGTATTAAATAAGCAGTTTCAAAATAAATTAGGCGGAATATATCTGAAAATTTTTCAAGCGGAACGGTTCGTTCGCTTCAGTGGAGGGTTCAAGGATAATTTGTCCATTCATTATTCATTTGTCTTATCACCGCAAAGTGTTTAACCGCACGATTACCCGATAGATATATCCGGCTAATGGATTTATTAACTGTTAAGGAGATAGTTTTGATTGGTATAATATATACTGCTTTTTTCTCACGCTATTGAAGTCAACAATTGTATTTTATCGGACCTAATTGCCAATAACATCTGTAGGAGTGGGATGGCGATATTGATCAATCGATTTTCGTTATAACAAGTTCTTCTCTTACTTTCTTATTTAATGGTAACGTGTATTTATATAAAGTTCTGCAAATGTCACGTGCATAGAATGTTTTTTTTATTTTCGGAATTCAAATAATGTTTTAAAAAGATGTTTGCTCCCTTGTTAAAACTGTCCAGGGATTTTTTTGTAGCAACTTAAAATTAGTGCTTCTAGTTTTATTTATAATTCACTGCTATTCAAGCTTGGCTTAGTGGTAGCGTGTACGGACATCACGTCGATTGACGCTAATTCGAATTCCTGCAATGAGCCTGAGTTTTCGGTAAATGAAAACATCGTTAGGCAACCATTGCATGGTGGTAGGGGTTTTTCTAATGCCCACCTGACTAGCTGCTACCCTCAAGTTAAAAATCTGTTCAAGGCACTAATAGGTGTGTTCTGGCAAGTGCACTTGAGAGCCAGTCTTTCACTATGCTTAGCGTGTTCATCATGTTATTGGCGAAGCGCATCTTCTACTCTGAGCTGGTGGAGGGCAAGCGGAATCTTGGCGCTCCGCTCCTGCGATACAAGGATGTCCAAAAGCGCCACATGAAGAGTTGCAACATAGAGCCCTCTCATTGGGAACGTTTGGCAGCACAGCGGTCAGACTGGCGCAGGCTGGTGAACAGCCATGTACGTGAGTTCGAGACTCAGCGTAAAGCTGACCTTGATACCAAACGCGACCAGTTGAAGGCTCGTCCACCTGCTGTATAACATATAATTTTGTGCATTAGCCATCTTCGGGCGTATCAGCGCCATCACTCAGACTAAGGGTCTAAAGTGGTCGCCATGGCCGAAATCGGTCGGAACAATCATCATCTTGGGCCACCTCGTGACTTCAGATCAGATGAGATTGTGGCCAAAATACTAAATCTATAAAGATAAAAAAAAACATGTGCACAATAAGGTAACTATATCATGGAATGCCACCAATGTTTAATAATAGAAGCCTAAATAACGTAAGTTTATAAAATGAAATAAAAACCACAGCATAGCAGGTCAAGGTCCCGTCAAAAACTCGTGAAGACAACCGACGGGCTCTTGTAAACAGTGTTGACAATTTTGGAACTCAAATTTACGGAATAAGAATTGGATTTGGAAACTGAATTGGGTTAAAAAAGTGGTCCTCAGTAAAATTTACCCTCAAATATAAAAATGCGTGCGATATACAAAAGATATTAAAGGATTTTTGTATCTATAGAGATTTTCCAGCACACGTTAAATCAAATATTACTATAGTTTTATTTATGCCCAGTCAAGCGGAGGCGTTGTGTACACGAGATACTATATCTTCTATATACATATTATAAAACTCATCGTAACTCTGTCTATCTATCCGTTTATGTTCTTTTCACGTTGAAACCATTAATCCGATTTACATAGTTTTTCCTTTTATTTATAGCTATGTTATCAGGTCAGGTTATAGGATGTATTTTGTTACATGAAGTAATATACGAATAAGCAGTGACGATAATGGTGAATGAATTCGGAAAAAGACGCACTTGGAGCATTTAAATGCTCAACTAAACGCAAATAAACGCTGAGTAAACCATAAGAGATGTATGAAATTAATTTTCTACACTATTGTAGTTCTTAAAAAGACCTACAAAAAAGTCAACGATAGCATATATCTATCTTTCAAGAATCACCCACAATAATAAGTATTTTTGTCTTCCGTGTTTCGTGCGCTCCACCGAAATCCGATATTCCACCAAATATTCCGATAAACGTCCTATATGAATGACACTAATAACAAATATGCGATAAAAGAAAAATGTTGGCAGCCTGTCTGTCTGTGAGTAACGATGTCCGGATTTAACTAAAATATTGTACACGGGAAGCTTAGACCATTGCTTAATTTATAGGCTATAAAAATTGTTAATATTACTTTTAGAAAACGTTTAAAAGCTAAATATAATAGGAAAAGTTTTTTTTTAAGTGAAACTTCTTATGCGACTTCCAAGCGTTAAACTTTAAACGTTTAACGCACATTATCGGTCTCTCCTCTTTGTGTGAGCCAGTGCGAGAGAGCAATATATTATCGGTCTCTCCTTTTTGTGTGAGCCAGAGCGAGAGAGCAAATGTCGGTGTGTATGTATATTGCACAATGTTTAAATAAATTATAAAATATCTTTTAAAATGAAGTTTCACTTCTATCGTGTGCGAGTCGCACACACACCTTTTTTTATACTATAAATTTGGCAAACAGGCGTACGGCGGGCCTGATGGTAAGCGGCTATCGTAGCCTATGAACGTTTGTAATAGAATAGGTATCACTAGCGCGTTGCCGACCTTGAACCCCCCCTACCCCAAGAAGCTCTGAAACCCTACTCACCGCAGGAACACAACACTAGGTCATTTGGCTGCGATCTTCTGAAGGGTGGAGATATTCCACCAGTCGTCTTGCTCCAAGAAGAGAGAAATCTCCAAAGAAATTTCTCTATGCTCTACCCTTTTTGGAACTCGGCCCTCCCCCAAGGAGCCCTGGAAACCTTACTCACCGCAGGAATAAAACACTAGGTTATTTGGCTGCGATGTTTTGTAGGGTGTAGGTATTCCACCAGTCGGTATTTATGAACAGTTTCCTTTATATAAGGAACAGGAAATTTTGAAAACAAATTACGCAGACAGGCAGAATTACAAAAAACAGTTATTTAACCCTACTAATAATAATAATATCATACTAATATTATAAATGTGAATGTAGATTTGTTTGCTACGTTTTCACGCGAAAACTACTTAACCGATCATCACGGAACTTTGTAAACATAATCTTGGAGGTATTAGAAGTAATACATGATAGTTTTTATCCCTGTAACAACATTTTTTGTCGTCCATGCGAGCGAAGCCGCGGGTAAAACCTAGTAATATTATAAATGCGAAAATAACTCTGTCTGTCTGTCTGATACGCTTTCACGCCTAAGCCACAGAATCGATTATGATGATATTTGGTACAGAGTTAGAGTAGACCTTGGGAAAGGACATAGGCTACATTTTATTCCGAAAAAAAAGGCTTGAAGGGGTTGAAATAGGACATGAAATTTTGTATGGAAGTTCGTCATTGTAGAAGATAAAACCATGAAATTTTGTATTTAAGCACGTGATATGAAACAAATAAATATTTGTTCTAGCGTTCTTGAAATTTCGACCTGTGTGGGCATGAAAGTTCGTATAGAAGTTCGTCATTGTCGAAGATAAAAACATATTTTTTTTATTTGGGCATGTGATAAGAAATAAATAAATATTTGTTCTAGCGTTTTTGAAATTTCAACCTGTGTGGGCATGAAAGTTCGTATGGAAGTCCAAATAAATCTGTATGTTTATTATACATATATAAAATAAGCTATTTGCAGTAAATCACATCAGTTTGTACGTGTATTATCTGCAAAATAAGTATCCTAAAACCTTCATAATGCTTCCCAAAGTAACTATTCCTTGCGGACGAAGTCGCGGGCAAAAGCTAGTAGGCTATATAACTTTACTTAGTCTAAGGAGCGTAACAATAGCCATGATCTTCAAGCAATCTGGCAAACTGTAGGTATTAGGTACGGGTAGTGAGGAAAACGATAGGCTACACAAAAGAATTGACGGCGCGATGGAGGATTCGAAGAATAATTTTAACACTGATGAAACCGTGTGCCACATCTAGTATACATATTTAAAAAAAAACGATCAATCGAAACAAAATATTAACCTGAAAACTGCTCTACATTCATAATAAAACAATACTTCCACACTTGAAAATAAGCTGGGATATTCCAATTAGCGGGATAATTCGTCCACCATCCATCCGTACACGGGTACCGGATATCGTGAATATTTGACGAGTGGCCGCCTCGTTCCGGCCTCGTTTCGGACCGGACGTCAGACGTACAGTTTGACCGGTTAATATATTATGAAATTTAACTTCGCTGTAGGTATTGTTGTAGTCAGAACATCATATACGTGGAGAATACATGCACGGACAAGTTAGGTATTGGCAGTGTTATATATGTGGGACTATAATATACCTAAATGTATATACTATAATTTTTTTTTTCAAACTGACTATACTGTTAGCCATAAGGGCCTTGAAGCCTCAAACTACTTTACAAACAGCTTCACCAGGGCTTGGAGTCTCCATCGCAGCCGCGTAACAATATTTATACCGTTTCCCCTAGGCACACATATAAAACCCTTACATACACCCTTCTCTCCACGCTTCTCTTTCTGCCACGAAAGAAATGCAACTAGTTACGAGGGTGCCAAAGTGGCTGAACCTCGGCTCGGACTGTTGCAGCGATTGCAAATAAGTCGCGATCTAACTAATTCCCTATCCGTAATTCGATCTAAACTAACTATACATATATACCTGTCTCTCTCCTCTGGGAGGAGGGGAAGAAACAAGTGTATATGAATTTAATAATCTGTCAATTTTGTCTAGACTAACTAGCCAAAAAAAAAAAAAGAAAAAAAGGCCCTTACAGAACCTATGTACCTGAGAAATATAATCTAGTATAGTGTTTATATTTATATTATTTTATAACCATAACTATACTTAGACAGATTTAGCCAGGTTTCAGGATCTTGTTCTATGTCCCAGGTAAACATTAAACTGGTACGCAATAGTACCATCTTTCAATATCGAACAAGGCTCCAGGTGGTTTAATCATATTTTTTATTCAATACGAGATAAGCCCACTGGTGTTTACTAATTTTGTGCATCAATGAGCTAAAAAAATCTTCTGGAGGGCGGCAGATAAAACTAAGCTACTGGTATTTGCTATTTGCTTGAGGGTATCAGGTTTTTTTTTATCATGACTATTGGGCAACTATCTACCATCCCTGTCGCACCACGTCAGTTGCAAGAGAGTCATCGGCGAGAGTGGACGTGTTTTGGAGTGACAATGAGTGTGTGTCGAGCTTGTGATACAAATACATATATAAGAGGCAGCTATATTTTGAAGTTATTCTTCTCTTGAAGCGTTTAGTAGAGGGCGACGGTTTTATTAAAGTTTTCATATAAAACAAATGTCTCCACAGTTTAACCGCTGAGAGTATGTGTTTCTGACGTCTGTCACAACAGATAATTGTTTTAGTAACACAATATGGCGGCCCATTACGCCATTTAGGGGTGGCCATTTTTTAACAGGATTATAAAAGCTTAAATAGAGTTTTTTAAACATAAAATACTGTTCATTTTTCTAAAATAGTATTTATTTTCCTTCTCCTACCTTAATAAACTTTATTTATTGTACAAACAGTAGGAAAATAAATATGAGTAGCTACAATACTTTTATAAATCTGGTGAAAAATTGCAATCCCAAATGGCGTGATGGTCCGCTGTTTTCCAAGTCTTTGGAGATTTCTCTCTAATTGGGGCAGTCTAACTGGGCAATACCTCCACCCTATAGAAGATTGCAGCCAAATGACCTAGTGTTGTGTCCCTGCGGTATGTAGGGTTTCCAAAGCTTCTTGGGCCGGGGGGGTTCAAGGTTGGCAACGCGTTAGTGATACCTATGGTATTACAAGCGCCCATAAGCTACGGCAGCCGTTTACCATCAGGCGGGCCGTATGCTTGTTTGCCACCTTTGTAATATAAAAAAAGGGTCGTTAAAACAGTCGTCTGTTGTGACAGACATCAGACATGCATTCTCTCAGTGGCCGAAGTATATTTAGACGTAACAAAATAAAAAAAGCTAAAAAAATTATCCCGCGTACCATAAACATGATGACGTTAGACAACAAAGACAATTACTTTAATTTATGTTTACTTGTTTATATTAATGTAAATTTTATATAACGTTGAATTATTTTTACACAATAAAAAATATTGAAATACAATGAATTCACATTATCATTTATGGATACCTTCATCATATCGCGTTACGACACATGATCGCACAGCTCTCTTATACCTTCTAAGATATTACTTTGAACGTTTACTTTGTTACGTAAGATCAGCTATTTTTAAGGTATTTCCCATCGTGTTTTAAGACCAGACCAGAATGTCACCATCTTGTTAATAATGGGAACGACAGACATCAATAAATATATTTCGGTAGCAAACCGACTCCCATGATATAAAGAACCCTAGTTTTGCGGACAGGAGCTCATAAAGCGTTACGTAGGATTTTTTGAAAGTGTAAAACATAGATGTACTTATACAAGTATAAACTATTATTGTCATATAGTATTTAAAAGTCGCTTCATTTTAGTAGAACGAATTCATTATCACTCATGGTGACATGTCCCGCCCACCGTTACTAATCGTGAATAGCTAAGGGTTCTTCAGTTTGGTTCCTAATAGTGTGTAAAGTATTTTTTTAATTTAAACACTTGTACATATACGTTTGTCTCGATGCGTGGATCCGAGTGCTGGACAACGAAACAGATGTATGAAAGAGTACATGTTGCAGAGATGGGAATGTTTAGATGGATGTGTGGTGTAAATAGAATCGATAAGATCAGGAATGAGTATATCAGAGGAAGTATGGAAATAGCACCAGTTACAAAGAAGTTGAGTAATAGCAGGTTAGCGTGGAATGGACATGTCAAGAGGAGGGATGAAAGTCATATAACTCGAACGAAGTAATGATAACTCAGTGATAGCGTGTACGGACATCGTGTCCGTCGATGTGTTTTTGAATCCCTACAATGAGCCCCGAGCTTTCGATAAGGGAACACATCGTGATGAAACCATAGCTTGGTGGTAGGGCTTTTTGTAATGCCCGCCTGGCTAGCTACGACCTTCAAGTTGAAAACCTGTCGCCAAGCACCAGTACGTGTGTTCCGGGAGCTGCACTTGAGAGCCAGTGTTCTACTAGGTTTAGGGTGCTATCATCTTGGACACATCTTCACTTAAGGTCATGTAAGATTGTGGCCACAACACCAAACCTATAATGGTTAAAAAAGGCATTAAGTATCAAGGTGAACGGATATAGGAGTAGAGAAAGACTGGAAAAGGTATGGATGGATTTTGTGAGTATTAGTATGTGTGATACTGAAATGACAGCTTCTAGCAACCCTACTTAAGTGGGATAAGGTTGGGTATAAGGAAGAAAAAAAAACATATACATCGTGTACTTGTAATTTTTAAAAATATGTCAAGTAAAACAATTATATACAAGCGGATAGGTTGGCAAAGCACTGTATTTTATTAACAAAACGCCTTTATTGGTATCAACCTTGGCAAGCTTCGCTTCGACGTGAACGAGACAACATGACGTCAAAATTAATGTCTTAAGGTTGGCGCCGCCGGAGAGCGGATAACCTAAATGTACTATACCTACATGTTTATGCACAATGGTTTGAGGTCATGGCCTGGGTATTTTAAATTTATTTAAGTCTATTTAAATGTATATAGGTCTCGTGAAATATTGTACTGAATATTTTGATCATGCGGATGCGATGTATAAGACGATGCGATGCGTTTTTACAAGATCTTCAATTTCTTATTGTTTATCTCGTAGATACGTAATATTACGTGATTAATGCGTTTTTAAAGTGAAACTTTTATTTTATTGCTCAAAAAAATTTCGTTCATCTATCGCATGTCACATTACAGCTGGCCGTGGAGTAGGGATAAAGTGAAAGGCGCATGACAGATGATTAGATTATGTATATTATAAAATATATATCTTTATATATATAAATTAATATGTATATATTCTTATATTGAAAGAATAATTGAAGTTGACAACGATTAAAAAACATATTTTTTATATAAATAAAAATAAAACAATAATAAATTTAAATAAAAAAATATTTTGAAAAAGTTTCACTTGGATCACACATTTCATAAAACCACACAATTTTTTTTTTTTCAATGACACGTATATGTAATGTGACATGGCATGCTATGGCGATAGCGGGGTGGTAGGGTTGTTTTGCCTGACTGGGTCGCAACCACCATGCACGTGGTGAAAAGTCTTTTGCGTGCCGCGTTTCTGAATCAGCCTGTGCATATCCACTTATTTATGCAGGTATAACAGCGACGAACGCCGATGGATTTTGATCTCTCGGTAGTCGCCGTTGTGTTTGGATTCTACTGTGCTTACCATCACGGACAGTGACGTCAATTAAAAAAATAGATGCTTGTAATACCATAAGTATGACTAGCGCGTTGCTGACCTTGAATCTCCCTAACCCAAAAAGCTCTGGAAACCCTACTCACCGCAGGAACACAATACAAGGTCATTTGGCTGCAAAGGGTAAAGGTATTCCACCAGTCGGGCTGCCCCAAGTAGAGAGAAATCACCAAAGAAATTTCTCTGAGCCCTATGTCTCTTAACTTATCGTAATATAAAGATGACAGTTGAACACTGAAAACGACGCTCTACTTTACATTTGAAACTACATAACGGCTTACCAATGCCCTAGATTTTCAATAACTCTAGAACATTTAACTAAAAGTACATTCAGAGTTTCAATCTCGAACTGTCACCCACCGAACTCGGGTAGTGGTATGAGTTTGAGCGAAACTTTGTCGAATGTCATAACTATTTTGATATCAAGCTGTCTGAAATAGTTTGTTTAATTTAATCTTTGCGATCAACACGTTTAGTTTCTATATAACTTCGGCACGATATCTGTCCAAAATGTGGAGATAATTAGACTAAATTTAATTAATTAGAAATGAAATGATTTAATTCTTCCATTTGCCTCTCATGCATCCATTGCCATCAGGTCTCTCCTCTTTGTGTGAGCCAGAGCGAGAGAGTAAATGTCGGTGTGTATGTATATTGCACACTGTTTAAATAAAATATAAATTATATTTTAAAATGAAGTTTCGCTTCTATCGTGTGTGAATCGCACACACACCTTTTTTTATTATTTTGAAATAACTTTTGAAATATTGGGAAAAAAATAGTTTTGTTATAAAACTTATATATTATGATCTTTCCATTTATCACAAAAAATAATAATAATCAAAAACTCAATTATCTCTCGTGGCCGCCGTTGGTTTTGCAATGTTTACAAATTCCACAGCCTGTCGAAGGTCAAATACGAGAAACATCGTACCGATTGTAATCACCTTGTGCGTCATACATGCATTATAAACAGAGATTAGAGAACAATGATAAGATAATGGTGTTCTAATATTGCGTCCTTGGCGGTCGAAGGTCAACTGCTTGTTGAAAATAATACACTTTTAAAATTTGTGTATAATTTATATTTACTTTATTCGTTCCTTCGTTATAATAACTAAATTATTGGCTACCGAGATGTGTAGAATTCCATAATGCTGACTTTGAAATTTAGAAAACATGAAATACTCAAGATAATATTATGAGTGTATACATTCCCAAGATTAGTGATAGACCTTAAACAAGGAGATCCCGAGGAGGGTTGAATTCAAGCAGGTGGTCGATCGTAAAACATCAAGCAGAATCTCAGTTTGCAATGTGAATGGAGAAACATGTTGTGCTGACCATACTTAGAGAAGAGCAAGAAGTAAAACTATATAAAAATGATGTATTTTGTCATGATATAGAATATAAAACTTTCACGTATTTCCGTGTAAAGATGGTAAGGCATTAGTTTTTATTATAACTGTATCGAACACCGTAACAATAATGAAGATTGAACTCACGTGTAGTGGAGAGAGATGCATTCATGTAACAAGGGTCGACTTCTTGTACCAACACGACATATTAAATAACATACTATTTAATTTAATATGTCGGAGAATTGTAGATGTAATTATGAAAACCGTAGTATCCGTAGTAACCCTTAGTATCCGTACTATTGACTTTTTCACTATTTGCTGGGCGCGATAGCAACGAGTGTGCTCTGTGACCGTACGTACCATATAAGCAAATAACGACCGGCTGTTGGGTCATGAAAACTATAGTTAATAAGTCAACTACAATGAATACTGTTCCTGAGTGACGTCACGCTGCCCATCCCGGCCATGTATGTATAATACATTCAGTATACTGTTAAAATAGGAGTGCTGCGTCGGAAACAAAGGTTTATGTAACTCCGTATCAGTCACCGAAAATATCGGATATCCGAAACCGAAACCGTATCCGATCCAAAAGCTAACGAAGTCGAATAACAAAAATACTTAAAATAAATGTTTATCAAATAAATGTTTAAAAATACACATTTTACTTCTAGATACAATTCTTTGAAAAATATAATATCCATAACTGGAATTATCCGAAACTATAGATTATACGAATTAATTCCCAATCCGTATACATAAGCGAAGCCGATTAAATTCTGTTAAGATATACATATCAAAAAACTAAATCTCATATTCGTAACAATCCTAGTCGGAGAGAGCTAACTAGACGCAACGCTGCACGAATGGCACGTAGCGACATCCCACTTGAACGCTTTTACTCCCATTCAAACCTGTCATTAGACGTTTCACATCAAAAATACTTAAAACGCTGTAAGTGACACATCACCTCGATCTCTAATGTCAGTTGACTCGAGATCTCATTAGAGTTAATTACGATTGAACTGACTTCGAACAGTTTACGAGTGCTTTCACATTGTTCATCGGCTTTAAGCTGAATTGTGAATACTCCTTTATAATAGCTAGCGAGTGAAAACAAATTTTTAACACAATTACCTACTTATTATTCTTCCTTTGTGTATTTTATCATGACGGTGTTAGATGTAGCTTCATCCTTCTTTCCATTTGATCCCTCTTCTTCATTTATTCATCAGGTTTCTAGCGGTTCAGTTCATCTTTTTTCCTCTATATTCTGTTTTAATGAAATTAATGATAGGTTTAGTTTTTATCCACAATCTCATCTGATGTTAAACTTGGCTTAATAATGTAAGATACTATGCCTAGTGGTGGGACTGCCTCTCAAGTCAATCAAGAGAGGTAGGGCACAGAGAAATTTCTTTAGAGATTTCTCTCTACTGGGGGCAGCCCGACTGGTGGAATACCCCCACCCTACAGAAGATCGCAGCCAACTGACCTAGTGTTGTCTTTCTGCGGTTAGTAGGGTTTCCAGAGCTCCTTGGAGTAGGTAAAAAGTGCAGTTGCCGGTGTACACCTATAGGTGGTAGCTAGGCAGATGAACATTAGTAAATACTCTACCACCATGTGTTGTGTGTGACCAAATCTGAGCCTAGGATTTGTATTGAAAAGATATAGGGAAGCGTGGCGTCAGTGGAGCCATCTGGACGGAACTAATTATAAGGAATGCCTGTATTTTATTCTTGTATGTCGAGTTCTATATAATAAATAAATCTTATTTTCATCACGACAAACATAACACCATGCTATGGTTTTATCACGACGTTATCTTTTACCGAAAGCTACGGCTCATTACAGGGACTCGAACTAACGTCGATCGATGCAGTGTCCGCGCACGCTATCACTGAACCATTTTATTGTATCGTAGCTGCATTTGAGGTATTATTATTATTTTCTTCTTTGCTCATTGACATCTTAAACTTGAGTTAATTTGTATCAATACTCAACCGATTTTGATGAAATTTTGTAGACAGAAAGCATAGTTCATTTCTTAATTAATAGGCTACATCAAATATCTAAATAGGCTAAATTATCAATAACACTTTTAAAATCGAAATTAAATATATATTAATTCTCAACCGATTTTTATGACATTTTGTACACCAATATGCTATTGCTAATCCGCTATCGATAAGCTAAATTACTTATAAAATTACAAGACGAAAATAATTACTCCGTAACAAATGCGATCAAGCCGCGCTCGCATCGCTAGTGTTACTTAAAAATGTTTATATTATTTTAAATTATTAAGACTAACGACAGGCAAAGAACGTTTTTAACCGGTGGGTTTAAAAACGTGAAATTTTGCAAAGAAGTTCCGATGATTGTCGAGATGTTTAGATTGGGAAATCCCGTCTGGTATATGGTTAGTTGTAAATAAGAATTTAAAGAGACAATAGAGGCATCTTATCTGCCTCGCTCACTCTTTGGTAGAGTTTAATGTCGATTGTGTGCTCGGTAATCACGTTACAGTAGAGCTTTGAATTTTGTTGGCGAGCTTTGTTCTAAACTTTACTTCCGATACAATATATAAGTAATTAAGGGCATTCAATACACCTAAGCTTGAATGTACATATATTGGAAGAATGCGCAATTAATTTTTTTTTATCATATTTTCATTCAGCTTAATTTAATTTAACTCAGTATTAAATATTGTTCTTGTTAATCTTATGAAATTAATCCGGTTGTAGACAGCTTTTGGAAAATTTGATTGACGAAGGCGTTACTTGCGGAAGTCCAAATTATTTATCCAAACTTTCTTTGCAACTTCCGTCTGCAATAGATAAATAGTAGTTTCATCTACCTACAACATAAAATGTTTGAATTTAAATAAGTTTGTAAATTAATAAATGTGTAAATGAATATCTTAAATAAACTAAAATAATAATAATAATGATGATAATATGTTTTATATTGAATGTTTTCAATGAGTTTACAGCCGATTCGGAAGGTACTGTCCTTTAGAGAGGAATCGGCAAGAAAATTTGCAAGAGAATTGGTTTAAAACAGCAACATTAGACTTTCTATATAGAAAGTAGAGTCATTGAAAATATTTAATATGAAATATATTCGTCGAAAGTACCAAAAAAAGTTAAAATTATTTTTGAAAATTGTTTTAAACACTTCATATATGAAAAATAATACCCCTAAATTAATAATCAATTATTATTACACCCTAAGAAGTAATACAAAAACATTTTTAATCTAAATAAAAAACGTCTGCAAAAACGTGATGTGACGTCATCATTCATCAAATTAAACCAAGGTTGAAGGTGTTATGTGCAATGTTGACTTTAGTAGAATTTTAGTTATAACATTTCTTCAAAAAATATATAATTTTAAAGCCACTATTTCAATGCTTAATAACTAGGTTAGAGTAATTTATCACAAGATAACACACAATTAATGTGTCTATTCAATGTAAGATGACATCACATTTTTCTGCTTGGCGTATCTAATGAGGTAATTCACAGACAAAATATAACAATTTTCGGAAGTAAAAATTACATAAATAAACACCCTTTTTCCAGATTTGTGTTGTGATAGGTTTTTATATCAATAAACCAATAATTTACTTTCATTTTTAAACGTACTGTCAACTCGCAGATTCTGCCAGTGTCATGTATGTAGACATAATATTTTTCTAATATTCAGAGTTCAAGCTCAAACAAGATGGTGGCTCTATTGGTAAAATTGTCCGGGAGTTTCTGTCACAACTAAAAATTCATGCTTCTAGTCATTATAAATAATACAGTTCATTTTAAAAAATTATGTCACGAACATACTACAAATATGGAGGCAAATTACGTAGGTATATTAATTAACATAAAAATCACTAAATGACAGATTAAATCTTGTTAAAAACTATAGTATTATAATTCTTTCATAATTTAAAAAAAAATCTATGTCTTCTATACATATCACACGAAAACCACTTATACGATTTATATGATTTTTCCTTTAATTCATAGGTATATTATCTTGCCAGGTTATACGATATATTTTTTTACATAAAGTAGTATACAAAATAAGCAGCGACGACAATGATGAATCAATGTAAAGAAGACGCTTTTGGGGCGATTAAATGGTTTATGCTGAGTAAGCCATAAGATATATCAAATTAATGTAATACATAATTGTAGATCTTAAATAGATCTACAAAAAAGTCAAGAACATATATCTATCTTCTAAGGATCACCCACAATAAGCATTTTTAAGGTAGCACAATTCGTGCGTGCGCTCGACCGAAAGCATTCTGTAGTTCACGCGAACAGAGCCTCGGGCACGGCTAGTTTTTTTTTTTAAATGCTAGACTTCTAATTTTAAGAATTCCCAAGCATATGCTTTTCATTCATTGTAATTACTTTTCGAGAGAATAGATTTATTACTAAACTACCGATTGTCCCGGCTTTTATTACGCTGTAACTATTTATGTATTCTTATTTTATTTTTAGTAATATTTCATTATTTTAGATATTTTTACAACCAATAAATTTTGAAATGATATGTACTCCCTATATATAAAATTTCATTAAAATCTGTTGAGAATGAACACACATGTTTTTTTTTACGATATATACAAGTCCTGTTGTTTTTTTTTACAGCCTTACTAATTAAGTAATCCTCACTATTATTCTAATTCTAATAATATTATAAAGGCGAAAGTAAGTTTGTTTGTTACTCAATCACGCAAAAACGCATGAATTTAGAGGAAATTTGATACATATGTAGTTTATAACCTGAATTAACACGTGGGATACTTTTCATCTCGGGAAAGACCCAATTCTAAAGTACACTCAGACGAAGTCGCAGGCAAAAGCTAGTGACTTGTAATTCCCGTATACAACATTTGATTTGAATCGATCAAGCTGTTCTTGAGTTAAATCTAGACATATACAGACATAAAAAAATAATAATTAAATAACACATTTGAGGTCATTGAACTGTAAAAATAACTAACTAGCAAAAAAAAAATGCATATAACAAGACTACAGTCTTAATAACTTAGATAAACTGCCTTCCATCCCAGATGACTTGCTCCAGATATCAGTTAATCATCACAATTAATAGAGACCTTAATAAGCCAATAATTTAGTACGGTGTCGGTAGATAATGATAAATAGTGTCACATAAAATACGCTTAATATATTTATAAAACAAGGCGAGTTTTTAAAGAGAAACCTTTATTCTATCGCACCAAACATTTTCATTCATCTATCGCATGTCGCATTACATTACATTGTCGCAAATAAAATTGAATTGTATGCCGTGCAGTCAAGGATTATAATCGTAAATTCGGAACATTGCGTATGTTAATGTGTGTTATTGTAATGTATGTTGTTAATGTATGTCACATGTCTTCAACAATTTGTATTTTTTTTTTAAAGTTTCATTTGCATTTTGGTTTCATTAAACCACAATATTTTTTGTATTTTTTTTTTTATTGTTTTACGTCAATGTGACGGTATGGTGTCTTATGGCATAGTACAATTCACAAACAACGACGAACGCTGAGAAATCGATAAGCCAATGTATATCCAGCTGATAAGAGGCTTACAAACCGGTATGACAACGACGACCATCGATGAATTACCATAGATCTCAACGGTCACCGTTGTTTTTGAATTGTACTGTACATAACATCAAGACGTCAACTATCAACTATGTACAATAAGTTATCGTATAATTATAATACATCTATACATATTATAAAACTCAACGTCTCTCTGTCTGTCCGTTTATGTTCTTTTCACGCGAAAACCACTAATTCAATTTACATGGTTCTTCCTTTAATTCATAGATATGTTATCTGGCCATGTTATAGGATATATTTTGTTACATAAAGTAACATACGAAATAAGCAGTGACGATAATGGTGAATCAATTCGGAAAAAAGACGCACTTAGGGCACTTAAATGGCTTGCGCTGAGTTAACCATAAGAGATATATTAAATTAATGTATTATATAATTGTAGATCTTTAAAAGACCTACAAAAAATTATGGATAGCATATGCCTACCTTTAAAGGGTAACCCACAATAACAATTTTTGAGGCAGTACAACGGCGAGCGGAGCGGCGGACACATCTAGTTGTATATATATTGGTGTATACGCAAATTATAAGTATCACAACTATGTCTCACAATTTGCAAACATTAAAAAACTCTATATAATTTGTTGTGAGGCGATATCTACTCATCTGCCCTCAATAATTATGGTATTCATTCCAACTTTGCAATGTATTGGCAAGCATCTATTGATTACGTCCAGCAACTACGAATACTAAGCTACATGGGAACAAGTCGCCTTGATAGTTCAGCATGAATCTCATTCCGTGAAAGTGTTAATACATTATAGGTAGCATACATAACCAACTAATGTATAATATTATAGAAAAAGTAATTACATTAATATATAAAACATTCCTTTTATATTTCAGGTAAGGACCCAGAAGTTTCAAAGGGCAAGGGAGCAAGGAGGGCTCAAGAGGGTTTTAGAGGCACTCGATAAGGACATTTACAGGTGTAAAAAGGTAAAATTTTATCAAGAAAAGGTCTTATAATATAACTTGTATTCAAATGTGAATTTTTTGTACATAACGCTATATAGGTATTCCCGTGTACATAATTTCATAAAATTATAAACAGACATAAAATGAATATAAATTCATATTCGTAGTTGTTGTCATATAATTAAGAACGAATTTAACTTCCAGATTGTTTTTATCTAAATCATGTCATGTGTCTATGTGTACCTTCTTAAAAGTAAATAATTATGTCATGAAATAGCTACATGAATAGAGCAAACGGGATTAAGAATATATAATAAATCGTTAACTGTTTTTTTTTACAAATTTTATAATTTTTTATAGTAACGAATTCAGATAGTTATGACCTGGATAAATAATTAAACTTTTCGAGAGTTGTTTTATATGAAACTTAGATTAAATAAATCACATTAATGTTAGTGCGTAAAGAAAAAATAATTTAATATATTTTAAACTAAAATTAATAGTTATTAGAATGTCCACGGCCTTTAATTACTGCTTTACACCAGCGAGGAATTGAATCTATCAATATTTGACATTTCCCAAGAGAGATACGAGTTCCATTCTTCTAAGAAAACGTCGTACAAAACTTAAATTGCCACACTGTCGTTTTGGAACCTTTTTCTTGACTTCGCACCAAAGATGCTCTATTGGGTAAACCCAATTCTAAAGATCAAATCAATCAGATCTAAATCTGATTCATCTGAATCAGATCTAAGGATTTGGGTTGTTAGTTGGCTAATCTAAGACAAAAACTGATTGCGATGTTAAAAATTCCTAATCATTGCGTGCGGTATGTTTTGGATCATTGTCGTGCTGGAATGTCCAAATAACCGGAAGCATGTCTTCAGCATAAGGTAACATTGTTTCTTCCAGCACATTTTTGTCTTGGAATTGATCCATGTTTCCCTTCTAGCAACTTAACAGGTCCAATATCATGTCCAGAAAAGCACCCCCACATTTTTACACTTCCTCCACCATGTTTTAACGTCACTTTTGTGCACTTAGGGTCGAATGGTTTATTCGGAGGGCTTCGTACAATTCGTTTTTCATCAGAACATACCCTGTTTATTTTTGTCTTGTCAAAAAAAAAGAACACTTTTCCATTGTCTAATTGTCCAGTTTTCATATTTTCTTGCAAATGCAAGCCGGCCTTGCATATGCCACCGTTTCAACATAGGCACCTTACTATCCTTCCGTGCAACTTTTCATCTACCAAACGCCTTCGAATAGTGCGTGCCGAGATTGCTGAATACGAAAATATTATTTTCTCAGCTTATTAGACCACTTAAAAAAGAATTTTGTTTTGCCAAACGAATGATATTTCGATCATCTCAACGAGATGATTTTCTCTGATTAGGTGCACGCGGAACATTTGAAGTAGTTTGATACGTGGCAAAATGTTTCACAGCGTGGAAAACCATCGTTTTTGATCATTAAAGATGGTCTGGCTATCTTTTTATACGACCAATTCTTCTCGCGAAGTTTTATTATTACTTCCCTTGTAGATTAATCACAACTTTTATTTTTCCCTATTGCTTTCATATGAAGCAATCACCATTTAGACTTTTACAGCACTAAATGGCGCCAAAATTATATGAATAGTGACCTACAACCACAGAGCCACAGAGTGTTCTCTATTTAAATTTGAATAAAAAAAAAACTTTTCAGACGCATAAGTCCAGCCAGTAAATAGTAATACTAGGTTCAGATCTAATGTATAAAGTATATCTATTTATTTTTATCAACGAATGTATCACTAGTGTGGAAAAGTTTTGCAATAACGATGAAATACAAAAAAAAAATGCATGCAATTAATTATACTTGTTAGTTTGAAAAAATCTTCCCTTTAAATAAGCGTTCTTCATTTTATGACCACAACAGTCTATCATGAAAGTTTGTATAAATATTACATGCACCGTTAGAACTACTGATTTATTAATTTAGATTATTGTATATTATATAAATTATATATACTAGCTGTGCCTGCGGTTTCACTCCCGTGGACTTCCGAATTCCGTCAGTCGAGCGCACGCGCGAATCATGCAGCCCCCGCTCAAAAGACGGAAGACAAAAATGCATATTGTGGCTGATCCTTAGAGGATAGATATGTGCTACCTCCGACTTTTTAGAGTTCCGAACTTAAAAATGAACCCTTGCACTTTCGCTATGACCATCTGTCTGCCCACGGCTTAGCTCAGAGTTATCGTTGGATAGGTCGTTCAAAAATGATGTGGATGTGTCAAAACCACTTTTCGATTCAGTGACCCGTTTACCAAATAATAATAATAAACTTTAAAGTGATAATTTTTTTTAGAATTAAGTGTTCCCCCACCCTGTAAGCTAAATATGTGAAAAAAAATCACGATAGTAGTAGGTATATATAATGAAATTAAAAGGAAAACTATCAGAGGTAAGTAGGCTTTACAAGTTAACAAGTTACAGTCAATCGACGTATAAAATGTAATTAGAGAAGTAATTTCGTACAAATTCCATTGAAAATTACTTATTTTATTATCTTTTTATGATTGATTGACAAACAACGTACCTGTAACTTAAACCGGTCTGTGTCTAAAGACATGACATTTTATAGGTCCATATATAATGGAGATACACACTACGCAAGTGATTGTAATGTGTGTTGAAAATGTATTCCCTGAGAGGGTTGATAATTATAGGATGATAACTGAGAACTGTCAATGAGCAATATCAAATAGTGTTACGGCTTGATTAGAAATAGAAAAAAAATCAAAATTGTCTAGAATCAACTCGTAACATCGAGTATGTATTCGTAGGTATGAAAAAACATCGCAGTCAATTCAAAGATCATCGGTTCGATTACGTAATATCTAAAAATAGCACATTTCCCCTACTGTAAACAATTTCGCAAAGTTCAAGGTCATTCTAGTGATTTGAAACCTCGTTTTATTTGTGTATATAAGCGAGCCGTGATCCGAGTCAGGACAGTTCTGTTTTGTACAACAAAGTGGAAACAACAAACGATAAAAGGGAGTAATATCTAGGACCATACTAGTGTAAACAAGAGATACTATATATACCTCTGTATATATATATATATATATATATATGTATGTAACTCTGTGTATGACCACAGTGTAGAGAACATCTGAAAAGTGAGTTAGAACATCGATATTGTAATGATTGTTTATCAATCCATTTTATCTTTTGAATATATAAATTTATTTCACCTCAGTTGTTTCCTCATTACCTCATTTATTGTGTTTTCGGTCGTTTTTGGAAGACATTCTTAGATCTATTTGTCATTTATTATTTACATATTGTATGACAAACTTATTTACGTTGATGTATATATATAAAATAAGAAGGCCCTATACAAAGAGTGTATTCAATGGCTGGAAGAACCTTTTGAATTTAAAATATAGAAGGATACTAAAAAATAATTGAAATGACACATCATTCATTATGACTTACGGAGAGACTTACCGATCAGACGTCTATGGCTAAACACGTGCAGTCTTTTAAAATATTTTTATAATATACATTTAATACGTACTAGATTTGGCGTTCCGAACATTCACTCTGTCCGAGTGAACTGCACGTCAAACCGTGCAGCTTACTTTAGTATGGATCCGATATTTATGCAGTGTGGATGCGTACGGAGGGACGCTAAAAATACGATAATTCAGATCAAAGCGTGAATCTGGATGTAAATACCAATTCAGTAGTCAAGTAAGAAAAAATATTTGTTTTTCTAGTGAATAAACAGGTAATAATATCGTAATAACATAATAGAAAAAGTATTTCTTTATTTAAATGCCACGCTACATGTTCCATTACCAAACCGCTTCTAGATAAAAATATGTGAGTGAACACAGACTTGACGTGGTATTTTTAGAAAGTGCTTTAATGTGTTTAACTGTTATATAACCGGTTTGTGTTAATTTTTTTAGTACTATATATAATATCAACTAATATTTGTCATATCCATATACGGCCATATTTTGCGAAGAACCGACAACTGCTGCGGTAAACGGGTTCTTGAGTGGAGACCGCGACTCGGCAAACGTAGTGTAGGACGCCCTCCGGCCAGATGGCATGACGATCTGCGAAAGACTGCAGGCAGATGCTGGATGCAGCAAGCTGAAGACAGGGCGCTATGGCGCTCATTAGAGGAGGCCTATGTCCAGCAGTGGACTACTATAGGTTGATGATGATGAATATTTGTCAAAGTTCAGAAAATATGGCGACGTGCGTATTTGAGCTTAAATAAACGCATTACAATTTATTTCCTATTCTACTTAAATTGTTTTTATTTATTTCAATTAATAAATTTTGAAATAGAGTATGAATTCTAATCAAGCATTGTAGGTAAAAAAACCGTGTCTCTTCTGCGATGTAAAATCTATAGGAACGACCGCCATATTGTTAATCAGTATTTGAATAAATTTTTTATATGAAGGTTCTATCGTTAGAATATATGTTAATGGCTTAGAATATGAATAAATATTTTACGTTAAATTTAACGGCATTTTCACTACTCATGGCTGTAACAATAAGTTAATATAAAAAAAGACAATGTAATAAGATTTGCTGTGGAAAAATTAAGTATTTGAATAATTCTCCATTGTATAGTGAAAATTAGCTCGGATCAGTTTCCGAATAGGTCTAAAGCTTCAAATTTCAATTACACAAATTTATAGGATTCGAAGCAATGAAGCAAATAATATTGCATATTTCACTTTTTAAGAAATATTATTTTAGAAATAAAATTGTCATTAGACCTTTTGAATTTTTTATAATAAAGCTGAAGACATTTTCTATTTGTTTGAACACGCTAATCTCTGAAACAAAAAGTCAGATTCGAAAAATTATGTTTGTATTGATAGCCAGATTCATGAGAAATAGTATAGTCTATATAACTTCACGCTATGATCCTAAGGGGCAAAGCGGTAACTATAGAAGTCAAACATTCTGGCAAGCTGTAGGTAAGTACGGAAAGTGGAACAACGATAGGCACCGTGGAGAGTTGATTGAATAAGTTTAACACGGGTGAAACCGTAGGGCACAGATTAGTATAGATATATCTTTTGTAAACGAAATAAGTTCCTTGGTCAGTCTAGTATTAATCCGGTTCTGGTTAAATGCCGATCGTCCTGGTGAGTCCTACGCGACGTCCTCTTGGATGCATTGTATCCATTGCGTGCTAAGTAAAGATAACCCTCATCGCAACGATCGATGCTAGTTAGAATCCCTGCAATGAGCTTCGAGCTTTCTGTGAAGGAAGACATCATGATGAAACGATAGAATTGTGGTAGGGCACTTTCTAATATCCATCTGGCTATCACTCTCAAGTTGAAAATCTGTCAAGAAGCACCTATATATGTGTATTCCGGCAGCTGCACTTAAGAACCAGTGTGTCACCAAAAAAATCATGTGTACAGCAGTACAGCAGTTCACACGTGTCAGAAGTGAAACCTACAGAAAAAAGTATGTTCATTAAAAAATATTTTTAAATACCCTAAATCAGCGGGGTTTGAACTATCGACCACTCGTACGTACTGCGTATGAAGTCTGGCCGTCTCAAACCACTAGGCCAATCTAACGACGATCACAATTATGTAAATCAGGACTTGCATTAACCGTGCATAATGTCAATGTATTCTTTCTCATTCTCTCGTAAGCTCAATCCTATAGATGTATATGGTTGTCTCTTATTATTGTCGCTTTATCACAAAGATGATAAAGAAGTTTTCACTTAAAAAAAGAAAGAAAACTCGTAATCATGTTCTTAAAACATTATGCAAGAAGGTATTAAAAATGATTATATTTATATATATATATATTATATTTTGTTTCCATTATAAGCAAGAACGTTATAAAGGCAATTTACGTAGTGAAACAAAGTATAATATAGTTGTCCAAATATTCACATTTCATTACAGAATGTTTGCTTAACCCATTCACAAAATGAGCACGTCCCTTTACATTTCAAAATGTACTTGGCCTGAAATACGTTTTTCATTTCTGTGTTTTTTTTATAAGTTAAACATCTTTGCGTCGTTGTAAAATTCAACCATGAAATGACAATTCTATCGCGTTCATCTATCTCTCTCCGCTTTCTTTTTTCCCTTTCTTACTAAGTAGATACTATATCCGTCCTTTTTGCGCAAGAAACGTTTCGTTAGAAAACGTGTATGAATTTTTGGCGAGATCTCAAACTGTCATGTAGTGGTTTTTATTTTTTATTCATAAATTTGTGTTATTTGATCCTATAATGTGTAATACAGGTGGCGCTATGTATAATAAAGTTTGGTTATTGTACACAAGTGAAGTGAATTGGAAATAATAACTTGGATCATGAATTCTGAGATGCCACAAAAACTCGCTAGAAAGTTCTAACAAGGGAGCCACTATCTACTTCGAACGTTGTTATGTATGTTATTTATAAAAGTTTCTATTAATATTATGTACAATCGCATTTTATAAGTAGGTAGTACACTTGTACACCACTGCATCGTTTTGGAACTCCCGACACGCGCGCGCACTCTGTCACACAAATATAGTAAACTGTATAGATAGATATGTGCATATTACTATATTATTATTTACAATCCAATTCACTTACCCACGCTGCGTCTTCCGGTACGTGGCCGTCACTCGAGAAACCTTTTACCTCATCGGCCATGCATTTTACGTAATACCTGGCCCGCCCACTGCCGCTTAAGTCTAGTTATTTTTAATGCTATGTCGGTGACTTTAGTTCTCCTGTGGATCTCCTCATTTTTGAATAACATTCTAATTGCTCTTAATGTGACCTTGTTAAGCTTTCTTATAAGACCCTTAGTTAGCAACCACGTCTCAGTAATCACTGACAACACACACTGGTCAAAAACTCGTCTTGAGACACTGTGGTATTTGGACAAGAAGATGTTACGTAGCTTCCCAAGCGTACTGGAAGACGCAGCGTGGGCAGACCCATCACAAGGTAGTCCGACGACCTGGTATAGGTTCCTGGAAGTCGCTGGATGCTGGCAGCACAGGACCGGTCGTTGTGGCGATCTTTGGGGCAAGCCTAAGTTTTTCTTTTCGTTATAGGATTTGGCGTAGTGGTCACAATTTCACCTGATGTTAAGTGAAGATGTGGCCCAAGGTGATAACACGCTAAACCTAGTGAAAGACTGGCTCTCAAGTGCAGCTGCCGGAATACACCTATTGGTGCTTGGCGACAGATTTTCAACTTAAAGGGTGGTATTTAGCCTAGCGGGTATTAGAAAAAGCCCTATAGCCATGGTATGGTGTACTTACGATGTTTTCCTTCACCGAAAACTCAGGCTCCTTGCAGGGATTCGAACTCACGTCAATCGACGCAAAGTAGTACACACTACCACCGAGCCATCATTGCTTAATTGCCCAGCTGTGGACGTGTATCGGCTGAAAAGATGAAAGATGAAGAATTCACTTGTGCACAATAACCTATAGCACACTAAATGCCACCAAATTATAAAAAATAAAATTAAAATCAATCCATAACAGATCAAGATACCGCCAAATATTTTTGATTTATTTTTTTCTTGATTTTGGCAAGGCATGAATAACGTATCTGCCTTGTCTCGGTTAATAAAACCATCACAAATTTCAAACAGGGAGAGCATGTTGAAACTAGTCGCTGGAATAATCAGGACTGAAATTTAAAGTAGCTAATGCATAATTCATGTAATCACTGAATTTGTTCCGCTGAATGAACCTTTGGGTAACTATTTAAATTGACTTCAGGAGTAATAACTTGAAGATGAATTGTCGTAAGACAAAATGAGTGGAAAATGCTTTTTGAAATGAATCTTACGATAAAGGTATTAATTCTTTTTCCGTTACGTTTGCTACGTTACGTAGCAAAAATGTATTTACTTTGAATAATCAACATCACTGATTGGACAGCGATCACTATACACCAGATTTACGGCACGCTATGATGGCCGTTTTGACGTGTGTCCGCTTGTGAAGTTTCTTATAAATTAATAACTTCTTTTTAGTTAGTCATAAAATTTATGGAATGTTTAAATTTCTTATACAAAATTTGTTTATTACATTGATTTCTAAACTATACATAATATGGTCTAACTATATGATATGGTCTCGTAACGAAATCTTTTCAAGTTTTTCAAACAGCGCTATTTTACTTAATATATACGAGTACTTAATATTAATATTATACTAAATGGATTATAATTATTAGTGTACTTAATGACCACAGAACTCGGCATTTTTTAAAGTTTTTGAAAATTCGATAAAATAATTCTATCTAGTACGATCGTCACGTATATGATCGCTGGCTAGTACTATTACTACTTCCTGCAAACTCGCGTCAATACTCAATGCTCGAAAACTTACAGATATGACTCGTATTTGTTTTTTTTTTAGTAAATAAATTGACATTTCATCTCACTATAGTAATGTGTCAAAACAGCCATTATAGCGTGCTGCTACTGTACCTGCCATAGCGGTACGCTTAGGCGGACAGCTGCTGAGAGCTAAGTTTCTCTTTATAACATCAGCTATTTGCCAGTGAAAGTCACATCAAAATCGGTACAAACGTTTCGGAGCTTAGCCGGAACAAACAGACACACAACTTTTTTTTTGAAGAGCATATATATACTTTCATATGCATATAATAAAAACCTGTTGTTTCGTTATTACAAAAGGACACTTCAATTTTGTTAATTGTGTAGATTGTTCACTTAATAGTATAAGTTTAACGATCGACCCAATTAAATTCACGCTTGGCGAAATTGTGATCGTGTTAGTGAGACTTATATTTACTTGTCATATTAAAACTGGATGGAAACTCCCTGCACCCCTCAAATTCATACCGTACCGTACTAAAAGAGAAGAGAAATTAACCACAGAATTAATATCAAACACTTGTATGAATTTCCAGTCAATGGTAAGGATAGTTTTTGAGTTAAATCGATAATTACATACATTTTTTATGGTAGATTCTGATGGTAGATTTTGATTTTTAATGGTATATGGTAGATACCAGATATAATCTAACTAAAAACAGCACTGTATTTAATCTACATGGCAAATTAATGTTCTACATAATTGTAGATCTTCAAAAGACCTACAAAAAAGTCAGCGATAGCATATGCCTATCTCCTAAGAGTCACCCCCAATAAATATTCGGTGGGCGGTACGATTCACGCCTGTATACATTCTAGCGGAGCCGCGGGCACAGGTAGTATCAAATAAGATACTATTTATTATATTATGTCGAAGAAACGTTGATGTAATTATAGAAACCGTACTAATTACTTAGTATCCACACTATTGACTTCATCACAATGGCTGGGCGCGATAGTAACAGATGTGCTCTGGGATCACACGGACTTTATAAGCAAGCTATGATCTATCATAAAGGGCCTTGGCTAAGTGACTTCAGCGCTCGCCCCCAAGCCCGGTGAAGCTGTGAAAGCTGACTGAGGCTTCTGGGCTCTTACGGCTAAAAGTATAGTCAGATCGAAAAAAATAATAATCTTAAAGTGATTATCGCTTCAGCCGTAGAATAGTAACATTCTCGCTCGAGATATCGGATCGTGAAGACCTCAGTTAATAAGACGACTACAATAAACAATGTTCCTGAGTGACGTCACACTGTTCATCCCGGCCACGTATATTACAAGTGTGACAAAAATTTTAGTCAATCAAATTGTAGCTACAGTCTACTACAGTGTACAGTGTAATTTTAATTGTTTTATTTATTATTTGGTTTGAATGTAGGTAAATTACAACGGAGCTAGTGAGTCTGGACCGTAAGTAATCGGGCTCTGAAAATACCCTCATCTGCGTCAAAGTACGCTCGTGTTGTGGAGTGGATCGTTATCATGACGCTTATTATCATACAAGGTACGTCAGAGAGGTTTATTTCAAACTTTTTGATTATTCTCTTGAGGATGTTTTAAAATGCAAAAATGATTTTATTCACGTTTTGTTAAATAAGCATTGTAAAATAAACATACACTTTTCTATACTAGCTGTGCACCGCGGTTTCATCAGCGTATAATTTAAATGAAATCGCTGATTGATGATTTATATATAATACTTCAGTATAGACAATATTTTTATCGAGCGGCCAGAGTTATGCGTCGCAACTCACATGGCTCGTTCGCGTCACTGATCCTATATTCATAGACCCGAACCGAGTGTTGAATTATTTTCATTTTACAATATCTCCCAAACTATTCGCCCAACTAACATGCCATAACGGGCAAAGTTTATTTACATAAAATTGTCTTTATGATGAAGTAACTTTCGTTCGTAAAGATTAAAATGCCTTGCCTAATAATAATGCTCATAAATCACTTTTCAATTTTCAATAAAACTTTCTCACAAAATATCTTATTGTGGCTTATGTATAAAAAATAGGCATATAGTATCTCGGAATTTTTTTAGATGTACTGAGGAGCAATATTTTTCTAGAATATTGTATTTACGTATCACTAACCATTACGCCATTATATAACAAAAATCTATATTTAAGGCTAGTTGAGAGGTATTGCCTAATACTAGCCTATATTATTTCTCGTGAATCTGGTTCTCATATACAAAAATATTTTATTGAACCCGACTGGTAGTTTTAGTGATTAGCATGTTTAAGCAAACAAACAAAAACCCTTCCGTTTAATTATATTAGCAGACTTCTATAGCAGATTTCATTAGAATCTGTCCGACTATTCAAACATTATTGAAGGACAAACCTTCAAAAACTTTGTATTTATAATTAATTTATGACTGAATTAATTTACATTAATAATTAGGAATAATGACTTAATTAATTGTATCCTCGATAAACCGCACTGCGTTACTCGGTATCGCGTATTATTCTTTTGTTCTCGCTTATTTTCTGATCTACACTTTATATGGTAATTGCTACACTCCTATAGCACGTAGCGTGATGGTTTATAGCCTATAATCTTCCTCCGTATACCGTAACTCCGTAAGTTAGTCTTTGTTCTATTGCCTTTTTGGAGGTCTCCTAATAAAAAAATTGTTCCACGGACTAAGTAAATCCCAGTATACATAGGTATATACGTGAATTACAAGAGTGCCTATTTTTGAAGCTATGTGTTCATGAAGGATGCCCAGGGGTGGACACAAATATATTTTTCTTTAGAATGCAAAAATATTTCAAATCGGACTGATAGGTCCAGAAATTAGCTCGTTTAAACAAATAATAATCTCTTGAGTTTTATCTTAATAATAGAAAAAATACAAGATAAAAAAATAGTTTTATTTTTTTAAGTCACTATCTTACCTTAAGGGCCCTGGAGCCATTAGAGGCTTTGACAGCTTCACTGGTCTTAGTGAAAGTGTAGTTAACAGGATTTATTGTTTATTACAGAAAGAGCGACTTATACAAAATAAATATTATCAAAGATAACTCTGTTTCTAAAGTGGCTGTGCATACAAATGTAAGCCTTTAATCAAATAGTTATTCTGACTTGTAGCAAATGAAAACCCAAACGTTTAATATACCGATGGACTAGCTATACCACTGAATTTAAATATATTTAGTTCGATGTTCAGATCCCTGCAATGAGCTTGTGAAAGAAAACTACTGATACTATGCGGTTTTAATTCATAAATTAAGTGAATTCGAATGGAGTGTGTTTGGAGTTACCAGAAAGCGTTATCTAGAACGTTTTAATAAGATAAACTAGTGGTTACTATATCCTTATTTTTTTTTTAAATATTTTACAAAAATCCATCGTTAATGAATAACTGACAATTGCTGGTGTATATAAATGTTCTATTTACTCATCTTAAAATTTAATAGGTACATATTATTGGCAGAAAAATCTTGTCAATTATATAATGTGGTCAATGTATTCGAAATTAGAAGATATTTTTGACAAGGATAAGCTTATATATTATGTAAATACTTGACCAAGTTCAAGGTACGATCACATGGACCTTAAAGGACTTCAGTGGAAACAGAAATGGATTTAAGATAGGGCAGGACAACAAGGGTTTCAGCCCCAAGGGCCCTAGAGGGGCCTCCGCAATTATAAATTTATAATTGTTTTTTATAATACCCAGGCCCGGTGAAGCTGTAAAAGCCGCAAAGGCTCCAGGGCCCCTAAGGCTAACAGTAAAGCAGTTAAAAAAAACTGTTTTTTATAAGAAAAAATGGTGTCAAACAAAAAGTCAAATTTACGAAGCAATTTTTTAAAACATCTCCAAGTATATTAATTATTCATATCTATACATATTATAAAAGTCAACGTCTATCTATCTGTCTGTCCGCTTATGTTCTTTTTTAAAATAATAGCTATGTTATCTGGCCAGGTAATAAGATATATTTTTTACTAGCTGTGCCCGCGAGTCCGTTTGCGTGGACTATCATAATGCCGTCGGTCGAGCGCACGTGGGAATTGTGCTGCCACAAAAATGCTTATTTTGGGTGATCCTTGAAAATAGGCATATGCTATTGGAGATTTCTCTATACTTGGGGGAGCCCGTCTGGTGGAATACCTCCACCCTAAAGAAGATCGCTGCCAAATGACCTAGTGTTGTGTTCCTGCGGTGAGTAGGGTTTCAGAGCTTCTTGGGGTAGGGGGTTCAAGGTCGCAACGCGCTAGTGATACCTATGGTATCACAAGCGTCCATAAGCTACAGTAGCCGCTTACCATCAGGCTCGCCGTATGCTTGTTTGCCACTTTTGTAGTATAAAAAGAAGAATTTCGAATGATAATTTTTGTTTGTTCCCATCTTAAACAGTAGTTAAAATAGAAAATGATTTTATAAAATAATTTTTCATAGTTCGTAAACCACTTCTAAGCTAACTTGACAGTTTCGCCTACGTTTTCTTCCACTCAATTACCTCCACTCTGTACAAAGTTTATAAGAATTAAATGAAGCGTTGGAATCCGGGCCAGATGTTAAAAACATTTTCAAGTTGGTGAAAGTTTATAGAATTTTTATTATTTAATATATTACAATAAACGTAAAATTATTATATACTCTTAAGTTATAAGTAAATAAGTTACAATATATTTTCATCTTCGTCTTCCTAACTTGGCAACTGGCCCTCTTTTTTGAAGACCGTTACTACAATTATCGAGTGAATATAGTTTGCTGTTTTATGAGGATTTAATTATCTTAACAAGATGGTGGCTCCCTTGTTAGAACTTTCTAGAGAGTTTTGTGGCATCTCAGAATTCATGCTCTATGTTATTATTTCCAATCCACTTCACTTGTGCACAATAACCAAGTATTATTATGCATAACGCCACCTGTATTACACAATATAGGGTCAAATAACACAAATTTATGAATAAAAAATAAAAACCACTACATGACAGTTTGAGATCCCGCCAAAAGCTCATACACTGCAATGTTTCTTGCGCAAAAAGGACGGATATAGTATCTCCTAAGAAAGAACTATACTATAACCTGAGAGAGAGACAGGAACACGATATAATTGTCATATTACCGTTGAATTTTATATTTTTCTGTTTCACTTAAAAAAAAAAAGTGTGTGTGCGATTCACACACGATAGAAGTGAAACTTAATTTTAAAAGACATTTTCTATTTTATTTAAACAGTGTGCAATATACATACACACCGACATTTACTCTCTCGCTCTGGCTCACACAAAAATGAGAGACTGAAAATGTACGTTTAACGTTTAACGCTTGGAATTCGCATAAGAAGTTTCACTTCAAAAAGGTGTGTGTGTGTGATTCACACACGATTGAAGTGAAACTTAATTTTTTAAAAGATATTTTATATTTTATCTAAACAGTGTGTACATGTACACCGACAATTGTTCTTTTGCTCTGGCTCACACAAAGAGGAGAGACCGATAATATATTGCTCTCTCGCTCTGGCTCACACAAAGAGGAGAGACCGATAATGTGCGTTAAACGTTTAACATTTAATGTTTAACGCTTGGAAGTCGCATAAGAAGTTTCACTTCAAAAAAGTAAAAAAAATTGGTGTTTTGTTATAAGTGTCGTATATACCTTCATATGCATTTAGTAAAAAGCTTTTGACGTTATTTCAAAATAACAGCTTTTATATAGATACTTCTGTTTTATTTATTTGTATAAATGTCTAAATCTCGTAATGTTAATTTTTTTATTTAAAATCAGAAATTAACATTTCCAAGGGTTTTTAAGACCTTAATCTGTCATGTAGTGATTTTTCTTTATTTTGCATCAACTGATCCAATATTGTATGATATCGGTGCTTTTGTATAATAAAGCTTGCTTAATGGGCCCAAGTGAAGTGGACTGGGCCATAGTAACATGGAACATGAATTCTGAGATGTCACAAAGACTTCCTGCAAAACTCTAACAAGAGGTCCGCCATTTTCTTAGAACATTCAATCAAAAAGACATTGTAATTTTGTACAACGAAATAATTACCCTCTTGATAATTGCAGTAATGATTCTTATAGGCCGACCGCTGTAAGCGCTACCATCCTGATGTTTACGGGACGCGGGGCGGCGGTTGTACACGGATATACACGGCATTGAGATGATACACTATATCTTAAGATCAATAGTTTATCCATATTATTGCAACTGGTACAGATATCTAATGATAAATAATTTATTTAATACATATAATATTAATGGCTTTATTAAAATGCTAATGAAAAACGGATTATATTGATAAAAACTAGTGCGTGTGATTTCACAAGCAGTCGAAATTAAACTTAATTAATTGTATATTGTATTTTATTCAATGTAATTGAATAAAATCCGCGCTAAAGCATTACTTTAGATTGATTTATATTTTCAATATAGCGTCCGTAATTCCATATTGGTAAAATAATCTCATGTGTAGCAGTCACAAAAATAATACCGCGTAGGCCCATACGTCAAACGTCTATTGCTGCCGGCGGCCGGCTAGACTAGCTTATTGCTCGGTCTTGTTCCCCTCCCGCGTCTCGCAGACCATTAGGAGGGTCACGCTTACGGCGGTTAAGCTATAATAAAATAATATATTAATAGATTATAATAAGACGTGAAATATCTTCAATGAAAACACTATTTACCTACTTCAGGAGCAAACAATACACCCAAGGGATTTCTATAAAACCTAATCCCAACAAGTTCTTTGTCAATATATTTAAATAATAAAATTTAGACCTACTTACTTTATTTTCTCCTGTCAATCAATTTAACAATGCCAGTCAACAGAGGCTTTATTTAATTTGTGCAATGTAAAGAATAGAACAAGTATGAATATTGATTATAAATACTGAAATTCGTTCATTAATTCGATGATGTGCATCACTTACTGATGGAGTGTGCCAAGAACAACACCGAAAGTGAGACGCTGATGAATAGCATGAATTTAACCTATCAGTATTTTGACAGAACCTTATTCGGATGATGCGAAGATGTTGTATGACCTTGTAGTGCTATCTCATCAGCACACTTGATGCGATGCTACAAATAGGGTACAATGGCACCGATATATTCGGTAGAATAAAAATCATTTTGTTGAACCAATCGAAACCGATTGATTACATGATTTACTTAAAATATGTAGTCTCTAGTTAGTAATTTTATTTTTAACTATCAGTGTCCCGTGGTTCGGCACGCGTTTGTTACGTAGTAATTATTTTCGTATCTTAATTTTATTTTGAAATTTATTAATGTCAGTTCTTATTGCCTATAAATTATCAAATAATATATGCTTTCTGTCTACAAAATTTCAACAAAGTCTGTTGATGTTTACAATTTAGATGATTATTATTAGCAATTCTTATAGCCTATCATGTTAACTTCTTATAAATTTTTTTATAAAAATCGGTTTATCCGTTTTTGAGTTACATCCGGACATACAGAGTATGACAGAAGTAGACAGATATTTTTTTTTGAATATATTTTGTGAACAGTATTCTCTATAATAGACGTCTATCAGGAAATTAGAAAAGTGACATGTATAGAAAACACTACAAATTTATTAATATACCTACATATTGGAATAATAAATTAACTTAAGTTTACCTTTGTTGAACAATATTGTTTTGAATAAGTAGTTGTCTTACTGTATATCTTTACATTGGACCGACCCGACCGATTATCTTTACCCTGACCGAGCGACCTCAATTCATCTTGACAGCAATCTTACAAAAAGTAAGACTAATTTTTTATGGAAATATGTTGAATATGAAATATTCATATGTAATGTTCCCTATATAGATATCCATAATAATACATACCTACTAGAAAATATTGATTTTTCCACAAACGTAAAACCAAGACCAGTTATGACCATCATTTAATAAGATAAGGTGTACATACTCATATTACGTGAAGGCAATAAATATATATTTTTGAAACGTAGATAGGTTTGATTAATTAATATTTAGTCGTAATTAATCAAGTGCAGGCGTGTGAAAAAAATTCGATTCAGTAATTTGTTTTCGAAATATTAAGCTTTAAATTCTAAATTTTTGTTAGAGTCAAGTGTCCCCCGTGCCAGATAAATTGTTGTTTTTTTGATATGTGAAATATTCATAGCGGTAGTATAATATATAATGAAGTTAAAAGGAAAACGATCAAAGCTGTAGGCTTTACAAGTCAACGAGTAATAGTCGACCAACCTATAAAATGTACTTGGAGAACTATATAAAAAGGAAAATTGAAAATTACTGCAATATTATGACGGGAGATTACGCAATCCTACAGGTATGATCTATAATAGAACAAATTTATTCAACTCCCAAAAGAGATACGAGTCGTAAAGGCAAAATAAAATATAATTCAATATTCAGATAACGCGGACAGTCGAGAACAAACTGATACATGTTAAAGCAACATTTTCTTTTGTCACAAAGAGAATTTATTACATCCCAGCCGGGGTAAGTGGTGGGAGAAATTGCTCAATTCGCTCCGTTATTTCAAGGGTAGGTTTTGTTAAGCTTCTACGCTTATTTTATAACAAAATACTTGCTTTAGTTATCGGCTTCGTGCATTTCTACTATTTTTAAGTAAACCTTCTTTAGGAGCAACTTTTTTCGGGCGAAAAAAACGTTTTTACATACAGAAATGTCATTCACAAAACTTATTTTCAAATTTGTGTCTATTTATTTAATACTATTAAAAATTGTAATTATTATATTTTTAGATTAGAAGAGAAATATCATAAAAAACAACATTTATTTACTTTACGAACTAATTTTACAAAATTAAACCAATTTAACAATCTACACGTATAATCATTTATTTTACCAATGAAATATAAATTTAATAAGCAAATCAAACTGATAAGCTAAAACCACTCACTGATCGCACCGAAAGTCTGTCTGGCAGAGCTTCCGCTCGCAACCGAGTCCAAGCAAGGTTTTTTTTTTTTCGAACTGACTACACTGTTAGTTTTAAGAGCACTGAACCTCAGAAGGCTTTTACAGTTTCACCGGGCTTGGATGTGGTCTCAACTTAATGGTGCGTCGCTATTTTAGAAAAATATGCCTCCCCATTATTTTTTTTGATATGACTACACTGTTTCCCATAAGGTCCCCGAGCCGCCACTGGCTTTTATAGTTTCACTGGGCCTGGGGGGTAAGCGCTTATAGCACTCAACTGCGAAACCTAGGCAACAAGCTCCAAGGGTGCCACAGTGACCGAAGCTCGTCTTGGGCTGTTGTCGATCATGCGAAAAAGTCGCGATCTGACTAATTCTCTATCTATAGAATTCGAGATAACTAACTATTATACATGTTTCTGCCTTCTGGAAGGAAGAAAGGAACATGTGTATATGTGTTTAGTAATCTGTAAATGTTTGTCTAAACTAACTAGGCAAAAATGAAAGCAGGTCCCTTACAGAACCTATGTTCCTGAGTGGAGTGCAGTGTAATGAGTGTATGTTGGTAGCTAGTGAATGCAGTGTCACAGAATCGCGCGAGTGGGTGTTTGGCTCAAGGGCTCCATGCCGATGGATCGGACCTATCTTCCAAACTCGTCGTTGTCTCCTTATATAGGTGTGTGCGGTCTCAGAGCACATCTGTTGCTAGCGAGCGATGTCTCTATTTTCTTTACATTATTTTTTTTCCATATTTTGAGTACTTTTCAGAAAACTATTATCTTGTTGCTGTGACGATATATTATTTTAATAGTTACAACATCACGATTCTCTGAAATAATATGTATTAGTTAAATTTATTCGGTCAAAGCACCCGTGTACCCTATTATTTAACGTTCACGGTTACTGCTCTGCTCTTTAAGATCTTAGCGTGAAATTATACAGCCTATACCTAACCTTCCTAAATTAATGCCTGAGATAGATTCAGAGAATAGCGTGTTCAAATAAACGAACCATCAATGTCTTGAGTTTTATGATACACACGGGCATGAAACCAAAGTGAGTTCTATGGTAAACAGTTTGTATGTCGTAGTAGGCAGGAGCGGCGCGGTCTCACGTCGGGTTCCGACCTGATGGAATGTGCTGTGTAGCCTCGCCAGCAGAGTTCAATGTTGACGGGCGGCTCACCACGAAAGTTCGAGCTTCGAATGTCCACTCCTCTGGTTCCAAAGTAGTTAGTTGCTTCGATAAATCTCAGAATACAGAGATCTTCAGACAGCTCGATGGAGCGTGTCTTTCAATTTTAGTTTTTTTCTTTCTTACTAAACTGCTAGCCACACGGACCTTGGAGCTTCAGACTGCTTTTACAGCTTCACCCGGGCTTGGGGGCGAACGCATATGGCACTCAGCCGCGAAAGCAAGGTAACAAGTACCAAGGGTGCCAAAGTGGCCGAACCTCGGCTCGGACTGTTACCGCGATTCCAAATAAGTCGCGATCTGAGTAATCTTGCAATTTCGTCATTGCATGTTTTATATGTGCGTGCGCTCACAGACCACACTTGTTGCTATTGCGGCTAGTCAACAATGCTGGTCAATAGTAGTCATTAGTACTAGGTCATTTGTATCGACACGATCTCCAACATATATTTTATATTATTTAACACCCCGTCAGAATAAATAGAACTCGCTACCTCTCGCTTTAATAGTAGCTTACTAATATTATGTTACGAAACCACCTATTTCGGCTGCGTAAGATATTGCCGTACCCTAACAGGCCATTATTTGAAAAGCTTTTCTGCAATGTTTATCTTCACATAGCCTGTTGGTTTAGGACTGTTTTGTAATTATTTTGTGAGTATTCCTTTAATTGCTGATTTGTCCGCAAATATTTAGGTCTTAAATACACTTCTTCTACCCTAAAGCGGTAGATTGCTTATTTTATATATACCTATACTAGCGGTGCGCTGCGGTTCCGTGCGCATTTATTAAGCAGGAATTAGTTTTGTCCCGTAATTTTATTTTCACTCTTATCGTATATCATAAGCCTCAAGCCAAAATTTCGTACAAATATGTGGTCATTTTTCAGTTAAACCAAAATATAGATACGAATCGACTGACAAAAAAATGCTATATTCGTAATCAGTGTCCTTTATAATCATTAAACATCAGGAAAATAGAACAAAAAAATAAGCATAAACAAACAGTACTACATATTTATTAATATAGATATTTAGTTTCAAAGAAAGTTAAAACCGTCGAAAACGTAAGAATACTTAATCAAGACTTCTAAAATAAAAGTTGAGTACAACCCCACAATGTACTTAGCAGTTGAAAATAATTAAAATCAAAAATGTGCCGCCTACAGAATCGCGAGTACTTCTGGAAGTTTCATTAAGTTGTCTAACTTTAAATTATTAGGGTGCACGGGTTAACATGTTGCGAACCGGCTACATCGACCTACGTTTTTTAATCGCCGTAAGTAATTATTTTTTCATAGAAAATATTGTGGACATTACCTTCGAGAACTCTTTATAAATCAAATCGAAATATATCATAAATACATTTTGTTTAATTTATGTTCTAACTTATTAACAAAGAACTCAAAATACTGGTACTTGTTCGGAAAACATTCTAATCATCGCAAAGAAACTCGATCGGATTTATATTTTCATTTTCAACTGTACAATTAATAGTTTTTTCTTCCTAACTTGGCAACCGATCCACTTTATTGAGGACCATTACTACCATTATCGAGTAATATAGTTTCCAGTCTTAAGAAGATTTCAGGATCCCAACAAGATGGTGGCTTCCTTGTTAAAACTTTCCAGGGAGTTTTTGTGGCATCTCAGAATTCATGATACATGTTATTATTTCCATTCCACTTCACCTGTGAACAATAACCAAACTTGATTATGCAAAATGCCACCTGTATTGCACAATATAGGGTCAAATAAAACAAATATATTAATAAAAAACAAAAATAGTTTGAGATCCACATGACAGTTTGAGATCCCGCCAAAAACTCCCAATTAATAATCAATATCTGGGTGACCGAGCATCGCTCGGTGTCCTGCAAAAAAACCTATCTAGATAACCTGAAAAGTATAAGATTATCTAAATAAAGAATTTCATGCAAATCATTATAGCAGTTTCCGAGAAATCATATTATGAATTGCTCACTTAACAGTATTACATTAAAAAATAGTATTGCTATTTGCCAATAGATGTCGGGGAGAGTCATATTTTTCTGGTTATTGTTTAAGTTGATTATTGAAAACACGAATTCATTTTCATTTTCTGAAAATGAATCCCAGCTAGATCGATTTATCGTCCCCAAAACCCCCTGTATACTAAATTTCGTGAAAATCGTTTGAGTCGTTTCCGAGATTCAGATTATATATATATATATAAGAATTGCTCGTTAAAGATATAAGATATCAATAATTTTGTAAATGCACGGAGAGAGAGAGAGTCGCTTCCAGACATCACTATCATTCACATAATGATCCACCCTATCATAACCTTTTGTCAATAAAACCTGCTTGACACAGTCCTTGAAATTATTGTCTGGCAACTTAGCCGAACCATTGAATCAATATTCCTATACTTTATCACAGCAGAAATAAAAAAGCTTTTAATACATTTTTTTAATAATAAAGTCTCCCGTCTGTATTACCCATTGTACGAGTATACGCAATATTGTTATTAGCAACTGTTAGCAATTTTCGCTGTTAAGAGCTGTCGAAATCTCTTAATTTATTCTAATCATTTATTATTTAATTTCGCATGAAATTTTCTCCTCGAAACTGTAATTGTGTTTGCTTAATTATGAGAATCTAATAACGACTTTAAATTAATTAGCTGATGTCAGAAATTTGTTCGTTCTAATATTCTTAACGCAATATTATCTATTTAATAAAATCCTTAACACTGACTCGCAGACAATGAACATCTTGAACTGATGGCTCTAACTCATTTTTCACACGGGGTCTTTAAAATAAGGTATATGAGAACTAAGAAATAATTCTGGAAAACTCATTTCTTATAATGTACACCGCGGCTCCCCTTGCAGCTAAGAGAAGTAAGGCTAATAGAGGTAGAGATTAAAGAAGTTTCTTTGGAGATTTTTCTCTACTTTGGGCAGTTCGACTGGTGGAATACCCCCCCCCACCCTATAGAAGATCGCAGCCAAATAACATTGTGTTGTGTTCCTGCGGTGAGTAGGGTTTCCAGAGCTCCTTGGGGTAAGTAGGTTCAAGGTCGACAACGCGCTAGTGATATCTTTGGTATTACAATCGTTCATAGGTGACGGTAGCCGCTTCATATCAGGCGAGCCGTATGCTTGTTTGCCACCTTAGTTGTATCAAAAAAGTTGTGGGAAGTAAGCAAGTGCGCCTTAAGACGACACTTGGTTCCCGGAGAATATAAAACAGGAGCTTGGTACAAACTAAATAAATCTTATATGTACTTAAGTGAGCCCCTGATTGGGCGGTTTTTTTTGTGCTTGATAAATGCCTTTACACATATATAACACTAGCTGTGCCCCAAGGTTTCACCCGTGTTGAGTTTATTTGACAAATTCTCCACGGTGCCGCCGTCAAAGCGCTCGTGTAACCCTATCGTTGTTTCATTTTCCGTACTTGCTTAAAGCTTGCAAGATTGCTTGACGTTCATAGTCACTGCTCCGCTCCTTAGAATTGTTGCGTGAAGTTATATCGCCTATATTATACCTCATGGATCTGGCTATTACATACAAAATATTATTTTTGATTCAGCCTGGAATAAACAAAAAACTCTTCAGCTAATAAAGCTGAACTTCATACTATATCAAATATTAGTATAGATTTTAGTTAGGGGCGCGGCGCCGTAACAAATTACTAGAATGAATTTAGGAATAATTACATTATAGGTTAATTATATTAATTTGGTATTATTTTTTTTGCTAATGATTTTATATTTACATGTTGTTTCCAATAAATGAGAGCCGATGAGCAGCGGTCATATTTGTTTCAAGCCGAGTTGATGACAGACGCCATAATTAATATCTTTTGTTACATACGGATTTTGTTTACTTTCTCTAGTATTTCCCTGTCAATCTTTGATAGATTGTAACACTGATTTTTCGCGACACAGTGTCAAAGGTAATCTCATTACGCGTACTGCACCTACATTACGAATACGGGAGGTAGGTACCCTGAAGTTTTTTTTTTTTTTTTATGATTTTATTTCAGCTCTCTATCGGTGTGATTAATTTGTATAATCTTTCTAATATTATGAATCTCTGGGCTAAGCCACTAACAGACAGACGGACATGGCGAAACTATAAGAGTATCATCTTGACTTCGGAACCTTAAAAAAGAGAACTTCAGATTTTATTTTACTTTCAAATTTTATTAATTTCCCTAATAACATTCATCCTGTTTAAGGCGACTAAAACACTTAAAATAGATTTTTTATATACAATAAATACTTCACAAAGACATGTTCTGGCAAACTTTCTAGTTTTTTTTTTATCCTTATAGGTTTTGGCGTAGTGGCCACAATCTCACCTGGTATTAAGTGACTATGTGGCCCAAGATGATATCATGCTAAACCTAGTGGAAGACTGGCTCTCAAGTGTGGCTGCCGGAACACACCTATTGGTGCTTGGCGACAGATTTTCAACTTGAGGGTGGTAGCTAGCCAGGCGGGCATCAGAAAAAGCCCTACCACTATGCTATGGTTTACTCACGATGTTTTCTTTCACCGAAAGCTCAGGCTCATTGCAGGGATTCGAACTCACGTCAATCGACGCGAAGTCGTAGACACTACCACTGAGCCATCATTGCTTCCCGAAAGCTCAGGCTCATTGCAGTTCAAAATTAAATATTTTACTCAGTTATTCTCGTAAAATGAAATCTCCGCGCCGGGTCCAAACTATTATAGCATGCACAAGTAGTCGTGAAAATCCACGTACATTTGTCAAATATCAGAAAATGTATTTTTCGGAGCGTGTGATTTTCTCTCGTGGAAATGTAACGGTTCTTGACAGAGAAACATGGGACACAGTACATTTCATTTTCGACTTTAACTGTAACATGCTAAGGGACATATTGAATAACCAAGTATTTTCTTTTCCTACGAAAGCAAACCATAAATTTTTCAGGATCTCTAAGAAAAACATAGGTATATTCTTGTTGTTGAAAATTCATTTCCATTTTTCTTGTGCTTATTATTATTTATTTATCACAAAAAAAAACATTGATGATACGATAATGCTATCTATCTATACCAATATTATATACAACAAAAGATTGTTTTTTAAGTGAAAAGTTCTTTAGCACCGTTGTGATTTGAAACTCATGAAACGAAAAAGCGACAATAAAAAGAGACAATCATATACATCTATAGGATTCAGCCTACGAGAGAATGAGATAGAATACATTTGCATTATGTACGGTTAATGCAAGTCCTGATTTTTATGATTGTGATCGTCGTCAGATTGGTTTAGTGGTGTGAGACGACCAGACTTCATATGCAGTACGTACGAGTGGTCGATAGTTCGAATGCCGCTGATTTAGGATATTAAAAAAGAATTTTTACATTACACACATTTTTTTGAAGGTTTCACTTCTGACACGTGTAAACTGCTGCATATATATTAATTTAACAGCCCGTTAAAAATCTCGGCTAATCTCTGCTTCTTGTAGGCTGTTGAAATTGCACAATTGCCATTTTTTAAGTCTTTTACACACGCATACGAATTGTATTTTTTTTTAAATCTCTGTATAATAATATTTAATAGGTACCATTTTAAAAATATTTTTTAACATATTCGTTTCTGACTGTTTAAGTTGCCGTTGCGAAGTTGGTGATTTTAAGTCAAAGTCTATTTAAATCGACAATATTATAATTTCTCATGTCTTTCACACAAAGCTGAAGTTGACAATGACAAACATTTCTTTTTTACTAACCGACCTTTTTTTATTTAATGAGGCTTTTATACATTTATAATAATATGTAATACTACTAAATTGAACAATGACTTGTTTTTTATTTTCCATAGGTTCAGCGTTTGGTGACAATATCACCAGGGGCCCTAGCTAAGATACCGTTCTACATTAGTTAACGTTAATATACAACGAAAAATTTTATCTGATAGTGTGATTTAACGATGAGATATCTCAATTCCATACATTCTTTCCTCTTCTGTTAGCGTTAACGATTGTAGAAAGGAACCTTGGCTAGGACCTTATGTTAAGTGACAGTTTGGCCCAAAGCGGTAACACTCTAAACCTAGTTCTAGACTAGCTCCAAAGTGCAGCTGCCGGAACACACTTTGCAACTAGACAAGTATTAGAAAAGGCCCTACCTCCATGCTTTGGCTTCATCACAATGTTTTACTTCACCGAAAGCTCATTTTAGGGATTCATATTCATACAGACCAACCTTATAGCTTTGAATTCTTCACGATCTGCTATTATCTGATATTTGAAGCAATGATGGCTCAGTGGTAGCGTCTGCGCGTCCATTGACGTGAGTTCGAATCATGAGCTTTCGGTGAAGGAAAACATCGTGAGGAAACCACAGCATGGTGGTAGGGCTTTTTCTAATGCCCGCCTGGCTAGCTACCACCCTCGAGTTGAAAATCTGTCGACAAGCACCAATAGGCGTGTTCTGGCAGCTGCACTTGAGAGGCAGTCTTCCACTAGGTTTAGGGTGTTATCATCTTGGGGCCACATCGTCACTTGAAATTGAGGTGAAAAAAAATTGTTTTTCTACTGAATAAATGCTACTTATTCATAATTCTCGTAATTGTTTTTCGGTACCTTGTTGTTAAAATCGCATCGTAAAACATTTTTTAATCCATTAAAATACGCCCTATTATACAGGTTGAGGGCGTGATGCGGCCAATTATGTACCTGTATAATGACCGTTAAGGTGCGTTTTTACTAATACTACGCTGCGACTACGCAAAGATAAAGATATGTGATAAAAAATCTTAAGTAAAATACTTCGACTATCGCGATTTTCAAAATTTGCCGATCAAGATGAAATAACCGTTCCATTCTTGGTAGATAGGTTTAAATTAATTAAAAAAGTGTTAAAACTATGGAAAATAATCGAAGAAAAAAGTATTAGTTCTTTACATTTGCATCAAATTACATAAAAGGGAATAAATAAATATTACCACAATAAGAGGATATTTCGCGCGACAGGAAAAAGTTTTTTACCTGTTTCAGACAGCTTTTGTAAATTGTTATGAAGCTTTATTTCTGTGTCAAAATAATTTCGGCTTACGTTTTTACATTTTTTAAATACATACATACAATGTAATTTATTGGGTTATTTAACATCTGATGATATAATGTTCTTAAAATTGTTGTCCGCAGGTTCGAATCCCGGCATGTAACAAATCCGTTCTGTTCGAAATTTGCGTACATTTTGTAATTCAAATTGGTAACACTCTCGACTGACAGTGAAGGAAATTATCGTGAGGAAACCTAAACGCTTGAGATATGTTCTTTTAGTACCACTGTATGAGAGAAAATATAGAACTATTGACTTCTCAGTGCTTGAAATCGCCTATACATCTTGTGCTGCCGTGGTGATTAATCCCGTGCCTTCCCTCGGCAGGATTTCGTGAAAATAAATATTTTCCTTACGCAATACTGAAACCGTACCTTAATGGTAATAAATAAAATTATACAAAGCCGTGTCGCAAGCTAAAGCGACATCATTAATAATTCTCTTACACACACATATGGTAATAACAGGACTGTTGAACATGGTACAATTTCATTAAGCATATTCTGTTTAAACAAAGTAGGTCAGCAGCGATAGTGATCGTATTTTTTTAATCCTACCCCTGGATATTGATTACGCATATCCTAATGGTGAATATTGCGCAGTGCAAAAACAGTGGTTATCGTCAAGAGAAGAGATCCATCGACAGTCACCGCCGTCAGGCAAGCCTATGAATACAACGATAAAATCCCCAAAATTACAAACTGCGATACTTTGACGTGTGAATGGTTATCACAGTGCGGTCGGTCACGAGTCGCTCGTCACACCAATATCGGCATTTCATCAGTTTTTATAAAATATTGTGAAGCCCGATGGTAATGAAATGCCTTTTTTTTGGCCCTGGAGCCTTTACGGCTTTTACAGCTTTACCGGGCTTGGGGGCGAGCGCTTAGGGCACTCAGCCACGAAAGCTAAGCAACAACATCCGAGGGTGCCAAAGTGACCGGACCTCGGCTCGGACTGTTGCGCGTATGCAATTAAGTCGCGATCTGACTAATTCCCTATCCGTAATTCGATCTAAACTAACTATACATATATACATGTTTCTGCCCCCTGGGAGGAGGGACGGAACATGTGTATGTGTATTTAGTGGTCTGAAATTTTTGTCTATTCTAACTAGGCAAAAAAAGAAAAAAAAGGTCCCTTACAGAACCTATGTACCTATGTGTGTTGTGCATGTGTGTATAATGCAGTGTCATGTATGGCTGTGAAAGCTAGTGATTGTAGAGTCACTTGTATCGCGCGAGCGGCTGCTTGTCTCAAGGGCTCCATGCCGATGGATCGGAATGAAATGCCATTATGTTCCGCGTTAATAATTAATTTCGTACTCAGTGAAAAACAATCTAGAAAAACTCACTGTACTGTTCTTTAGTATTCTATGGAAGCATGTTCTTGCAGTATCTCCCTCTATGGTCCTCTTGTAGATTTCTTCCTTATTGTAGCTTGTTGATTCCACTTTTTTGTCTAAAGCAGAACTGTCCTGGCTTTTTTTCGACCTGATTGCATTGTTAGCCACAAGAGAAACCTGAAACCTTAGAAGATTTTTAAAATTTGGGCTTGGGGGCAAGCACTTAAGGCGTTCAGCCGTGAAAGCGAGGCAACAAGCTCAAGGGTGACATAGTGGCTAAACCTCGGCCTGCGCTGTTGCCGAAGATGCAAATAAGTCGCGATCTGACTAATTCCTTATCCGTAGAAAATTCGATCTAAGTTACTATACATATATACATGTATCTGCTTTCTGGGAGCAAGGAAGGCACACGTGTATTAAGTATTTAGTAATCTGTCGATTTTGTCTAAACTATCCAGAAAAAGATAATAAAAAGGTCCCTAACGACCTTTTGTACCTGAGTTGTGTGCATGTGTGAAGTGCAGTGTAATAATTGTATGTTGATAGCTAGTGAATGCATTGTCACTGTATCGCGCGAACGGCTGCTGACTTAAGGACTCCATGCCGATGGAACGGACCTAAACTGTCCTGGCTCGGGACATGGCTCGCTTATATATCAAAATAAAAGAAGGATCGAAATCATTAGAAATACGTCGAACTTTACGTCACTGTTTAGAAGCGTTCTGTTTGTAGACTATTATTTGTCAGATCACGCAATCAAAGCGATAAGCCTTGAATGTGTGAGTTGATTTTGTTTTTTACGACCCACTAATCTCGGTTATCGATGTTCTGAGTACATTCTAGATGATTCCAGACATTTCGAGAATAGTAATTTCAGATCATAACAAATCATAACATTCAATTTTAATTTTCACTACAGAAATAATAATTTCAGGCAGGCATAACATACATACAAGCTAGTCTTATACTTAATATAACTTATACAAAGCTTGTGCTTGTTGGTAGATTTCAAAAAGAGTAAATACATAATTAATACTGTTTAACAGTTACAAATACAGTGTACAGTTAATAATTATATAAAATATGACGTATGTAACGTCCGCTCTCGATAACCACTCAGAGCGTAATGTCGTAATCCCGGCCATTACGTAAATGTTTATTTATTTATATTTTTGCTGTCAATATATTTCAGTGTACCCTCAATAAATTCATAACATACAAAAATTCTATTCTTAAAACATATCACACCCGTATGAAATATTAAAATATATCTGGGTCATTATTTTTCATTAAGGTCAATTAGACCTCTGGTTCCGTCGCTTTCATGCTACGTTTACATGAAAAAGGTTTTCAGGGTCGGTTTAAAATTATTTTTAAACTCGCCTCGCTGACATGAGTAAATAATATAATATTTGAATTTATTAATCATGCCGAAATATATTTAGTGGATACGATTGTATTTAGATTGTAATTGAAAAATAAAAATCTGACAAGGTTTTACTAACCGTTGGGTTCTGTTCCAATATCCAAATCTATACTTGTGTTATTTTTTAAGACAACTAAGGTGGTATACGGCCCGTCTTACGACAAGCGGCTACCGTAACCTACGGACGCTTTAACACCATAGGTATCACTAGCGCGTTGCTAACCTTGAACCTATCTTCCCCAAGGAGCTCTGGAAACCCTACTCACCGCAGGAACACAACACAATGTTATTTGGCTGCGATCTTCTGTAGGGTGAAGGTATTCCACCAGTCGGGCTTCCCCAAGTAGAAACATGATGCCAACGGCAACCTTCCACCATCGCACCGCTTGCTATCCACAGGAAATTCATCCTCATACTTTAGAACCAAAATGGTCGCGGACAGTCTGGTTCTAGAGGAATGCCCTTCCGCGAACGCTCTGGATGTGAAATGAGATCAATTCTGAGGTTTTTCCAGATGACTATAGTATGGGGTTCTTCAAAAAGGGAGTAAATAGGATTTTAAAGGGTCGGCAACGCGCATGTGATGCTTCTGGTGTGGCAAGCGTCCATAGGCTGCGGTGACCGCTAACCATCAAGCGGACCGCACGCATGTTTGCCACGAGCTTGGTTTCAAAAAAAAAGACAAATCTTCAAAAAAAATTGTCTGTACCCTACCTCTCTTATTTTATCACAATAGTTGTCTTTTTTTCCAATCATACCAACAACAGCAAAAAAAAACTTTCTTGTATTAAATTTTCTCTTAAATATTTAAATTTTTGATATTTTTATTATTTATTAAAATACACGTCATAACAACATATTTTATGATTATTTCTATCGGATAGTTACTCGTATTACGGTTCAAAAGATACAGTACCTATTAAGATAGGACGGCTCGGCGGTGTAAGCTTAAAAATAGGATACCTTTTCTGAGAACGGAAACCTAAAAATGGCGTTAAGAGAAAAATATTGTGAGATCTCAACAATAGCCCATGTTATGCAAGGTTATAAATATCCACGGTTAAAACCTCTCGACATAAACTCGTTGAGAGGTTATCTATACCTAGTAATATTATAAAGATCTACTTTTTTATTTGTTTGTGTGCGCTAATCTCTGGAACAAACAGTCAAATTTGAAAAATTCTTTTAAATTTTATAACGTACGTATTGAGGATGGTTATAATCTATATAACTTCACACTACGGTCCTAAGTAACGGAGCAGTAGCTATGCTCGTTAAGCAATCTGGCAAGCTGTAAGCAAGTACGGTAAGAAAGAACAACCACGGGTGCGTTGACGCGGTGGAGTTTGTCGAATAAATTTAATACGTCAGTCTATACAAATATAATATATCGAAAGAGTTTTTTGTTTGTTCGTTTAAACACGCTAATCTCTGAAACTATCGGTCGGATTCGAAAAATTATTCTTGTATATGATAGCCACAATTACGAGAAATAGTATAGGCTATCTAGCATTAAGGCTACACGTCTCAGCTTGCCTAAAATTAAATTAAAAAAATTAAAATAAATATTTATTTTTGTTAATTAAGTCAGATGAAATAGCGCACCCTAACAGCATTATCCGCTTGCGTTATAGGTTTGGCGTAGTGGCCACAATCTCACCTGATGTTAAGTGACGATGTGGTCCAAGAGGGTAACACGCTAAACCTAGTGGAGGACTGACTCTCAAGTGCAGTGACGGAACACACCTATTGGTGTTTGGCGGCAGATTTTCAACTTGAGAGTGGTAGCTAACCAGGCGGGCATTAGAAAATGCCCTACCACCATGCTATGGTTTCCTCACGATGTTTTCCTTCACCAATAGCTCAGGCTCATTGTAGGCATTCGAACTCACGTCAATCGACGCGAAGTCGTGCACGCTACCACTGCGCCATCATCGCTTCAAGTGGTTAGTGATACGTAAATACAATATTCTACAAAATATTGCTCTTTAGTACATCTAAAAAAAGTCTGCAATATCATATGCCTATCTTTTATACATAAGTCACATTAAGGTATTTTGTGACAAAGTTTTATAGAAAATTGAAAAGAGATTTATGTGCATTATTATTAGGCATGGCAAATTAATCCTTACAAGCGAAAGTTACTTCATCGTCATGAAAATTTTATGTAGATAAACTTTGCCCTTTATTGCATGTTATTTGGACGAATAGTTTGGGAGATAATGTAAAATTAAAATAATTCAACACGCCTCGGGTCTATGACTATAGGTGTAGTGACGCGAATGAGCCGTGTGAGTGTGACGCATAATCCTGGCCGCCCGATAGAAATATTGTCTATACTACACTGATCACTAATCAGTGTTTTTTTTTAATTATATTTGTGTGAAACTGCGGGGCACAGCTAGTTTATGATATAATTCAAAACTGTTCAAAATCTTTCATGTGAAATTACCTATAAATGCCATAGCAATTGCTATTAGGTCTAATGTTCCGTAACGTAATGACTTTTTCATAGAACTAATTAAGTAAATAAAAGCTTTATTATGTAGTCGTGTCACGTGAAGCATGAATAATTAAGACCCTTGCAATATGCAATAACTACTGCAAAGCATTAGTGTCGCATGCAAGGCCATTGTTGGGCAATTCTAGTAGATAATTTATATATTACTAGATGTGCCCTCGGCTATGTTCGCGTGAGTGACAGAAGAAAACTTTAATAACTTTTCATTGAATGAAGTTTTTTTTAATAAGAACCAAGTATCTAAGGAGTGATGCGCGCTCAACTGTAAGCCTGAATCATTTTATTAACACGCTTATATTAGCTTCACTTGTAACTAACTAACTAACAATGTAATAAAATCTTAGAAGTCAATTTTAACCTAATTCTAATTGGTGAAACGAAATGAAACTTTGTATGTATATGTAGTTTGGATGACAACAATAAAATTTGGTATCTTGGAGCTGATCTAATGATGAAGCCAGGAACTGGATAGTGGAACTCTTCAGTGGTACCTAGCAAAACCCTTGAGTTTAGACTCATATGATTCGTTTTGACAAGTCCAATAGACTGGGCTTGGTAACGAGATGTTATTATAAGACCAAAAAGTTTTATAATTTTTAGAGCGAAGATAAAGCGTGTAGTATTGTGTTTTTAATAATTTTAAATTATTAGTATTTTTGTTTATTTTCTAGAATTTGTACGAGCAGTAAACGTTTTTCATTTCTTTAATACTGATTTGATGACGTCGTATTTTATATCAACGTATTTAGCTATATTCGCGTACTTATTTCTGAATGTCCTCAAAAAAAAAAACCCTATTGACTGATAGTGAAGTAAAATATCATAAGCAAAACTGAATGATTCAGAAAATTCTCCGTGGTCAAGTAGTTTTTAATTCTTGATAGGTTTTAGCAGTTGACCACAATATCATCTGATGTTAAGTTACGATGTCGCTTAAGATGATGAAACGCATAACCAAAAGTAATGTTACGGTCCGAGTGAGAGCAAAATAGAAAAAGAATCACCATTCTCGAAATCTCAAGAAGCGTCTGGAATGTACCCGAAGAGTAGTGTATTTATCATAGTGTAGTCGTGTGTCGTGTAGGCATAGGTTCAACGACGCACGCATAGTAAGCCTTATCGCTACAACTGTCAACAAACAATGGGCTATAAATCAAACGTTCTCCTCGTTTTAAAAGCGTTGACGTAAGTTGTTTATAACATGTTAAGAGTTCAGGAACCTTCTAGAGATTTCGGGATCGAATCATTCGGATATTCCAATTCCAATTCCCAATTCGCATAATCTATTAAAGTACTGGCATAAGCAACCCGTGTATCGATTAAAATCGTTCAAGCTATTTACAAACAGGCAGACAAAAAAATAGTCTCATATTAGTTATTAGTTATATAGGAATTTGATCAAGAAATTTGTAAAAAAAAATACATGTGTATACAGGAATACAGATTTATTTATATAAAAGGTAAAAGCCTATGATATTAAGGAATACTATATCCATTATTGACATCACTAACATAACGATAAAATCAGATTTTTGTAGTGAAACTTCTTTAGAATCGTTGTGATTTCAAACATAATGCGACGGTAAAAACGACAGGTAAGGGACACAAATACAAAAATGTATAGGAGAGAATGAGACAGAAATATACATACTATTTTATATTATCCGCCTCTCCTCTTTGTGTGAGCCAGAGCGAGAGAGCAAATGTCGGTGTGTATGTATATTGCACACTGTTTAATACTTGCTTGTATTTGAGCATTTAACTTGTGTTAGTATATGTGAAAAGTACGTGAGCTAATACTACTTGTACACTGTATGCGGCTGCATATTACAGCTTTTTAGTAAGAAGTCTTATGTAATATATGTTAAATAAAATATAAAATTAAATAAAATCATCGCACACACACCTTTTTGTTTCTTTATTATAGCACTGAAACCCGGTTGATCAATACAATTTATAAAAACGATAAGATAACCCAGCACTCGTGATTGAGCAACCAGACGCACAGACGCACTGATAATGATAACTTATATTAAACTGATATACTTATATTTAAATCTATTGTTTTCTATTTACGTAACTTTGTCGTGTTACTATTAAAAATGCCTTAATAAAATCATTCTAAATTAAAACATTGTGTATAATATTTCCATCTTTGTGTAATGTCTAAGGTTAGTAAGTTCAGCAGCTGAGGTAGTTAGACACCACATTCACATTACAAAAGCTGGCAATTCGAGCAATATACAACATGAGGCTTCGCTAATCACTAAATAACAGGTTCCAAGAGTTTAGTATCTGAATTTTGCCCTCCCAATACATACATTCTTGATAATATAATGTATATTCGTAAAATCTTTGACAAGCTATATTTTGTCAAAGACCAGCACAGTTTTAATACTAGAAATAGACATAGTTTAGTCGTACCGTGTTTTAGACTTAGTAAGACTAATAAAAGTTTTTTTAGGTAATAGTGTTAGGTTCTATAATAAGATTCTGACGCACATTACTGATTTGCCGAACAATGACTTCAGGGACCATGTCAAGCTGGTTTTACTGTCAAAAGTTTATTATAGAGTGGATCATTATGTGAATGATAGTGATGTCTGCAAGTGAATCCCTCTCTGTGCATCCTCTAAATTATTGATATGATTACTAACTGTAAATAATGTATATAGAGTAGGAATTAAAAAAAAAATAACAAGATAAATGCAACCGAATTTCTTGTCAGTTCTCCTCGATGACTGGTATGTTTTCCGAACTGGTAGTAGTGGTTGACGTTCATAAGTTCCTTATTGGAGCTTAAATTGAATTAAGAATTTTTTGACTTTGATTTTGAGCAGATAATGAAGTTTTTTTTTATTTAGCCAAACTTTTTTTGTCATAAAACATAAATGTTTATAAGTTTAACACTTCATATCTTATATTATTATGTTACATACTAGCTGTGCCTGCGACTTCGTCCGTGTGGAATATCATGTATGAAACCCAACGGTAAAAAATGATATGTATTTTTAAATTCAACTTCGGATATTTAAAAATGTTTCGTACTTTGTGACTGTCTCGGATTCCTGAGACGCAGCATGACATTCACGGTTAGCATTCAGCCTTGCCTCACATTAACTACTTACGATCGATTGATATTCTGACATAGGTACGTCTACGCTATGAATTTAACCTAATACGTCGTTCCCTACGAGTTTCTAGGGCTTACAACTTTTTCTTAGTATCTCGTTCAGCAGAAAGTCTCACTTGGCGGTATTCCTTAGTTTCTTGTGAACGAATGCATCTCTTTTTTTAGAGCAATGGAATACTGAGAAAATCCCGTTTACTTTCTACTAAGCATTTTAATTTAATTTTAATATATTGTAGAATTAAAACGGACCAATTCGCTGGTACCAGTTAGTATATTTATGAACGTACTGGTACCAGAAAAGAACACAGATATAATCGCGTTTCTTTGACTAAGCTAATTAATTAAAAAAAAGCACTGTAATAACAACAGTTAAAGTTCCTAATTCTTAAACGTCTTAAGTTTCAAAGGCTAAAAAATTACAGCGCAATTTAATTACTCTTGAGTTACTGTTCCCTCATTAATTACTTGTTGAGATTGGCTGTCTCGGAATTTACTTAGTAATTTTAGCATAATAAATAGGACATTGGATATGTAGCGGTTACTTTTTATTTTGCGAGCTCTATCCGCGACTTCGTTCGCGTTATTATGACCTACCTTTCATGGTCATCGATCAGACGTTTTTAGAGTTTATCATTCTATATAAATAAATAAATAGTTCTGTCTCTACATGTATTTTTTCTTCAAAATTTGCTCAAAAGGCGTCTGTTATAAAGATCACGAATATGTTTTATTTGTCCGTCTTTTTAGATATAATTGCAAATTGTTTTAACAAACTTTTATAAAATTTTGTGTATGGAAAACTTATGTCGTTCCTCCATTATAAGAATATGAAGAATATGACAAAAAATGTTTTAATACTCCAGCGATTTTGATGATATTTCGTAAACGCGAAGCATGCTTAATCCATAATTGATGGGCTATAGGAATTGTCATTAATATTAATACAAATAAAATTACCATACGGTAAAACGTGTAAGGAACCGCAGAGAACCAATAGTCTCATATATATTGATGAATGAAATAAAATAATACACATTTTTAGGGTTCACAAAGGTGTTATTTCCTGGTACCGCCGTATCTCCGTGAATTCTACATAAAAATTATTGATTCATTGAATTTTGAAGCTATGATGGCTCAGTGGTAGTGTGTACAACTTCACGTCGATTGACGTGAAATCGAATCCATGCAGTGAGTCTGAGCTTTCGGTGAAGGAAAACATCGTGAGGAAACTATAGCATGGTGGTAGGGCTTTTTCTAATGCCCGCCTGGCTGGCTACCACCATCAAGTTCAAAATCTGTCGCCAAGCACCAATAGGTGTGTTCCGGTAGCTGCACTTGAGAGCCAGACTTCCACTAGGTTTAGCGTTTTATCATCTTGGGCCACATCATCGCTTCATATCAGGTGAGATTGTGGCCACTACGCCAAATCCTATAACGAAAAGAAAAACTTAGGCTTGCCCCAAAGATCGCCACAACGACCGGTCCTGTGCTGCCAGCATCCAGCGACTTCCAGGAACCTTTACCAGGTCGTCGGTACCTATACCTAACGATAAAAAAAAAACAAACATTAATTTTAAAGCTTTAAAATGATGTCTGAATCGATTAATTTTAATAAAGAATTATTGGAGATATTGCGTTGCCAGGAAAAAAGGACTTTGAGAAATAACTACATGACGCGTTGTGAAGTGATAACAACAAATAAATAAATAAAAAAAACCTTTATATTTAAAAAAAAATGTGTTCGCTCGTCGCTTTTGCTTCGCACTAATGTTCATAGATTATTGGATCCCGGGAAAACCGATAGCGTATCGGGAAAACCTTTTTGTGATACGTGTACAAGTTAAACCGTTCTATAAAACTTTACGCGTGTGTGCATTCTGTTCGTAGAACGGATACATTCTATATCGTTGAGTAGTAAGTAATTTGATTATTTGTAAATGTTCTGCAAAAGCTTCATAATATTTACGCGAGTATGTTGTTATGACCGTCAGACATATGGAATAAAGAAGACGCTCTTCAGAGCTTCCTTGCAGAATTTCTACACGTGTAGTCTGTGGGTGGTATACGCAGACGTCATACAATGCCCTGCGTGTGCAGTATAACAAAGTGTTTATCGCGTGCTTCCAAAGGTTCCATCACTTTTGGAATCAAATTCAGTATTGAAACCAAAATTAAGAATTGTTATAGTATCACGGCAAAGTGACAGCATTATGCCTAGTGGTAAGCAGGGTACAAAATAAAAACGAAAAACAATCAACGAGGGATCGGTAATCTATCAATAGTTGCTGGCATGCTGGCTTTAAAACCTCGCGGCAGCTTGATAATACTGGCTGATTTCGAAACACGACGAACCTAAAATAAAAAATAATTTATGCAATGAAGGTACTTATGAACGTCAAATACTACTACCTGTTCGAAAAATATCCCAGAGATCCCAAAAGAGATTTAATGTGACAAGCTTATCACCATGTGCATTGGTGATCGCAACCCAGTCGGGCACAGATTCCCACCCCGTTTCGTTAATGGATACACACGCTGATCACGGAATGACCACTATGGCCGGTTTTAAACCTGTTGGTCGCGATCACGACACAATTGTCCAAACGTCTTTTTCTTCCCCTTTTTTTGCTTATCTTGGCGACTAGTCCTTTTTTTTGAAGACCATTACTACCATTGTCGAGTAATTAATTGTAATAGGCGACTTAGCATCTATCTTTATTTTTCATTTATTTTAGAGAAAAAAATTATATCAGATTTTTATGGCTATAATTTTCTTCGGATTTCCCATTTTCCAAATAAGTCCGGACGGCAGGTACACCCTTGAGACTTGGGTCGAGGAGTGAAGCTATAAAGTATGCAATTCTATCGGTGTCATCTGTACATAAAATATATTATTTGTACATAAAGGACGCAGAGAGATATTGAAAATGTTTCATACACGTACTATATTTGATACTAGCTGTGTCTGCGACTTCCTCTGCGTGGAATTTAATGTGCAAAACAACGATAAAAACTAAATGTACGTGTACTGAATTTCAACAGTAGCGATTTAACCGTGTTTCGTGCATTGAGAATGTCTCGAATTCCTGAGACGCAGCGCTGACCTCACCGTTAGCAGTTAGCTTTGTTACACGTTCACTACTTTTGATCGATCGATATTCTGCCATACGACTACGCTGTGTAACCTAATACGTCGTTACTTACAGGTTTCTGGGGCGCGTGAACTTTTTATTACTATCTCGTTCAGCTTCACTTAACGGTATTTCCCAGTTTCCTGTGCAAGAACAGATCTAACTCCTTTTTAAAGCAATGGATTTAGAAAATCTCGTCCATTCTTTATCAGGCAAGAATATTTTTTATTTTACTTTAATCCAAACAGTAACACATTGAATCAAAATCCATTTGAGAATGCTCGAGTATAATAATTTTAGATATTAACTGATATTTTACAGACGACATAATAGGTTAGTAATTTAATATGCAAATTTACGGTTTTGCAATCCTTTAAGCAAAGCTAAGTTTATTTATTAATTTTAGATTTATTAAGCGATAATATCCAGTGAATAATAGTTTTAAAGTACGTCTGTTTCAGTATAATTTAATAAACAAAATTGGTAGCGGATAAAACTCCAAACAACGACATCTATCGTTGAACCTTAGAACAAAGATAAATCAAACCAAATTCGTGATATTTTTAATTTGGGATAAACATAACATGAAAACTATTTTGTATTTAATGTAGTGTTATTATTATCCACATTCTTCCTTGTAATGTCTCAGAACATTTAAAACTACTAAACGCCATCTATGAATCCCAATGAAAAACATACGTATGTGTTTGTTTGTATTTAAAGTTACGGATTAATGTCGTAATTTCACTTCATTTCATTCTATATTTAAAATATATTACAGTATGTACATTTTATTATATTACGTTTTTTTTGAATAACTTAACTGAACACTATGTGCATGCATAATTATTTAAAAACAACTGTGTTCATTTAGAATTCTGCCAACGTCACGTGAATAGAATATTATACAGCAGAATATTTTTACATTTCCTCGCCGAGCGTATTCTACCGTCTGTACCATGGCGAGTGTTCTGAAGAGCTGTTCAACATAACACCCTCCATACCCTTTCCTAACAAAACCACACACGTTGGACTCCGGAGTCATAGCTTTACAGTTTACGGCCTTGATTTCATCTCGTCACGAACAAAAAAATAAAAGGTGTGTGTGCGATTCACACACGATAGAAGTGAAACTTCATTTTAAAAGACATTTTCTATTTTATTTAGACAGTGTGCAATATACATACACACCGACATTTACTCTCTCGCTCTGGCTCACACAAAGAGGAGAGACCGATAACATATTGCTCTCTCGCTCTGGCTCACACAAAGAGGAGAGACCGATAACACATTGCTCTCTCGCTCTGGCTCACACAAAGAGGAGAGACCGCTAATGTGCGTTAAACGTTTAACGCTTGGAAGTCGCATAAGAAGTTTCACTTTAAAAAGGTTCTCTAAGTCATACCTTGGCCGTACTGTGACGCTTTGGAACTGTCTCCCGGCTAGTCTGTTCCATCCTTTTTACAACATGAAGTCCTTCGAACATAAAGTGAAGAGATATTTTGAGCAGGCCGGCATTACAACGACGACTAGGGATGAATTGGGTTATTGATTATTTTTTTTGTTATAAATGGAAAGATCATACGTATATATAAGTTTTACAACAAAACTATTTTTTTTCGCAATATTTCAAACGTTATTTCAAAATAATAATAAATTTTTGATATCAATACAGAAGACACGCCGACAGCTCCCGAACAAACCCGAGTGCGTGTGACGTCATAATGTTATTTTCTACTCAGCATACGGCTGATACAGTGTTTTGAGTCTTAATCGATGAAATTCCTTTAACATGATGACGTCACAAACCTGGCGATCAATTGCGGCGCGTTCGTAGTCATGTGATTCTTATTAAAATAATAAAATTATCAATTGTTTATAATTAATAAAAAATGGTTTAAGAGTTTTTCCTATTGACTATTATCATAATTATGATGAAGCTATAAAATACATAAAAAACCGACTTTTTTTTTCAAATACCCAATTGTAAATCCCTCGGTGGTCGCAGATGTTATTGGATTATGCTTTACTGAGCTACAATAAAAACAAAATAATTATTCTTCTAATCTTCAATTAATATAGCTCTAACAATATGTCGGCCTCCATGTTAAAACTGTTCAGGGAGTTTTTGTGGCAACTCAAAAGTGTTTCTAGCGGATTCTAGTTACATAAACCAATTTTTAAACAGTTTTTTTCTTTTAACTGACTATAATGTTAGCCTTAGGTGCCCTGGAGACTGCGGCTTCTACAGCTTCACCGGGCTTGGGATTAATCCACTTATGCACAATAACTAAATCAAAACACGTAAAATGCCGCCGAGTTTTCAAAATATAGGGCCGAATAACATAAGTCTATGAATTAAAAATATAAGCCACCACATGACAGATCAAGATAATAGGAAAATAAATTCCTAATCTATGTCTTGAGAAGTCTGTGGATAATATGAGTTTCATTTTCATTGTATTATTTCTAAAGGCATTAGGGGGAATTTTCGGCGAATTTTAGCTGATCATGTAGTGATTTTTGTTTTTTATTAGTAAGTTTGTGTTATTTAACCCTAAATTGTGTAATACAGGTGGCATTTTGCATAATAAAGCTTGGTTATTGTGTAAAAGTGAAGTGGATTGTATTGGAACCATGAAAACATCAAAACTCTCTGGAAAGTTCTAACAAGGGACCAACATTTAAAAATACTGATATCATCACAGGACACTATATCACTCGTTAATGGCAGAATGGTCTTTAATGAAGAGGACTAGTTCCTAAGTTAGAAAAAGGAAGATGAAGAAGAAAAACGTTAGTGTCGATATTATCTTTTGTTTATTATTTTTAATTAGTAACCCATCCCGGCTTCGAACGGGTAGCAGAGTAATACATATAACTCTATTGGTTTACGCAGCGCACGCCAGTAAAGCTCCCAGTCGGCATGATTTTTTCCGACATCTTCGACAATAATCGTCGTATTTCAGCCAATTTACACAAAACCTTTTATGAATTATAAGCTAAACCTTCCTCGTGAATCACTCCGTCCATTGATGAAAACCGTATGAAAATCCGTTTAGTTTTGGAGTTCATTACGTTCAGACAACGCATTTATAATATACTAGTTGCACCCCACGGTTTCACCTGAGTATAATTTAAAAGCTGGCTTTATTAAATAGCTGATTGTTGGTTTATAATACTTTACGTATAGACAATATTTTTATCTGGCGGCCAGGGTTATGCGTCACAACTCACACGACTCGTTCGCGCCACTACACTAGTCCTATACCCGAGCCGAGTATTGAATTATTCTAATTTTACATTATCTCGCAAACTATTCGTCCAAATAACATGCTATAAGATGCTATATGATTAAACATAAATGACGTTTATTTTGGTTACAGATGTGATTAGAAACAATTGTTATTAAAAACTGATTATGTTCCGCGGCTCCGCACACATCGCACCTTTAGAATTATAGAAAAATAAGTTTTTGGAAAACGTTGAATAAAGGTTCGTATGTTTATCAATTTTGTAAAAACGGAAAATATTCGGTCGTACTATTCATATTCGCCACAAAAGACCTCTGTTTTAATAAGAGTCGATGAAGATGGTCATCCAAGGACTTTTTATGATTTAAAGTGGAAATCTTAAAATTTTGAAATTGGTCTCTATAATTCTAAAAGTGTGTGCAGTGATTATTTTCCTCTTGCAATATTCGTGATGTGTCCTTTATAGATGTCTAAGAGGAAATTTGGAAAAATAATAATAATGTCTCTAAAACTACAGATTTATTAATATTTACATAAATAGTAATATGAAAAACGTTATGTTACACAGAAATTCAATATTGTATATTTATAAATATTGTCATACTTGTTAGGTATAAGATAAATTACACAAAAATCAATCAATTCAAATAATGTTACATTTTATAAATGGACGGACTTATAAATATAAGGCCAGTAAAGAAATGTCGAGGTGAAGAATATTGAATTAAATATTCAATTCTCACGGAATGTTCCTCAAGAATACAAAAGTATACATTTTATTCAATCATTAATTTCTATAAATTTCATCTATTTCCCGCAGTTTATTTAAAATTGAATACGAACAAAAACATTTCAAGCGGAACAGAAATTCTCCAAGAATTTCTTGATTGAATTTTAAATCACGTTTTGATAAATAATGTATATATATATAAAAGGATTGAGGTTTGCCCTTGTGCGCGAATCGCGCAAAAACTACTCGATATATTATGACCATTTTCTACGCCTTAGTTGGTTTTTATAAAAAAGTAAAATTGTCACTATGTCTTCATTCAATAATATACTTTATTTTAGTTATTTCATTTACATAGCTTACACACCCTTCATCTCATTTAAAGTATAATCGTATTATCGATTATAAATATTTCTAAAAAAGAATCGATAATTGTAAAATCAATTCCAGTTTCAATTATGTTACATCTCTAAAATAAACATTTGACATGTTCAAGTTTTCTTATGTTGAATGAATAATATTATAGGTATGTTCAAAATGACTTCTTTCCGTATAAGCTTCAAGCTCTACACGTTATACTATTTTAACTAAATTATCATAGTTTATTGGGTACACAAGTTGGTAGGGTTTCTCTATCTTTGTTAACAATTCCAATAATTCATTTGAATTTATAAGGGACTGGTGTACAGTTTACTAGTCAGAGAAGATTCAATTTCATTCAACCGAATGTAGAGTAATTGAAAATTATGAAAGATTAAATTATGAATATTAATGAAATTATGTATAGTTTTACCAATATTCGTTTGGTTTATACATTTTCTGATTTCCCGTAATTCTTTGTCTATCTGAATGAATTTGTTCTTCGTGAAGTGAGTTATCTTTACCATAAATTCAGAAATTTCAGATATTAAAGTTACTTTCTTAATAAATGTGTTCTGGCGTGTTGTTAAAGAATCAATCATATTTTCATAAATTATAGCATCATTATGATCTAAGTTATCACTTATAAGTTTAATAATAGATACAAGGGAATTCAGAAGTTTACGTCTTATTTTAATGGACGGTGATAACTGTCCTAATTTATCTTTGTTAATATTAATCACATAATCAGTTTAAAGTTTTACATTAACAAGTTGAACATTAGGGGAATTTATTCACGAAATACATTCTTAAACATTGTTTAGAGTTTGCATATTTTTAAATATTAAATTCTAAATCCTCAAATATCAGACCTAAATCTAAAATCTTAATGATTGCCCATTTATCATAACCTATACTAGCTTGACCTTGCTTCACAAGGACTATTCCAGGATTTTTATCGATCATGTGAAGTTGTAGGGCGTGAATCCTGATGGTCAGAGTCAGGAGCCTGAGGAAGTACATGTGAAAGTCGTTTAATGGCCTTAAAACGTACCATACATTTGCGTTCCGATATTTCATTTTAACAGTACAGGTATTTCTGTCCATATCGCCAGACACTGCTGGTGTTTTATGAAAACAAGGTTTATCTTTTCTTTCAAAATAAAAGAAATATGTAATTTTTGGTTTATATATTCTAAAAGGAATTTTTTGACAAGATCGGTATTATCCACGGGTATATGTAATTCTAAAATCTTTCATTTTTCGTGTGATATTTTTTACTGATAATCAATTTTTGTTCCATGTAAAAATAAGGATTTGATTAGATTTCGTGTCTACGGATTCTATAATAATAGGATACCAGTTGTATCAATATCTTCGGCAGAGTATATTGTTTCTGTCTGTTAGAATATTATCGGAGTCTAAAGCGAAAATCAATGTTTCTGATGAGTCTAATATTGGATCGTCGTGTCGTTCGGTATCACTTACATTAAGCCGTAAGAATGTATAACCGTTATCACTGGTAAGTACATTTAACTCTGTACGTGAAAGAGTGTCTGCATTACTATTTTGTCTACATAAATATTTAGAATTGATCATTGCATCGCCGTTGAATAAATTCGTACGCACCTTAACATGAGTTTCAGTGCGAGGTTCTGAAGTTATTTCCCACGGGGGACTGGGAGAAATTCTTGGAATTTCTGTATTTATGTCCGTAATATTAGATCTTTATAGTCAACATAATCGGGCTGATCGTCTTGGTGTTTGAATATCTCAAGGTCATTAAGTTCAGAGTCAATCCCATGTTTTGCATCAATCATGTTTTGCCTAATGGGGCTAACTGTACACATTGAACCATCACTTTCCTGAAACTGATGTAGATTACACTGGGGTGGCTTTGTGGTGGCATACCAAATTTCAATTGTTGATTTGGCATATTGAAATTAGGTGGTATCTGGGCATTATTAAATTGAGCTTTGAATCCTTTTTGATTAGGAATACCAAACTCAAAATTGGTATTGCCTAGATTCAGTCTAAAACCTTGTTGAGTTTGAACAATTGGAACGTTGTCTCTAAACTGGACGCTTTGGTTCGGTATACCAAATTTAAAATTACTTCCAAGTCTAAAATTATTTTGCGTCTGGTACGAAAATCCAAATTTAAAATGTTGACGAAGGAATTGAATGCATAATGTGTAAGTGAAGGTAGTTAGTGAAGGTTGAAATTTAAAATTATTTGAATTGATTGTAAAAGTAGGTGTGAGGGCTGCGGAGCTGCTTTGGTATTAAATTATTTTTTTATTTTTAGCCTTGTATTGTTAATGGAAATTGACCTCCTCCATGTCTACAAGCCCATAAGTCGCTAATCTTTCGCATTCCATAACCATAAAAAAAAATCCAGTGCAGCGGTGATCAGTTTAACAGATAACATCTCCTTATCTGATTCTATGCTGCAAAAGGATAGGTTTTGAATTCTGATCCTGTAGTCGGACTGACATAGTGGCGTTTTCATACAAATACTTCAATATTTCGATGTACCGGTAGTCAACTTGGCACCGCTGGAGAGACTCCAGTACAGCCTAGGTCTCTATTGAATCGAAAGATTTCTTGTAGTAATAACGAGCAGGTTATTATATTCTTCGTTCTTCAGTATAACACCGGAATGCGTGTATGTGGTGTACGGTACTGAAGCTCTTTCGGAAACCGGCTTGTTCGGGGGGCTGGAAGTCGTCGAACTTGCGCTCGAGACTGTTCGTAATAACTCTCGAAAACAGCATATAAACGTGGCTCAAAGTGTTTACATATGGTGCTGAGACGTGGTCCCTAACTATGGGCCTCATAAGAAAGCTCAAGGTCACTCAGAGGGCAATGGAGAGGGCTATCCTCGGAATTTCTCTGCATGATTGAATTAGAAATGAGGAGATCCACAGGAAAACCAAAGTCACCGACATAGCCCTAAGAATAGCTTGACGTAAGTAGCAGTGGGCAGGCCCAGTAGCTCGTAGAATGTATGGCCGATGGGGTAAAAGACTTCTCGAGTGGCAACCACGTACCGGAAGACGCAACGTGGGCAGACCCGCCACAAGGTGGTTCGACGACCTAGTAAAGGTCACGGGAAGGCGCTTTATGCGGGCAGCACAGGACCGGTCTTGGTGGCGATCTTTTGGGGAGGCCTATATCCAGCAGGCAGGAAACGTCTTTTGGCTGACATGATGATAATTGGAGCAGCTGTTTCACATCTTTAATGAAATTAAGTAAATTTGTGATTAATGTTTGTAACCTTCATATGGAATGGAATTCGCTGTTCTTCCCCACTGACTAACTCGCAGGAATGTGTGTAAATATCGACATTTTCTTATAATTTTTCCTTTTTTTAGAATATCTTTTAACTTTAGACCACAGAGAAAACAGAAATTTTCAAAACGTTGATATAAAGACATAACAACGGGTTGACGGTTGACGGGTAACTGAGTTTAAGTAGACGTAAAATTAGCTCCTACAATTTTATTATTGTATGAAAGTTCATACTAGTGTGAAAAAAAAAAACGCCATTCTTTGTGACATATTGGGTTTACGAGTTGACACTACGTCACCCGATACAGCCGCATACTGGTTGATATTAATAATGTTTTATAATATTAGAAAAATATAAGTAATTAATAAACCATCGAGGCACGAGGCCCTTCGGACTAAGAGGTCGTAGACGGGCCGATGGCCCACGTCGCCCACGCCTTACGAGGCCTCTGGAGAATGGTGATAACACATTTAAAAACTCTTCTGAGTAGCTATTTATTATTCATAGCTTGAAAATCTATTGAGAGTTCTTGACCTTTTTTTTAGATCGTAAAAATTTAGGTAAGCTAGATTTATATATGATATAGATTTAAATAATACTAAAAATGAACACAAATTAATCGTCTATTAATTTTTTTTACGTTAGGTGTTAGTTCCTACGATAAGATCTCTAAGTACATTACCGATTTGCCGGACAGTTTTCAAGGATCTTTCCGGCTCTACTCAATGACTGGGATGAATTTTAAACCGGTGACCTTCTTACGGACATAAGTTAAATAAATTGCAAAAAGGTTTGTACTTACCTTTTTATTTTTTAATACTTTACTCGTCTTTGTTGTTTGATTTCGCGCGTGCGTATACTAGTCTCATTCTATCGCGCATATGTATCCTTCTCACTTTATAACCATAGTGCTGTGTCTTTTTCTCACTTGTCAAGTGTCTATTTTCTATCCTTATTGCGTCAGTAGCATCATCATTATTTCAGTCGAAAGATGTCCACTCCTGGACATAGGCCTCCGCGGTCTTGTGCTGCCCGCATCCAGCGTCTTTCCGGAATCTTTACTTGGTCATTGGTACACCTTGAGGCGGGTCTGCTTATGCTGCATCTTCAGGTACACGGTCGCCACTCAAGGAATATTGGCCCAATCGGCCATCCGTTCCACGAGCTACGTGGCCCACCTACTGCCCTTTAAGTCTATCTATTCTTAAGGCTATATCGGTGAATTTGATTCTTCTGCGGATCTCCTCATTTCTGAAACGATCACGCAGAGCCCAGCCCTCTCCGTTGCATTGAAAAACGTTGAACTAAAATCCCACTTTGGAATCTTTTTTCATTGTGTCACTTTAGTTTATTGTATTTTTTCTATAGAACTTAACTTTTAGAATCTATCGGCTTCTGCTATACAATAGTACAAGTGCATAAAGTATTGTACAATTCCTAAGCAAACAAACAAAAAAATACAATGTGAGAGAAGGGTTGAACAACCCCTTAGTGGGTTAGAATGAGCAATAAAATACATGCTTCGGGTGCCGCCTACCACGGAAGCCGGATGCATGTCGATTTCTTTGCTATCGATAAATTTATAATACTAAATATTCTTAACTAGCTGTGGCCGCGGCTTCGCTCGCGTGGTGGACTACTAAAGAACCTTTTATTATTGTTTGTGCAAAACCATAATTATTTTTATAAAATAAAAGTAGCCTAAATTATGCGTAACATGAGCTATCTGCCAATGAAAGTCCCGTCAAAATCGGTCCAACCATTTCGGAGATTACCTGGAACAAACAGACAGACAGATAAAAATTTTAATATTTAGTTTTTTGGTATAGGTATCGTATATACTTTCATATCCATTTAGTAAAAATCCGTTAATTTGAAATTACAAATAGACACTTCCATTTTATTATATGTATAATAGATATAGATATATATATTATCATTATCATTCGATATGATATCATATATCGTATTAATTAGAAAATAATTGAAACTATGACTTCATCATCATCATGGATAGCTTTTTTCAACTCACTGCATGTTATAGGCCTCCGCCCTTTTATGCCACTTGTCTCTGTTCTCTGCCTATCTTCGCCTTTCCGACAAGACCCATTTCGCGGTCTTCGTACACTTTATTTGCCCTCTCTTGGCCACTATTCCTTCAAGGATTTACTCCACCTGACGTCACCACATCTGGCCAAGTGATCTACCCAACGCGTCATTTGAGCTGAGTTATACGGATACCAATATCGTCCACTTTCGTTATTTTACGGATATCCGTAAACTATGTCATATAACATATCAGAATAAACAGAGCAAACACCGAATGGTTTAATATCCAAAAGGGTGTTAGACAATGATGTGTATCGTCTCCATGGCTGGTCAACCTATTCATGGATAATTGTCTGACAGATTAGAAAGAGAGTGACTGTGGACTGAGAGTGAATGAGTTACTTTTCAAATGTCTTCTTTACACCGATGATCAAGTATTACTTGCATCGTCGGCTAAAGATTTACAAGCGATGGTGACTATTATGAATGATGCTTTGGAAAAAAAGGGAATGAAAGTGAACGCAAAGAAGACTAAAGTTATGGTATTTGAAAAGGAAGAGAGCATGACAGAAGTATGTATCCGGATTGGTGGCGATAAACTAGAGCAAGTGAATGAATTTGTTTATTTGTGATCAATGTTTACTAATGATGGAAAGTATGAAAGTGATATTGAAAGGAGAGTTAATGCTGGTAATAAGATGAATGGGGCGTTGCACGCCTTTATGAACAGCCAAAAAATTTCTAGAAAAGCTCATCTGGCTGTACATGGCTGTACATTAGTTCCAACACTCATGTACGGAAGTGAAAGCTGGGTGTGCCAGAAAAAGCATGAAAGTAGAATAAATGCAGTAGAAATGAGAGCGCTAAGAATCATGATAAGAGTGAAAGTGAGTGACAGGATAAGTAATGGTGTAATAAGAGAACGTTGTGGTGTGAAAGATGATATAGTGAAATGGATGCTTAGATGGTTTGGGCATGTAGAGAGGATGAATTAAAGAAGATTGACTAGACAGATTTATAAGATGAGTGTAATTGGGAACGTTGGAAGAGGAAAGTCTAGACGAACGTTCCACGATCAAATCGGGGACGTTTTGAATAAAGGTCAGGTCAAGAGTACTCTACACCGACGAGCATGCATGAAAAGATTAATGAATGTTGAGGAAGCGAAAGTTGTATGTCAGGATCGTAGCAAGTGGAAGGACGTGGTCTTTGCCTACCCCATTGGGAAAGAGGCGTGATTTATGTATGTATGTATGTATGACATATAAAAATAAAACTAACTATATTTGGCATTTCAAAATATATGAATATCATTCCTCTAGAATGATATATTTTTAAAATTCTTTATAAGTTTATTGTTAGACCACAATCTTACCTGATATTAACTCATGATGTGACCTAAGACAGTAACATGATAGGCTTAGTGGAAGGCTCTCAAGTATAGCTGCGGAATACACGTATTGGTGCTTGGCGACAGATTTACAACTTGAGGGTGGTAGCTAGCCAGGCGGTCATTAGAAACAGCCCTACTACCATGCTATGGTTTCATCACGATGTTCTCATTCACCGAAAGCTCAGGCTCATTGCAGGAAGATAGCAAGCACCTACCTATAGGTGTGTTCCGGTAGCTACCGGAACAAGTGCAGCTGCACTTGAGAGCTAGTTCCTCCATTAGCCGGAGGGTATCTAAATCTTGAGCTACATCGTTATTTAAAATCAGGTGAGATTATGGCCATAGTCTTAAATCTATAAAAAATAAAAACAGTGATATATCGATAAAAAATATTAGGTATCTCTTTAGTTTACCACCCGTTGAGTTCATATAACCGTAGAGTGTAATGCACAGCTGTGCGACTCCATAATAAACATGTTTTTCTTTTATTAAGCATGCATTTATGTTTTTTTAAATACTCGATTCTAGAAATTTTTAATTATAGGTAAGAGAATCGATTAAGTGAAAAGCGATACGAAAGACATAACGTGGATTTAACTAAAGGCTTAGCCTTTATTTATGTTATTCACGATTTACTCTAGTAACGCAGTAGCGTGGTAAATAAAATGTAGGGGTTGAAAGCATTTACATGCCCTTCCGTTACGATCTGTTAAATTAATGACATCCCATTACTGAGTATTTGTTTTTATTGCGGAGTTAAAGACGGAAATGTTAACTGTGCGTCATTGAGTTAATGCGCGCAAGTATTCGATACGAGAGATTGCGTTTGTAAGTTTGTAAAGCTGGAACAAAATCTATATTTTTAATGAAAATGAGAAAAATAAGTGTGGTGTCTTGGGCAAAACTATAAGGCAATTATAAATGTTTTATGGATCAGAGTGCTGGGCTGCGAATGCGGTGGATGAGGAGAGTGCACGTAGTAGAGATCATCATCATTAGCACCAATGATTGAAAAATTAAAGAGTGGAAGATTATGCTGGCTGACCATACCAGTTATGCGAATGGATGAAAGTCATTTGGCGAAAAGGATAATTGGATGATAGTAAGCGGTAATGGCAGTGGTAGTAAACCGTACTATTGACTCATAGGTCATAGGTTCGATACACATGACTGACTGCCTCGTGATTAGCTTAATTATCAGTTGTATCTCTGGGTGTTCAAATGTATATACATAAGTACGTATGTATGTACGAACATATATCATCTGTTTAGTAACCATAATAAAAGGTTTGCTTGGTTTGGAATTAGGTGACCAAGTGTGTACTTGTGTTCCCATATTTATTCACTATCAAAATTTAATAATATTTTCTTATTTAAATATAAATAAATAAATAAAAAAGTTTAAATTTACTGATACTCAAGATAACATATATGGTTAGCATGAGAAACCACGCTGAAACATGTTAAGAGGTGAACGCTGAGTCGGAAAGAGACGACTAGAAGCGACGCTGGCCGAATGGCACGTAGCGACGTTCCAACAAAACCCTTTTACTCCTGTCCAAACGTGCCATAAAATGTTTTGCGTTTATAAGAATCTTGTTCATTATGGGTACAGGGGTATGGGTATTATTCCCTCTAGCAGCAATTTGGATGGCATCCACTACTTGATAATTTATATTTTAATTTAGTTATCGTTCCTTAATAATTGAATTCTATTGTCAATGCTTTAACTAGAAAAAATATGCATATTATGAAACTCAACGTCTCTCTCTGTTTATGTTCTTTTCACGCAAGGACCAATTATTCGATTTACATATTTTTATAGTTCATAGATATGTTATCTGGCTAGGTTATAGGATATATTTTGTAAGATAAAGTAACATACAAAATAAGTAGTGAAGATAATGGTGAATCATTGCGTAAAAGAGAGACTTCCTTGCAGCGTTTAAATGCTGAGTAGTCCATATAAGATATATCAAATTAATATACTATCTATGTAGAACTTAAAAAGACCTACAAAAAAGTCAATGATAGCATATGTCTATCTTCTAAGGATCAACCACAATAAGCATGTTTGTCTTTAAAATAACTAGAAGGCAATCGCCGTGTGCTATAGCGTGTGCTCAATTTACGCGTGAGCTTAACCGAAGGCATTCTGTAGTCCGCGCGAGCGGAGCTGCGGGCACAGATAGTTAATAATAAATCACAAGATGGAGTCAGTTTCAGACATCAGTTTTATTCAAATAATGATCCACCCTATAATAACATTTCGATAGTAAAACTCGCTTTACAATCTTCTTGAATTTATTAACCGGCAAATTGGTTCATAAATTACTTTACAGCTTTACAGTACAACATAATATCTACATAAGTTACTTTTTATTTGTTATTACATTTTATTTCTTTGAACGGTATAATTTATTATATTTATTTATTTATAGTATTGTATTTTGAAGCGAAAACTTCTTTAGCCACGTTGAGCACTTTTTGGTAGTGGAAAGTCTTATGGGTTCGCGTCACCGACATACTAATGTTAATTGTATATCTATATCTATTGGTATATATATATATCTATAGCACGTATTGCTCTGATATAAGACTGGCGCATGCGCGGCGGCCTGAATACACGAATATATGTATACTAAAAGTAAAAAAAAAACTTTATGTACAAATAGTTTAGATACAAACAAATTTATATTAAGTAAGAAATAGTTAAATAGAATAAACCAAACTACACATGCATAAATTATAAGTAATGTAAATTTACAGGAAATAAAAAAAAGGTGTGTGTGCGATTCACACACGATAGAAGTGAAACTTCATTTTAAAAGACATTTTCTATTTTATTTAAACAGTGTGCAATATACATACACACCGAAATTTACTCTCTCGCTCTGGCTCACACAAAGAGGAGAGACCGATAATGTGCGTTAAACGTTAAACGTTTAACATTTAACGCTTGGAAGTCGCATAAGAAGTTTCACTTCAAAAGGCTTTTTATTTTATTTTATTTATTATAAGTATAACACATCGTACATACCGGACCGTGTGCTGTGCGCGTTAAACGCTTTTTGTATGGGTGAAATATTGTGAGTTCGCGTCACCGACATGAGTAATAGCAGTATATCTGTAGCTATACAGGTGACGTATTGTGCAACATTAGTGCTGTGTATATCATTACAAGTAAAATTGAATGGATTTAGTAAAAAGTTTAATGTGTATATACTGTACATTGTTCAAATAGTGTCTGAGTTTGATTATTATGTTAGATGTTTGATTGTAGAATCAAATCAACTGTGCAATACAATAGTTAGTACTAAATAAATATAATAATACTTTTAAGTTGAAAAATAAAGAAATAAAAAAGTATTTTTTTATTATTTTTAATATTCTTATTTATATTGGCGTTTGAAAATAATTCTAAGTTTTCACTTCTACCGGCAGTCCCTATGACTGCTAATTTTTTTTCTTGATAAAGGTTACTCTATGTCCTTTTCTGTAAACCTGAAAACGTGTAGGTATGTAAAATTTCAGGATAATTTATTGAGTAGTTAAGGCGTGAAAGCGTAATAAAGAAACTTTCTTTCGCATTTAACTGGTATCCGCGACTTCGTCAGCTTAGAATAAACCATTATTTTCTATAGACTATTTCTTTCTTGAAGGTTTCATCTATCTCTATATTATACTAACTTTAGTCGTAATCTCCCGTAATTGATCCCGCAACTCAACAAGCCAAAAGAAAATCAGTGATGGGTTTATCACTATGTGTATGGTGATTCTAGTCCAATTATCGAACCGCGGTAAACTATTTCTTATCAAAGCATAAATAAGAATTTGTATATACCTAATTTGAGAAATTATGGAATTTTCATATAAACTTTCATCCCCTATTTCACCCGTGCATGTTTTATTGTTACGAAAGAAGGTAGTCTATGTTCTTCTCCAAAGTCCAATCTATATCTATACCAAACTTTATCAAAATTGGTTGAGCGATTTAGACGTGAAAACGTAACAAAACAGACAGACAGAGTTTCTTTCCCATTTATCATATTAGTTTGGATAGTTAGGATTTCTGTTCTTAAAATGATACTGGTCGCTTAAAAGTTCTAACTTGCGTACGTTTTTACTAAGATAAAATAATATAAAAGTGTAGCTTGTGCCAATCTAAAGTTGGATTATGCTTATTGGTCACGACAATTGTTATCGACTGGGCGACGACTACCATACATATGGTGATAAAGCCTTCGAGTGGTTCCCTTGTGGTTTGTCGATAGATAGAATGTAAATTATCTGACTAACCTGTAATGTTTGTTAAACAGATTGATTGATGGCGCTTGTGCGTACGAATCGTCTAGGCATTTTAATGTAAACGATTTTTGAAATTTTGATTGACGCGTACAGTACAGTATCCGACTTACCGATAATACTGCTTTGCTTCGCTTCTTAAAGCTCGGTTAGTTGTCTAGAGAAGGTTCTCGATAGTTTTGTTGATAAAAGAGGCAGCCGTTGAACGTTGCTCCTTACGTTCTGATGCCCCGTTAACACCTTTGTCGTCCGGGCAAGCAGCAATCACATGGAAGTCATGCATTGTTCGGTTAAAAAACCGACCCCTTTGATTGGTGCCGCCAACGAGTGTAAACCGACCTACGTTATCTGAGATTGGAGCTATGTGACCTCTGTACAGGACGTCTTACATTGAAAAGTCTTATGTATATATTTTTAAGAAAACATTAATTCTAAACTACTTGCCTATTTTTGTCAATAGCGGGGAAGATAAGCTTTAAATTTCGTATCATTATTTTTGATAAAGAATTTAGAGAGCTATGGCATTACCACAAAAACACCTTTGTGAAATATTATATAGGGTTAAGGTAAAACCACCAGTAATTGACACTGCACCAATAGTTGACACTCTGACGAAGAAAATTAAATATTAAGAAAAAAAAGGAAGCCAAAGATCGAGATGGCCAAAATCACTGATTACTGATATATTATTAATGTTATAAATACATATAGGTACAGTCAGTTATAAAAGTCGGTTAACAAACTCAAGACTTCAAATCAATTTAGTATCAAATATTTAATTTTCTTCGTCAGAGTGTCAACTATTGGTGCAGTGTCAATTACTGGTGGTTTTACCTTAATTTACAAAGTTTAGGCAAAGTTACCCGTCTCTACACTTCCCAATATACGATACGATAAAGAGAGATTTAATACCCATTATGTTTGATATAATATGTTATAGCAGCTAATGGCCTTCCATTCTCAATTATCGGTATATTTGTACTGTAAACATACACAGGCATTAGTGTAGTCATTTAACACTAAAATCAATATTTACTCCGTCCCTAACTGTTTTACTGTTTGGATAATAAAGTTTTGTATCGTACATACAATAACAATAAGTAAATTACAAATATGTGGCTGGCAATCATATTAATGTACTAGCTAGACATGGGTAATACTGCGTTATACCGCGTAATTACGCCAACATAGTGTCGCGTGGACAATTAAATAGATACAAGTTCCGATAAATATATCATATTAAAAGGTTATGAAATGAAATGCGAAATACTTTAACAATAAAGTAAGATATATAATACAGAGTACCTTAATTTTATAGCCTATTAATTTTAGTAAACCTTAAAGTTAGTCCACGTTCATGCATCTATCCGAACCAGAGCTGTTTGTAAAATCCGTCTTGAGACCGATAATATATTGCTCTCTCGCTCTTGCTCACACAAACAGGAGAGACTGATAACAGGTCTTTACATATGAAATTGCCGTTCTGCAGTACTAGCCATTTCAAATCAAAATAATTTTTGTTTGGCTAAGAATTCTAATTTCAAATTAATTTTATTTTAAAAACATGGAATTCTTTTTCCAAAAGTAGTCATTTGTTTGTTGATTAGTGTTACATTTTCATCGCATTTCAATCTTTTTTGTCATCATGGATACGTTAAAAATTCGAGTAATTATGGAATATGAGTACCGTCCTGGCAGTAACGCGGCACAAGCGGCACGCAACATCAACGACGTTTACGGAGCTAACACTACAAACCAAGGCACCACCTGTTATTGGTTTCCTCGCTTCCGTTCTGGGAATTTCGACCTGAAAAATGAACCTCGCGTTCGTCCGAACACTTTGGTCGACAATGACGAATTAAAGGCGATTGTGGAAGCTAATGATACACAATCTACGTCTGAATTAGCAGCAGCTTTCGATGGTAGCGTCAAAACAATATTGCACTGCTCAACAGACACACAAATGACGGAATTTTGAGCCGCATTGTTACCTGCGATGAAAAATGGATTCTGTTTGATAACCGCAAGCGCTCAGCAAGTTGGTTGGATCCTGATTCAGCACCTAAACAATGCCTTAAACGAAAACTTACCCCTAGAAAAGTGATGGTGTCTGTTTGGTGGTCTAGCGACGGTGTGATTCATCACAGCTTCTTAACAAACGAGGTGAGCATTACTGCAGATGTATACTGTGAAGAACTGAACACAATGATGGAGAAGCTGGCACATCTCCAACCAGCATTGGTCAATCGCTCGTCTCCGCTGCTCCTGCACGACAACGCGCGACCTCATACTGCACAACAGACGGTCTCCAAGTTGCAAGAACTGGGGTGGGAAGTTCTCCGTCATCCGCCCTACTCACCAGACCTTGCGCCTACAGACTACTACTTTTTCCAGAATTTGGATAACTCCTTGGCGGGAAAAAAATTCAATACCCGAGAGGCAGTACAAAATGCCTTTGAAGAATTTGCTACCTCCCGTCCAGATGATTTCTTTAAGAAGGACATCAATAAACTGCCACTGCGCTGACAAAGATGCATTGATTGCATGGGTGATTACTTCGATTAATACAAATAAAAAATACATGAAAAAACATAGTTTAAATATTTTCATACAAAACGGCAATTTCATAGGTAAAGACCTAATATAAGAAGAGAGAAGATGCATAGATATCCTACATTTTTTGTGTAAATTGGTAAAGTAACTTGGCATATGTTAATAAATAGGCATCCAATAACGAGAACTGTCTACATGCCCGTGTACAAAACCAACCTTGGTCTACCATTCGTCCGTTGTCTGCTCTACCTACAATACTAGGTACAACTGTATATGCAAGCATAGCAATGAAATTGATTGATATATTTCAAATGTCCTTTCAGAGGTTTTAAAGAAGAGATGTTGAAACGTTGACTGAGTTGAGCTATACATTATGTTTGTTCTCCTGAAGTGTAGAACAACATATTATTATGTTCATATTAATTTTAAAATATTAGGATTTTTTCTTCTAATTAGATATATTGTCAACTTATTATAATAATATTTTGTTTTAGTTTGATTAATATATTTTTCTGTTTCCGTGTACACGGGGCTATCTGAAAAGCGTACACACGCATCGGGTGTACTACTTATATAAGAATATAATAACATTGTTTAATTTTATGCGTAATTGGAGTAATTAGTTTAAAAAACTAAAAACAAGGTTTTTTAAAAATTAAAAAACTTTTTATTCTTATAATAACATGGCAAAGATGCATTGATTACATGGGTGATTACTTCAATTAATACAAATAAAAAATACATGAAAAAACATCGTTTAATTTTTTTCATACAAAACGGCAATTTCATAGGTAAAGACCTAATAATGCTCTCTCGCTCTGGCTCACACAAAGAGGAGAGACCGATAATGTGCGTTAAACGTTTAACGTTTAACGCGTTGGAAATCGCATAAAAAGTTTCACTTAAAAAAAAAACTAAATCAATATCGATTCAAGCGTTTGGGAGCTACAATGCCACAGTGAGACACTGATAAGTCGGGGGTTAAATTAATTTGTATTATTTAAAAGTTAGTAGGTACAGAAAACTGTAGATTAGATTACTCTCAGTTGTTCAGAAGACTAATAAGGTTCTAATTTCATTGATCAAGGGGACAGAAGACCCTAACAAGTAATTTACTGTGAAATCGTATCGTCCGGGCATGTCCTCATTTCTCAAACGTACGGCGTTACTGGGGTTGCCCACTTTTGTATACAGATTTGCTAGAAATAAATAATGAAAATACGGGAACGAACAGCATTTTACCAAAATATGCTTGCCGATGGGAAAATATTTGGAATCATTTTAACCTATTATTAATCCCGTTAGGGCATGAATTAAAAAGAAATCCTTTTTAATAACACTAAGTTGACGAGAGCAACGTTTTTATAAGGAACTCCTATATACATTTTCATGCATTTATATCCACCGTTTTAAACTGGACGTTGTTTGTCTGTGCATATTAAAAGGATTAATAGGTTTGTTAGTAAAGGCAATAAAATGAAGCAAAATAGTTCCAATAAATTTATACTTTTTTTAGGTTAAAAGATTGTGATAAAGGATAATGCGAGTCTTTTTTTAATCCTTAATAGGTTTAGCGTTATGGCCACAATCTCACCTGATGTTAAGTGACGATGTGGCCCAAGATGATGGATATGCTAAGCCTAATTAGTGGAAAAAATGGTTTTCAGGTGCAGCTGCCGGAACACACCTATAGGTGTTTGGTCACAGATTCTTGAGGGTGGTAGCTAGACAGGCTAGCATTAGAAAATACCCTACCAGCGTGCAATAAAAGTAATTAGAATTTAAGGGAAAAACAAACGTTTCGTACACACTTATCGCGGTTCACGAAACTATTGGCAACCCCGAGTGTTGTGTAACGTCCCGAGGGCAGAGGCGTTTTCCCACGTAACGCTTATTAAAAATCGATTTCAACTAATTTATTACATTTACGACAGAGGGTCAATGGGGATATTGACTATTTTATGCTATCGAGTAGACTATTGTAGGTCCGAGCCTTAAATTCTAGCAGACGTCGCAGTTAACCGCGCGTGGTTTATAGCCATTAAAATCTTGTAGTCATATTAGGGCTGTTGCTGATGCAAGTTTTTCCATACAATAGCGGGTGCTGATACGGGTTTAATGTTGATTTTTATTAAGGGGAAGTATTGATCCATATGAACTTACTCCTAAAATTTCCCTAAAATATATTTTAATAATTTTGTGCAGTATATATCTGGAGTAACTACTACTCAAAAACCTATTAGAAAGTATGCCAAATCACATAACAGCAGTATTGCAAGCTCGCGGAGGCAAGAAAAGTACTAAAATGCGTGAAAACGGCACATCTGTAACCAATCTACATTTACGAAAATACTGGAAAAACTAAAAATTCTTTTTTTTTATTTTCATTTAAGCACATTAAAATATCATTTAATTTTGTCTTTATTTCATAAAGCTAGGTCAGATACTTTTGAAGATAAGTGAAGATTTTCTAACCGACCCTTTTTCTTTGCGGTCCAGGTTTCCATATATCGCTTATCAAGGAGGGCGGCATTATTTAGCACTTGTAAATAAATTTTCACGTTAGAGTTCCGCGCAATCCGCCAGTTGACAATATCATGTTTAAAAGTAAAGTTAATTATTTAACCATATTGGTCATTCACAGAAAGCTTAATAGGTAAATACTAATGTAGGAAAAATAAGTGTTCATTAATTTTAATTATTTTTTTTGGGAAAATTGAGTCTTTTTTTCTGGTGGTTACGTGATTAGAAACACCAATCAGAAAACGTGATGTCATCGTACAATATTTATAGACTTATAGAGTGTTATTGTTATTATGTATCTTGAGACAAGTAACTCTAAAATGAGTACTAAAGTAGAAATAGAGATTATAAAATTATACACGTGCTGAAGAAATTTCATAAGTTTCAACTGCGATTCTAGTAAATTCTTGAAACATAATACCTTTAAGCTTAGTTTTATTTATTGAATGATGACGTCACGCACGGTTACATGAACATTATGCAGGTTAGAGGAGAGGTAGAGTAAGGAGATGCAGTAAGGAGAGCTGTTCATATGTATGAAAAAGTATCTGTCGAAAAACATCAAATTAGTATGGCGCCACAGTAGCAAGTCGGTAAATTTTAAAGATACGCCAATAGTTGTTATTTTTCATTTACGCCCGCTTGGACAACTTTTCCCATTATTGTTCTTATTTTTTTTAGTTTTAATACTGTAAAAATTATAAGATCACTAAAAATATCATTCCCCTTTGCTACGCTAGCACCATTAAGATGGGTTCTGTAAGAGTTTCTTCCCTCCTCCCATAGATCAATTTAGATCGAATTACGGATAGGGAAGTAGTCAGATCGCGACTTCATTGCATACGCGGCAACATTCCAAGCCGAGGTTCGGCCACTTTGGCACCCTTGGGGCTTGTTGCCTTGCTTTTACGACTCCTGGCCTTAAGCGATCGCCCCCAAGCCCGGTGAAGCTGTAAAAGCCGTAATACTCCAGGGCTAATATTAAGAGTATAGTGAGGTCGAAAAATAAAGGTGGGTTTTTGAATTATAGTTTGCTACTAGCAGTTGGACACTTTTTCAACTTATCCTCAATATAGGATTGTTCTTCTTACGTCTAGCCTCCATAATGAACATAAAGATTGATGAATAAAACGTCATTCTACCTAAATTGAAGGCACAAGCTTTTAATTATTAAAAAATGTAAAAGTTCTAAGTTTATGTAAATTTCATTTAGTATGTACTGCCTGATCTCTGACCAAAGCCCATCTTTATTTTATTTTATTAATACACTTATATTAGTTGCATTTATAACTATCAATATAACAAAGTCTTAGATGTCAATTTTAGCCTACTTCTAATTGTCGTATCAAATTAAACTTTGTATGTAAATGTAGTTCGAATGACGACACAATAATTTGGTATCTTGGAGCTGATCTGATGATGGAGCCAGGAGGTGGAATTAATTGAAGAAGTGGAATATAATTTGTTTTGATTGAAGATTGGGCTTGGTAACGAGGGTCTGGCGATGGAACCAGGTGTACAGTGGAACACATCAGTGGTTACTAGCAAACCACTCGAGTTTAGGCTCATATGATTCGTTTTGACAAGTCTTGGTAAAAGTTTAACAATTTTTAGTGCATATTTAAAGCGTGATTTTAGTTTTTTAAGTTATTTAAACTTATAACATTTTAGTTCGAGTTTGATAAAAGCTTGTTTCTTTTTTTTTATAAATATTCTTCTGCATAATTTTTTTATTTGTTTCATTATTGCACGGTATTGTTTTATTTCCTTTATTTTCATATCCAGTTTCTTTTGACGTAAGCCGGCATAAACACAGCGTCTGGTGATCAATTATTTATTTTTCGGTGGTTGCTACTGTTTTTGGACTGTTACCGTCAGGCACAGTAAAGTCACTTTTACCTTAACAACCAAAACTACATGTAATTTGTAATTTATTATAATAAATCTTAAATAAATTATCTTCTCGATGCAAAGCCTTTGCTCAGCCGTGGGGTTTTTTTATCGCTGTATGTTTAGCGTAGTGGCGACATTCTCACCTACGTCACTCTTTAAGTGACGATGTGATCCAAGATGATAACACGCTAAACCTAGTGGAAGTCTGGCTCTCAAGTGCAGCTGCCGGAACACACCTATTGGTGCTTGGCGACAGATTTTCAACTTGAGGGTGGTAGGTAGCCAGGTGGGTATTATAAAAAGCCCTACCACCATGCTATGGTTTCTTCACGATGACTTCTTTCACCGAAAGCTCAGGTTCATTGCAGGGATTCGAACTCACGTCAATTGACACGAAGTCGTACACGCTACCACTGAGCCATCATTGCTTAAGAATACACGAACAATTCACAAATATTCAAGTCAATTTGTGAGAAAGTATACCACCATTAAACTAAAAGATAAGTGAGGCGTTAATCCTGGTTGTTACGATATGTTATTTTTTATATTCGATATTATACGATACGATATTTAAGTGTATTTGAATTACCTGAAGTGCTAAATATCTTATTTATTTGATCAAATTCCTAACAAGGACCACACGGTAACATTTAAGAGGAAACGCGATTGGCGATTGGCTTTAAAGAATACGGTATAGACGTTATTATGGGCATGAAATTTCTCAGCATATTTTAATTGCCATCAAAATAAACAGATTTTAAAGTCACAATATGTTTAAATTAGATCTTAATCTATACATTTAATAAAATTGAAGTGTCTGTTTGAAATGTCAGAATAACAGCTTTTTACTAAATGCATATGAAGATATACACGGTACCAATTACTACTAATACCGATACTAATACCAATTACTACGATTAAACCCATTATTTAAATCCTTGTCTGTCTGTCTCTTTGTTCCGGGTGATCTCCAAAACGGTTGGACCAATTTTATATGTGATAAGGAATAACTTAGGCTAATTTTATTTTAGAAAAAACAATTAGGGTTTGGCACAAAAAATTAAAAAAAATGTTTTTTTAGTAAGCGACCGGAGACGCCGGGTATTACATAACATCATTTTGATTACTACATCTATTTAGGTTGCTTCTTAGAGAAACTTAGATATTTATATTTTTAAACCTGTATAAGTCCCATCGACAATCTGGTTTCGATTTTCAGAGACTTCAGATTTCAGTAGAAAATTTAAGATGAACTATATAAAAGTATTTTCTAAATAAGTTAGATCTAATTAGCGAAATTGAATGCACAGCAACAACCTAAGCCGAGGTTTGGGTACTTCGATACTCTTATTCTTCTTAGCTTTTTCGGCCAAGTGCTCCTTTGAACCAACAGTTATAGTTAGTACGAAAAAGAAAAAATAAAACTTCTTGTCAGTTGTCAATGTTTCAAGCGAAAGGTTGAATTTCACTCAAATAAGTATTTTGTTAACTCTTAATTTGAATATTTTTTATTTTCGATTTTCATTTATATGTACAGAAAAAGTCGAATGATCCGGAATACGGTTCGGATCTTTTATTTTTATCTTCGGGTAAATCTCATTTCCATTTTTTCCAATTAAGTTAATATCTTTAATCTAAGACCGTTTGAAATAATGGACGTTGGTGAATGTTCCTTATGTACTTTGATGGTACTTTTGTAGATAATTAGGTTGGCAGGTCAAGGTCAGTCGGAAGCAATGATGACTTAGAAGTAGATCGCATGCTCTTCGGTAAGTAATTTTATTTATTGTAAGACTTCACTGTACTTCATGGTAAGCACAGTACAATCCAAAGAGAAGGGCGACCACCGAGAGGTTGAGAGATTCGTAATTCATCATCGGTCGCATGTAAGCTTTTCGGCAACTGGCTAATCTCGGAACGCGACAAACTAAGAGTCACAGTGACGGCTATCACCATGTGTGTTCACAGCCCATGTGTATTCTCTTGACATAACAAAGGCTCAAAATATCAAAATAGGGTCTGGCACCGTGGACTTCTCACCAAACTTCAGACGTACGGACTTCCCGATAACCTCTGCAACTGGATCTCCGGCTTCCTGCATGAACGCAGAATTCGTGTCCTCGTAGACGGATTCCATTTCTGGTTTTTCTGCATATCAATGATATGTTATAATTACCTTTAGGTCATACTCATTGCTAGGCAGATGACAGCACCATTCATGGGTGTTCTTACAGCAAGCCTTTAAGGAGTCGAGGAGAAATAGAAAAGAGACGGTGGGAACTTGTCATTCAGCTTAACCAATACTTGCACCGCGCATCTACATGGGGAGCAAGTAACTTGATTGACTTCAATGCTAAGAAAACAAAGGTGTGCGCGTTTTCTCCAAAAAAATCTCCATTTTCTCCCCTCCTCACTCTTCAGAATGTCTCACTAGCAATGCGTGATAGCTTGAATATTCTAGGCTTAGATATTCGTAGCGACCTCAACTCCAGGGATTACATCGGGAGTGTCATCTCTACTACATCTCGTAGACTCGGAATCCTCAACAAGATACGATGCTTTTCACGCAAGGTTAACTGTATTTCTTGTACAATGTGTTACAAGTTCAGCCGTGTGTGGAATACTGTTCACATCTCTGGGATGGATCTTCAAAATACCTTTACGATCCTCTGGAAAGGCTGCAGGGACGAGATGCCCACATTGTTAATGATGCAGACGTTACTAAATATATCGAGCTAATTTTCAATCTAATTCACTCCTTTCCTTTCCATAACAGAATTACACGCGCTGTGCTTTGGAGTCACAGTTTTACGGTAACCTCCATCTCGGCACGATCTAAAAAGTTCTGTATGTCGCTTATATTTGTTTGTTTGTTTGACACGTTCAAAAATGTTGAGAAAGCGTAATTTGGAGTATACGCCGTAGTCTGCAGTTTCGAGTAGTTACATCATAAATCAATATTCAAATGTCTGGCATGTGATCTAAATTAGTCGCTAAGTCAAATAACAGCTAGATTATTTTTAGTACTAGTTTCATTTGTACATAATCTATAGATAGGTATTTGTGAGCAGTTTTGTAAATTTTTCGCTTTATCGTTGCCTAACTTTAGGTTGTCTTTTGTACATTTTTAAATCGCAATTTTATTTTATATATCTTTATAATGTAGTATGCTGTGCAGTGTTTGTGCACTCAAAGTCCCGGCTGCTTTTGGCGTATGAAAATAAAAAGTAACCTATTAGTGAGAGCTTCTAAATGAATTTGTGTTACTTAAGTTTGTTAATTAAAAACCTGTTAGTCTTCATATATATATACTTATAATAAAACAGTAATATATAGGTAAATGCATTTAGAAGACAACTGTCAAGCCGCCATCTTGCTTCGCATTTCGCATTCAATTTCAGTAAATTATATACGATTGGGAAAAAAATAACATATCGTCGGTGATTGCAGCAATGACGGCTCAGTGGTAGCGTCTACGACTTCGTTCGATTGACATGAGTTCGTATCCATGCAATCAGCCTGACCTTTCGGTGAAGGAACACATCATGAGGAAACCATAGCATGGTAGTAGGGCTTTTTCTAATGCCCGCCTGGCTAGCTACCACCCTTAAGTTGAAAATCTGTCGCCAAGCACCAATAGTTGTGTTCCGGCAGCTGCACCTGAGAGCCAGTCTTCCACTATGTTTAGCGTGTTATCATCTTGGGCCACGTCGTCACTTAACATCAGGTGAGATTGTGACCAATACGCCAAACCTATAATGATAAAAAATGTTCTATATCATAAAATACATAAGCTAATATGTTTATTAAAAATCATGGACAAAGAGCAATAATTTGTGCGGCACATAGTGTTAGAACTTTGAATTCGTTGCAAATTTTCTAAATTAATAACCTAACTAATTGATTGATCATAATTACCCAGGGAAATCTATATCTCTTTTGGCCTTAGTAAATATTTTATTCAACGTAGACATTTAGGCTGCGTATCCATCAGAGCTGTGCGAGGCAGTTAGGCGATGAGAGAGCATAAAACCCTCTAATAGGATTACTTCATTTTCCAAGCCTCGCTTAGATCAGCTCGGGGTTAAAGGGCTAGCGGATTTGTACATACAAAAAGCAAGAGATGTCAGCGAGAGACGCGAGCGAGGTATATGTGCGAGAGACGCGAGCGAGGAATATGTGCGAGAGATGTGTGCAAAACGGTGTAGGAAAGTAGAGCAACTACACCACTACGCATCCTCGTACCGCGTAAGATTCTCGAATGGTTTTAGTGGAAACCATTAAACCGTTTCACCGTGCCGCTTCACATCCTCGCACCGCCTAGTTATCTTGCATATCTTTGGTGGATACGCAGCATTAAAATAAAAACATATTTATATAGTAAATGTTTTCATCGCTGGCAGTATAAATTTGAAATATAGTGAGTGAAGTTGGCACGTACACGATTATCTTCTCAGTTGAAACGCATAGTAAGTATATAGAGAAGGAACAACTAAGACTTAGGGCTCTTTCACTACGAACTGAAAGAGTGACATACAAAAAATGTGAAGAGAAAAAGAGAAAGATGTATGGGTTTCCTGTCTCTATAGCTGTAAACATTTTTTTATGTGCCACACAGGGATGGTAGATAGTGGCCCAATAATTATAGTATAGATGTCAAGTTGATCAAGTTGGTATTTGTAAAAAAAAAGTTGGCACCCTCAAATAAATCGCAAATACCAGGGACTTAGTACTATCATCGGTCCTCGGGAGGAACTTTTTTTAGTTCCTCAAACAAACAATAGGAGCCTTGACAGGTATTTAATGATAGTGTTATTGCGTACGATCTTAATGTTTACATGGTACCTACATGGTATAAGACCATGGTATAAGTACTTGTATTAGGAACCTCGTACGTCTATCATCCCCGGCGCCACTGTTCATGAGACAATTTCTTCGTGTTTTTTAAACGAGAATAAAGGTAATAACATTTTACTTTACATCTGACATTGAACAATCATTTGTTCGTGCATACAATGGTAAATTTTAAGGAAACTGAATAACATGTTAACGTTAATCTAAAATATCGCTATCGCACACCCGATTACACGATCTATCTGTCTAGTCTCTTCTCTGTCTCCGGTATAATATCGTAAACAATTTTTTTTACTGGTCTTCTCTACGATACGGGCATTAACTTAAGTATAAAAAACCCCTAAAAATATAAAATGCTTGTATCGCTTAAAAGAGCGTTTAGGTAAGTTATCGTCAGTTATCCCTGTTCGGTAAAACCGGATTTGCGGTGAGATAAGCCTCTTACGAGCTTATCTTGTGAACACGAACCAATATTTACAGTGTTATGTAATGTTCGTTCTGGAAACTGCATTATTTATGTAACGACTAAATTATAAAAAAGTCTGTAGGTACTGTACGTATTTAAGAAATAATACTTGCGTTGTAAAAAAAAAATCCAACTAAAAATTTTAACTCACGTGCCAATAAACACGATGAAGTTGGCTATTAGTGACAGTAATGTGAATTCGTTTTATTGTTTTCTTTAATTATTGATGTGTAACATCTTTTCTCTCGGTTCCTGGATTTTTTTTTGTGGTAGTGATTTTGGAATAGGGACGATAATGTGTTACATGAAACCGGGGAAGCGCGCGCTATTTCATTTAACCAATGAGCGCGCGCGGTTGCGGAGAGATGGCTCTGAGATGGTGCCAACCCATTTTGCGTGAGGTTGGTACCACGACGTACTGTCGGCCAACATAGTGTATGCGTGTGTGTGACGAGAAAAAGAAAGGGAAATAGAGAAGGAGAACACATCAGCTGTGCACTCATCTACAGTTATACAGTGTTGTGTATAAAATCTGTGGTTATATTTATATGTGTAAACTATAATAATAATTGTCTTTACTATTAACGTCTGACAATGTTCATAATTCTTAAAAAAATGCGAGTAAGTAATATGGAGTTATTCGAATAAATATTTTAGTGCGGATCTTTATTTTCAGGATTTAAGTTACTATTGCGTATTTACCACGACTAGAATTAAACTTGCACGAGCAAGCGCGCGCCTTAATATAGAATTACATATATTTCCATGCTTAGAATATATTCGACCAATAATATGACGAATAAATTGACTTCACATATATTTCATCATCTCAATTTAATAGTAGGATAACATGTCAGATGTTACACATCATATGCGACTACTGTAAAGCTCGTTTCCTTTTTTGTAATAATAATTTGACGCCGTAAAAATGATAATTGTTTTATTTTTATTGTAATAAAGATTATTTATACATCGTTAAATTATTTTATCACGATAAAAACGTCAGTGAAATTAATTCACATTATTGTCATTGATGGCTTACGAGTACTTCATGTCACATAATTGGGTTTTGTCCCGTTTTTTATACTTCCAATTCGGTTTTTATTTTAGATAGTGTAGATGTTCCTGGTATCCGATACGCAGTGTAGATGTGATGTGGTATTAGAATATCCGAAACAACTTTATCTTTAGATTTAATTTTAATTTCATTCCAACTCGAGGGTTGATAATAATTATGACTTCGATGCGGCGCGATGAATGCGCTGATAGGCTTTTGTTCTCTAATGACCCGTAATCACTTGAAGGAGCGTTAGACGAACTAGCCTACTATGGTATGACTAGGATAGTAGAGTAGCCAGTGACTCGCTACAATAGTACGAAGAATTATCAGACGCTAATTTGAATATTATACTATTTCATAGCTTATTTTATGACTTTTAAACAACAGATGTTATTTTTATGATGTGATGACGCCGACGGTGACGACGTCATCACCGGCAAAATATCTTATGACTTAAGTTTTTCTAAAAAAAAAAAACCGTTCATGTTATATGTCGATTGTCATACTTTGTGCTTGTGATCATACTACAGTGTGTACCAACGTTGTCATGTATCATGTAAGTAATTTTAACGCGATTTTCGTAATGTCTGAGGATATTAAGATTTCATTATTAAATTTAATATTTTACCAAATAAATGGCTCATAAGCGGCGAAGTTATTACAAAATCTCCTTGGTATTTAAATACAGTTAATAGTGGCGCAAATGTCTTAATACTCACAAGGGCTTCTACTGTTTTGATAGAAAATAAACTAATATAGTATAACTTGGTAGGAAAAAAATCAATTTTCAGGGAACGAAACTTATTTTTTTATTCAAGGACGTCAACACCAATGGCTTATTCACATCGTTATCTTATGCATGCATCTCTTGACACACCCAACTACAATTGACACTGACAATCTATAAACTACGGTGTTTTTATCGTTCGAGTATCAAGGCAAAGGTAATGTATTTTATGAGCAAGTGATGACGTCATGAAGGTAAAAATAGGGCATAGGATTTTCTCCAAAAAGATCTTTAATCATTCAATAATTTTATTCTATAATATTATGAAACTAACGTAGAATGCAATTCCTCAAATGTTTTTTAATTTAGATGTGATTCAAAATGAACAATCCCAAATACATTCATAAAAACTTTTACAAAAGAAAATTATTATCTTTGATATGGGATTTCTAACTTGGCAAGTTTTAAATATCATATCTGTACTCCGTTAAAAAAAAACACGCTTTTATTAGGAAAGACGATTATTACGCAGCGGTGTCCCGTTGCTCCGTAAGCGATTATTACGCAGTAATTATTTATCTTATTCATTCTTACTAATTTAATTGAGAATTAATAGAGTATATCTTAATGAGATAAATATAGTAAATGACATATATCTTCAGTCTATAAAATTTCAACAGAATCGGTTGAGTATGAATACATTTTTTTTTTAAGATTTCTTAAAGTATTATGGATAATAGTTAAAGCCCGTCAATCATGTACATGGTTTATACTTCTCGGGTACAAAATAACAATAAAGAAATTATTTAAAAAAAAGAGTATTACAGTAGTCGTATGTTATCCTACTATGAAATTGAGATGAAATAAATGTAAAGTCAATTTATTCGTCATATTAATGGTCGATTATATTTTAAGAATGGAAATATATGTAAATCTATATCAAAGCGCTCGCGCAAGTTTTTTTTAGTCGTAGTAAATACGCAATAGTAAATTATATCCTGAAAAAAAAAGATCCGCACTAAAATATTTATTAGAATAATTCCATATTACTTATTCGCATTTTTTTAAGAATGATGAACTTTTTCAGACGTTTAATGGTAGAGATAATTATTAATATAGTTTACACATATAAATATAACTTCCGATTTTATACACAACACTGTATAACTGTAAATAAGTGCACAGCTGATGCGTTCTCCTTCTCTCTTTCTCGTCACACACACGCATACACTATGTTGGCCGACAGTACGTCGCGGTACCAACCTCACGCAAAATGGGTTGGCACCATCTCACAGCAATCTCTCCGCCACCGCGTGCGCTTATCGGTCAAATCAAATAGCGCACGCTTCCCCGGTTTCTTGTAACACATTTCCCGATTCCCGTCCCGATTACTGAAAGTTGAATTGAAAAATTTTGTAGCTCATCTATTGACCAAGCTTCCTATGTACAATTTTTTATAACAATCGGTCCAGCCATTTTTGAATGCAATACGGACATACAAACAGACAGGCAATTAAATTGTAATGTCATATTCGTGATCACTGCCCTTAGAACTAGCTTTGCCCACGGCTCCGCTCACGTGGATTACAGAATGCTGTTAGTCGAGCGCACGCGAGAACTGTGTTGTCTCATAAATTCTTATTGTCGGTGATCCTTTAAAGATAGTAATATGCTATAGCTGACTTTTTTGTAGGTATTTTTAAGATCTACAACTATGTACGAGTAGTACATTAATTTGATATATTATCTCGCATGGTTTACTCAGCGTAATCCATTTAAGCGCCCCAAAAGCGTCTTTTTTCCGAATTGATTCACCATTATCGTCACTGCTTATTTCGTATGTTACTTTATCTAACAAAGTATATCCTATAACCTGGTAAGATAATATAGCTATAAATAAAATAAAAATGTAAATAGGATAAGTGATTTCGCGTGAAAAGACCATAAAAGGACAGACATACAATGAGATGTTAAGTTTTTAAATTACGCAAAAAATTAATGTACAGAGAGAGAACTACAGGTTTGTTAATAAAGATTGTTAGTTTTTCTTATTTATTATGATAAATGAATAAACTGGTCTAATGAACCAAACACTAATACCGAATGTGCTGCCATTTTATAAATATATTATCTATTAGATCAATATGTATTTTTGTTCGAAAAATATTGCCTTGTTTGAGCGAACAAATGTGTTTTTCGTCTTCGCTATATTTTATTTATCATTCTTACACTTGTGGGTAAGTTGTTTCTTGTGAGAGCTGAGTTGATACTTCTTATGTTTCATTCAGGAGACAATGAAAAAATAATTAAGTGAAACTTCTATGAGCACGGAAGAGAAAAGATTAGTCCAGGAAAAGCTGTTATTGAAGTGACTGTTTTGAAATATATAAAGTTTAATGTTACTTATGAAAACTTGAATTTAATGTTCTTTTTTATGGTTATAGGTTTAGCGTTGTGGCCACACTCTCATCTGATCTTAAGTGACGATGTGGCCCAAGACGATACCACGCTAAGCGTAGTGGGAGGACTGGCTCTCAAGTGCAGCTGCCGGAACACACCTATCGGTGATTGGCGACAGATTTTCAACTTGAGGGTGGTAGCTAGCCAGGCGGGCATTAGAAAAACTCCTACCACCATGATATGGTTTCATCACGAAGTTTTCCTTCACCGAAAGCACAGGCTGATTGCAGGGATTCGAAATTACGTCCATCGACGCGATGTCCGTGCACGCTAACACTGAGCTATTATTGCTTCAGATTAAAATTATTTTTAAAGATTTTAATATATTGCTGTACCTAACCGACATTATGTTTTGTAAGTTGATAACTTGATTAAATATTTAATATACTGTCATAGCGACGCCGACGAACAAGCGTATTGTGTGTACGCTTTACTTTATTTAAGTTTGAAATAAAACTTGATTAGGCGTATTTTGTGTCAATTGTATTAATATTATAATAACTACTTTTGTTTATACTATTTAATGCAAACAACTTAAATTTCAAATCACTTACAGTTACACGTAATTTTTTTTAAATGTGTTTTGTTGAACTATTTAATTCCATATTTTGCTGATTAAAGTCTATGAAATGTAATCATTAATACTATATATATTACAAAAAATGTCTGTTATAAGGACCATAGACTTACCCATAAGATTTTCCCCTACCAAAAAGTGCTCAACGCAGCTAAAGAAGTTATCATACACAATTAACATGCATGTCGGTGACGCGAATCCATAAGATTTTTCCCTACCAAAAAGTGCTCAACGCGGTTTAAGAAGTTATCATATACAATTAACATTAGCATGTCGATGACACGAACCCATAAGATTTTCCCCTACCAAAAAGTGCTCAACGCGGCTTAAGAAGTTTGAACTTCAAAAACAGACTCTTCTTCTTCTTCAGACAGCATTATTACCTAGGCCTATATATCTATCATGATGAAAAACAAGACACTAAGGCGATATACTATATTCCCTATAATAAATTGTTATGATTTCTTTACCGCTCGCTTTCGCAATTGGTGAGGTTAATTTACGTCTCTATATATTTCTTTGGTTTACTTTAAAGAATTTGAAGGATCTTCTTAATTACTAGATTTTTTAAGGTTATTCTCGGTCCTCGAAGTTCCTTCGGTGGGCAGGCTTGGACACGTCAGTTATTATTAGCACGCTTAGACTTGTCTCATTCCGAGAACAGTCAGTATTTATTCGGTCAGGAACCATTATCAGACTGGGTTCCAATCACTATGCATATATTGATAAAACTCTAACCAGCCGTAGTAAGACTTTTAAGAGAGGAAGGGCACAGATAAATTTCTTTGGAGATTTCTCTCTTCTTGAGCCAATACGACTGGTGGATTACCTCCACCCTACAGAAGATCGCAGCAAAATAACTTAGTGTAGTGTTCCTGCGGTGAGAAGGATTTCCAGAGCTCTTTGGTGTTAGGGGGAGGTTTAAGGTCAGCAACGCGCTTGTGATACCTATGGTATTAAAAACGTCCATAGGCAAGGGTAGCCACTGACCATCAGGCGGGCTGTATGCTTCTCGCTTTTCAGCATCAGCCAATGTATATCCAACTGTTGAAAAACTTGCAGTACAGAATGACAGCGATGACCGATGATAGATCGCCAATTACTCGGTGTTTATGAATTGCATTGTGACGTTTTTACCATACTCCTATAAAAAAGGTTGGGAACAACGTAGCAAATTTAAAGTCGCCAACTTTATCCGTTTTGCAAAGGAATGTTATACGAGAGTGCTGTGCAAATAGGTAATTAAATTTCGCTTCAGCTATTCGAGAGGAATGAAAACAAAACGGTACTGCGCTGAATCAATTGTACGTGACTGGAATCACTTCGTGGAGATAACGGACCGACAATACGTGAGTAATGAGTGAGTAGCGAAAAATGTGTGGGCCAATTAAAATTCAAGATTTTCGTTTAGCAATTCGTGCTTTGTTGGAGTTCTTTTTCTTTTCGAACTGACTATACTGTAATCCGTAGGGGCACTGGGTCTTTTACGGCTTATACAGCTTCACCAGACTTGAGGGCGAGCGCTTAAGGCACTCAGCCGCGAAAGCGTTGCAACAATTCCGAGGATGCCAAAATGGCCAGACCTCGGCTCGGACTGTTGCAGTGATTGCAAATAAGTCGCGATCTAACTAATTCCCTATCATTTGAACAAAACTAACTATACATATTTCTTCCCCCTGTGAGGAGGGAAGGAACATATGTATGTGTATTTGGTGATGTGAAGATTTTTGTCTAACTAACTAGGCAAAAAAAGAAAAAAAAAAAGTCCCTTACAGAACCTATGTACCTATGTATGATGCAGTGTCATGTGTGTCTGTGACAGCTAGTAAATGTGGAGTCACTGTATCGCGCGAGCGGTTGCTTGGCTCAAGGGCTCCATACCGATGGATCGGACCTAGGCTTGAGTTGCCGCAGAGGAGGGCGTGGGTCGTGGCGGGTTTGAAGTTCGTTACGGATATGCACATCGTATGTAATATATTATTTTGTTTGTGATTTATGATTTTTTATTTCCATCATCATCATCATCATATCAGCCGAAAGACGTCCACTGCTGGACATAGGCCTCCCCCAAAGATCGCCACAACGACCGGTCCTGCGCTGTCCGCATCCAGTGGCTTCCCGTAACCTTTACCAGGTCGTCGGTCCACCTTGTGGCGGGTCTGCCCACGCTGCGTCTTCCGGTACGTGGCCGCCACTCGATAACTCTTTGACCCCATCGGCCATCTGTTCTACGAGCTACGTGGCCTCCATAGCTTGCAGTGGGGTTCAGCAGCTGAGGTAGATACCATATTTAGATACATGCCAGTATGTCAGCTAAGTTCGAAATGGGTAACAACGGCCAGTGTGTATGTGGGAGCGAACAATAAACTGGAGAACTTTTGCCAACGATAAAAGAGCTGATATCTAACGGGTGCCAAGTTAATTATAGCTGTAGGAATGTGAGTTCTTCAATTAATTCTTAAAATAATTTCTTACAATCTTTGATATGAGATTTCTAACTTGGCAATTTTTGAAGTCAAATTTTTCCATATTAATTTATTATTAATTAAGACTTGCTAAGTTAGATCTCATATCAAAGAAAGTAACAAATTCTTTTGTAAAAGAATTAAATTACATCAATAAATACAGGAACTGCTATGGAACTTGGCACCCGTTAATTAATAGCTCTTCCATCGGTGACGATTATCCCGAACGTCGTTTCTACTGACCTTGGCCCTTTTTCACATTTATGTTTTTGCTGGTATTTATATTACAAGCAACGAAAAATTCGAGCAATCTACAACATGAGACTTCGCGAATCACAAAAGAACAAGTTCCTAAGAATTTAATATCTTAACTATTCCCTCTTAAAGCGTCCTTGATAATTGAATATACTCGTAAATTCATAAATACTTTGTCCAGCTATATTTTGTTAAAGGCCGGTATAGTTTATACTAGAAATAAACGTTTTTTTAGTTAATAGTTTTAGGTTCTACAATAAGATCCCAAAACATATTCCTGTTTTGCCAAACAATTAGTCCAAGGACCATATCAAGCAGTAACTGTTAGTTCATTCACAAGTTAGTGTCTTCTTAGGGACTAAATTGAATAAAGTATTTTTTTATTTGATTTATTTCACGTTTTTTTCCTAAATTGGCAACTGGTTCTCTTTATTACCATTACTGCCATTATCGAGTGTATATAGTTTCCAGTCTTATGACGATCTCAAGATCCTAACAAGATGGTGGCTCCCTTGTTAAATCTTTCTAGGGAGTTTTCGTGGCATCTCAGAATTCATGATCCACGTTATTATTTCCAATCTACTTCACTTGTGCACAATAACCAAGCATTATTATGCAAAATGCCACCTGTATTACACAATATAGGGTCAAATAACACAAATTTATGAATAAAAAAATGAAAACAACTACATGACAGTTTGAGATCCCGCCAAAAACTGCTTTGATTTATTTAATTTTAATGAAGCATTTTTTCTCTTAGCGCCGTGAAACCTTTTGCTAGTGTCATTTTGCGTTACCATATAAATGATGATCCAAGTTCAATTAGAGGTGGTACCCCTCCACCTGTACCTGTTTTACTTACCTGATAGAACAAAGTCTATTTTTACAAAATCTACTTGGAGAAGCCGATTTGTGTTTTAATACCTTCACGCTACAGAACATTGCATCCAAATACCCTTGTGTTCCTTATATTCCTGCGGTGAGTAGGATTTCCACAGTTCTCCGGGAAGGGGGTTCAACTTAGGAACTTGTTAGTGATACATCTGGTATTACAAGCATCACTAGGATATGGTAACCGCTTACCATTAAGCGAGTCCAACTTGTTTGCAAGCTTAGTTGTATAAAAAGCATCGGTTTATTACGGTAAATGTACTTAAAATTTTTTTATTCCTTGTGTGTTTCATCATGTTACAATACTCTCAGCTTACGCTTATACGGACATAGATTGATGGTACTCCTGAAAACTTTTCTTCCAATTTATTACGCTTTTACGTGCCCTTTTGTATGCCCGTCACTATACGTACAATGAGCCGTTGATCTGACGCTTGCTTTCTGACGAGGGTTGGGTCCTGTCGCGTCAACTTTACTGTGTCGCCGGCACTTTGCGCTTAATGAGTTATAAGTAAACGCATAATGGATGCTAGCCTAGATTTATTTTGAATTTCTCGGACAATAATCTTCTAGGACTTCCCTTTCTAGGTTATGAATACTTTTACGGTCTGAGTAAAAAACAAAACACCATTCTCGAAATCTCTGGAATCGTCTAGATTATTATTATCCATCTAAAAACATCGAGTCATAGGTTCGAGGTAGCACTACTTTTATTCAGATATCCAAAGCCTTATTCGCTTTAAAATAGAATCTATTTTATTTCTATGAATACTAACCACTAGCCGAACCCGTGTGTTTAATTAATGTCGCTATTGTAGCGCCACGTTGAAAATAGATAAGTCATAACAACGAATGTGCTACGTCGATTTTACGATCAGCCAGCCAGCCAGATAGAGACCGTGGTATTCTTAAACAGGAAATATAACCTTGTTGTTATACATTCACAACTAACTAACTAGCAAATAAATATATGTAGCATGATGATGGTTTACAAAATGAATTCTATGCTACATGGAATATGATTGAATTAAATTGTCTAAATGAAAAAACTACAATGCACGAATAGCTTTACAGTTATTCTTCAGTAACTTAGATTAATGATTGGTCCAATTTACAATAAGAAATCATTTATTTTAGATACCTACTGTAATGAGCGGCTATGAAATGTACTAAAAAATAGGCAAAAGAAAATTTCAATCAAGGATCACACCATATAATATTTAGATTCTTTTTATTCCAATTTTAATATTTAATTCACTCGTAAACAAATATTTTATTCAATTCAAATAATTTCAAACGATAGATAATAAATATTCATTTAAAAAAAAAATATATCGTCATTGCAACGAGATAATAGTTATCGTTATAGGTTTGACGTAGTGGCCACAATCGCACCTGATGTTAAGTAACTATGTGGCCCAATATGACACACTAAGCCTAGTGGAAGACTGTCTCTCAAGTGCATCTGCCGGAACACAGCTAGTGGTGCTTGGCGACAGATCTTCGACTTGAGGGTGGTAGCTAGCCAGGCGGGCATTAGAAAAAGCCCTATCACCATACTATGGTTTCCTCACGCTATGGTTTTCCTTCACTGAAACTTCAGGCTCATTACAGGGATTCGAAATCACGTCAATCGATGCGAAGTCGTCCACTCTACAACTGAGCCATCATTGCTTCAATTAGTTTTCTGAAAAGTACCTCAAAAACGGCAAAAAATGTATTACTTTTCCGGACCATATTTCAGTTGTCGTGGACCACCGATTGTATAGTATAGCTCTGTTTTTTTTTTGCTTTTCATTCTACACTATTATTAAAAAGCCGTCGCGGGAAACCTGACAGATGTGAAACAGTGAATATGCATAATTGATAAGATGCATAAAAGATAATATGCATAAAAGGATAGTTTATGAAAGAAAATAAATATGGCATAATCAAAAATAAACAGCGATGCGTCATCACACCGTATTAGATGTTTCATACTATCATATAGCGAGGCGACGCATGACGTGGCGACGCGTCTCCACACCTACATTCGGTCTGATCCGCCGCATTAGAAGTTTCAAATTAAAAAAAAAGCTTGAAGGATGATTCTCACTTGAGCCGTCGCAGCGTAAGACCTTCATTAATATTGAATTCAAAGATTGTTCCAGGCAACCTACTAAGTCGGAACCCGAAGAGAAGACAATTCTGGCTGCAACTTGTTGGACCGTGAGGATGTTCGAGATCAGTTACCAAGTCGCCTATGGGTTACGATAATATCAGACATGCGAGGCTTGAGGTCGCTATATAGGGGCGGTTGTAGGCCATTAAAAATAATCCCAAATAAACAGATATCCTTCTCACTTGGATCGTCAGTGCTTGCACTTAACCCTGATAACGCCCACAAGATCTGTTATTCCAAAACGACGATGTCCAGGATAATCCTGGTGTATCCTATAGCCTATCCTGATGTCTTTCCGACATATAAATTTAAGCCGTACATAAAAGACATACGGCTTAAATTAAGAATATTTTAATGCGCATTATTTGCGTCAGTTTTTTTGTCATTTTATATTTTCGTACAACTTACATTATTATCTTATCCTTTGTTCCGGTCGTGGTAACCGTATACTAACACGTGTACATAGATATTAAACAATTAATAGATATATAGACGAAACATAAACTACATAATCATAATTCAATTCCAATTGTCAACTGGTTGTTAGTCCTTTGTTTGCATCAAGACAAAAGCTTGTGTCAATATGTGGCATAAAATATTAAAGTCACAAAACATAATAACATGTTGTCTTGCATATAAATCTTGGCTAATTAAGCTAACTGAAATCAGAATTTGCTTTTTTAAGTTCATGCTTAAAAATAAATTGGAAAGGTTTACATGAGTTTTTAGCGGGATCTAAATGTGTCATGGAGTGGTTTTATTCATAAAGTGTTATTTGACCCTATATTGTGTAATACAGGTGGCATTTTGCATAATACAGCTTGGTTATTGTGCACAAGTGAAGCGGATTCGAAATAATAACATGGACCATGAATTCTGAGATGCCACAAAAACTCCCTAGTTTCTAACAAGGGAGCCACCATCTTGTTAGGATAATGAAATCCTCATAAGACAGGACACTCTATTCACTCGATAATTGTAGTAACGGTCTTCAATAAAGAGGACCAGTTGCCAAGTTAGGAAGACGAAGTAGAAAATATATTGTAACTTATTTACTTATAACTTGAGAGTATATCATACTTTTACTTAACCGTTTATTGAAATATATTAAATAATAAACATTCTATAAACTTGCAACAACCTGAAAATGTTTTTAATATGAAAAATTATTAGTATTAGTCTACACCTTTCAGCTGGCCTTAAATATTGATTTTTTGGTTAAGTAAGTCGGAAGAAAAAGCGCTCTAGATCTGACTTATCCGCTGGCTCTTGCGTAATGGTTAGTGGCACGTAAATACAATGTTCTATAAAAATATTGCTTCTTAGTATGTCCGGATGTTATACCTATCTCTTATGTATAAGTCACAATAAGGTTTTTTGTGACAAAATGTTATTGAAAATTAAAAAGTGATTTATGAGCATTATTATTAGATATGATATATTAATCTTTACGGACGAAAGTCACTTCATCATAAAGACAATTTTATGAAGATAAACTTTGCCATATATAGCATATTATTTGGATGCACAGTTTGGAAGATAATGGAAAATTAAAATAATTCAACGCTCAGCTCGGGTCTATGACTATAGATGTAGTGGCGCGAACGAGCCGTATGATTTGTGACGCATAACCCTGACCGCCCGATCGAAATATTATTGTCTATACTGAAGTATTCTTTTAAATTATATGCGAATGAAACCATGGGTCAACGCAAGTATTGAATATTAGACGTGTATTTAAAGACAAGAGATCAAGAGACAAACAGATCTATGATAGGTAGGATCAATTACATTATATGTCGTAGTTCATTGGAATATGTTACTTGTAATATTTATAGACCAAACGAATTGTATACATTTTTTAGAAAAATATTACCAGGAAACACTGTAAATAGTAATCTCTTTGTACATATATACCTATACTTGATAAGAGTTAGTGACGTTTAAGAGTTAAGAGTTAGAGATGTTTTCAAAGACTGTCGGAAATATTCGTAAGTGTTGTCATGAGTCTCTCGAGACTTAACTAGGTACCTAAGGAGTTCTTTAATTGATGTTTGTCGATTCGACTCAACTTTCGGCGCCTTGAGCTTATATTGTGATGTTAGGTAATCGTACTAAGTTTCTATTCTTGAGCATAAACATTTCTTATACCACAATAGTGTCCGACTTTTTCGCGACTACCATATACCGGGTCTTACTTTTGCCATAGTAGCCATAAAGGACATTGTCTCATTTCTGTGAAAAAAGTGTGTGTGTCAGCTCGATGCGTAACTAGAGTTGACTTCTCAAAAACTGTCGTGGAATCCATACAAATAATAAAATTGAAGTGTCTGTTTGTAATGTCAAAATAACAGGTTTTTGCTAAATGCATATAAATGTATACACGGTACGTATAACAAAAAACCCATTTTTGTCGGTCTGTCTGTTTGTTCTGGGTAATCTCCGAAACGGCTGGACCAATTTTGATAGGACGTTAACTGGCAGATAGCTGATGTTAAAGGCATAGCTTAGGCTATTTTTATTTCAGAAAAATAATAAGGGCTTCCGCATAAAAAATAAAAAACCTCTTTTTGGTAGTCCACGCGAGCGGAGCCGCGGGCACAGCTAGTTTAGAATATATACAGTTCGCAAGAAGAGTAAATAAAAGCATCTCTTAGGACGCATAATTAATGTGATTATTTAATTTGCCCCCGCGCGGCGTTCCCTCTCATTCCAACGGTCGATACGCGTCTGGCGTCTTTCGCAGCAAATTTAAAAGAGTTGATTAAATCTCAACATTATTTGAATACTACTAAAGTTAAAAATTATTTGCGTGATGTTGAATTATGTTGTACTTTTAATTGCACTCCTCATATTGTTTCATACCGTGCGCCTTATATCGTATCTTAAGAAGTAAACTCAATAAAAAAGAAGTCTAAAAAAGCGCGTTAAAAGTCATTCTTTTTTGAATGCGACCGTTCATAATAAAGCAAAAGTTCGCGCGCATCGTAAAAACTCAATCTCATGTCTTTTTAAGAACGCGCCTATTAATGTCGTCATAGAGTGTTTATGAATGTTACGATCCGAGTAATAATAGAAAAAACACTATTCCCGAAATATCTGGAAACGTCTAGAATCAACTCGAAATATCAAAGATGTAGTCGTCGGTTAGCATTTCATTTACTTACACATTAAATAGCTTATAGCTCCGATTGAGTAATACAACAAATAATGGTGTAAAAATAGAACACTAAACGATGACGTAAAGATCGAGGCATTTTCTTGTGATTTCGACACTCTTTTTATATTGATATTACCGAGCCAGGACAGTTCTGTTTTGGACAAAAAAGTGAAAAGAACAAGCGATAAAAACGAAGAGAACAACAGTATAGGGAGTTTCTATAATATTTTTTTTATCATTATATCGTTTGGCGTAGTGACCACAATCTCACCTGATGTTAAGTGACGATGTGGCCCAAGATTATAACTAAACCTAGTGGGCGTCTGGCTCTCAAGTGCAGCTGCCGGAACACACCTATTGGTGCTTGGCGACAGGTTTTCAACTTGACGGTGGTAGCTAGCCAGGCGGGCATTAGAAAAAGCCCTACCACCATGCTATGGTTTCCTCACGATGTTTTCCTTCACCGAAAGCTCAGGCTCATTGCAGGGATTAGAACTCATTTCAATCGACGCGAAGTAGTACACGCTACCACTGAGCCATCATTGCCAAATTTAACGGCATGTTCCCTACCCACGGGTATAATAGAGTTTATATTAGGTATACGATTTAACTTCATATAAATCTGTTTTACAAAATTTTATATAGTCACTTCTATACTTTTTTTTAATAAAGCATTAATACTGCAGTCTCGTAGTCCGCACCTTTTTTAGTGGGCGTTTTCATTAATAATTAAGTTAAAAATTGCTTCAAAAATAGCTGCCTTACATTTGAGCAGCTTAGTACTACATGCTAAGTGAGAAATTTATAGCTAATTAATTTAAAATACAATATTTTAAAAATACATACTTGCTGCTAAGTTACTTTCACTAACAGAACAGGGTTGTCACTAAAAGTAATTTAGAAGGTTTTTTTATATGTATTTTTTTTCATTTTTTTTCTTTTTTTTATGTTCTTATTATATACAACCTTAAAATGGCCCTCAGACACGGTGACATAAAAGTCACCAATACATTAACATTCATAACCTCAGCGGTGAGCGCTGAAAAAATGTAATTTAGTATGTATACTTAAAAACCGTAAATGTCTTCATGTCTTGCAAAGCTAAAACTAACTACATTGTAATTAGTCTTTAATTTGTTCTAATTAGTTTATAATAAATAATAAAAAAAAAACATATCTTAATCTTAAAACTTCTATACTTTATAAAACCCAGTACTGTGGAACCAGTGGGCTGTTAGAAAATTTTGCTATAAACAGCTTATTATACAAAAACTGATGGCAAAAATATTAAGGTTGACGACCCCTGCTATACATTTTCTAGGTATAAGTGTAAATGAATACGTTGAAACCGTAATCCAGCAAATCATACGGATTTACGAACAATGGTTCGTATTCCTCGCATACGATCAACTCTTTCAATTTAGAATGTAAGCTTTCCAAATATTCCAAATATTTCCAACAGGACCGTAGCTAGAGGCATCTTGATTAAACGTGGGCTTTGGCCTCCGGCCTCTTAAAATAAGGGTTTATTTTTAAATAGCTGTTTAACCCATGTTAAATTTATTCAATTAAGTTTTCATATATTTCACGAGGTCTCGTTGTTACAAGCTCGGTAACAATATAAAAGATAAAATAGAGAGTATTATTAAAAGTGTAAAAAACTGAAAACACGCTTTTTGAATTATGCACAAAAAATTATAAATCTTATTAGTCTTATAATACATCTCGTTACCAAGCCCAATCTATTTGACTTGACAAAACGAATCATATGAGCCTAAACTCGAGGGGTTTTCTAGTAACCATTGAAGAGTTCCACTATTCACCTCCTGGCTCCATATTCAGATCAGCACCAAGAAACCAAATTATAGTGTTGTCATCTGAACTGCATATACATTCAAGTTTCATTTCGATACGACAATAAGAAGTAGGTTAAATTTGACATCTAATATTTTATTACATTGTTTGTTAGTTACAAGTGAAGCTAATTTAAGCGTGATAAAAAAGCTTTCAAGTTACTTTCTTATTCATTTGTATTAAGTTACAGCATACGGTCTCCCCGACAACATGTGTACGTGGATCTCTAGCTTCCTGCATGAGTGTAGAATTCATATCCTTGTTGATGGGTACAGTTCGTAGTTGCAGTACATGCCAGTTGATGCAGGAGTTCCACTTGTTCTGTACTCTCGCCTACCCTGATTTTTATGCATATAGCATTTGATTGCATTCATTGCTATGCAGATGAAATAATGGTTCATTTGTATTACTGCAGTAAGCTAGGCGGGTTAAAACGAAGAGGATACAGGCAGATCTAATTACTGGCCTCAATCAGTTCTTGGACCTCGTATCTATATAGGGTATAAGCAACTTGGTTGAGTTCAATGCCAAGAAAACCTAGGTTTGCGTGTTTAGCGTTATGACCACAATCACACCTGATGTTGTGGCCCAAGATTGACTCGATAAATCTAGTGTGCAGTTATAGGTGTTTGGCGATAGATTTTTATCTCAAGAATGATAGTTAGGAAAATTGGAAAATATACTAACACCGTATTATAGTTTTATCGTGATGTTTTCCTTCGACGAAATCTCAGGCATCATGTTTTATTTTAAGGATTCGAACTCAAGTCTATCGACCTGCTGTTCGTACACTAAGCCATCATTGTAATATCCTCACATTTCTGTAAAATAATAATAATAATTAATCAACTTTTATAAATTGTGTTAGTTATAAAATACTTATTAATCTTTCTAAGCCAGACGTTATTATCAATAGAGCATTCGATAAAAAAAGATCATTCTCATGTGATTCTCGAAGCTTACTTGATAGACGAGGGTCAGACAGCTTGCAAGCAGCGGCCTATCCAATTCAGTCTTTGGGATTATAAAAATCATTTTCAGATTAATGCGAAATCCATTGAGCTTTTTAAAAGGAAACATTAAATAAACTATTATAAATTAAAAATCATTATATCATTAATTATCATAATTGTAAAATACCGACAACGTTTAAAAGAAGCTATTTTAGACATTGTTTGGTTACGTAATCGAACCAATAAGCTTTTGTATGTGTGCGTGAAACGCGATGCCTGTAGTAGATTCTAGACTTTTCCATACATTTCGATAATAGTAGTTGTTTAACACATATTGTTAGTGTTTATGTTAGTTATTCCGTTCCGATTAAATTAATATGTACCTTGGTGCACTATGATTTAATTATTAGAAGACTTGGCTGATAATATATTGTATAATTGCAAGATATTTTATGTATAATATTATAAAAAATACATGTTATCGCTTGTATGATGAAAAATAATTTCATAGAAACAAAAACACTCGGGGCGTTAACACATATCATGATAATTTTCATTTTGTAATGCAACTGCGTTTGCGAGCGTGAAAAGATTTACGGTTACTGAAGCGTGTTATTCAACGGCGTGTGTCTGTTATTTAAATACGAATGACGAATCCGTCGGCTTTAATATGCAAAACGCGTTTGATCACGGGCTACGAATTTACATTGGCAACAACCGAACAGATTCTAAAACTAGACAGAATTATATGGATATAATATTCATTGACGAATGACATTATTACGCCCGTAGATATTAAAATGCCGTAGTGTTTCACGAAAACAATATATTCGTACTCAAAGAAGTACAAATTAAAATAAAACAAACTCATAAATCGCTCTCCGAATGTACTCGCTGAATCAACCTGTATGTACTCACGCAATAAGCTTGTATATTCCTCTTTTATTTCGCATATTGTTGCCACTTCGCTTTCGAATTTAGAACTACCGTGACTCACAACAAGGCTTGCTTATATATCCAAATGATTCGATCCCGAAATCTCTAGAAGGTCTCTGAACTCTTAACATGTTGTAAACAACTTACGTCATCGCTTTTAAAACGAGGGAACGTTTTATTTATAGCCCATTGCTTGTTGACAGTTGTAGCGATAAGGCTTGCTATGTGCGTCGTTGAACATACGACTACATGACACACGACTACACTATGATAAATATACGGTATTTCCGTTACACTCCGGAAGATTCTTGAGATTTTCGAAAATGGTGATTCTTTTTCTATTTTTCTCTTACTGATACCGTAGCAATATTATTGTCTCTATATACAATGGGCTTATGTTTACGAGACTTGGGGCTTAATTTACATATTATTAAACCAGGTACAGATGGAAACCCGTGTGACGTAGTAATAGATTATTAGTTCCATGATTGGGTCAAATCAGATATATTTGAGAAAAAATATTTTGGAGTTAGAATACATTTTAATCGTTTTTATTTTATTGGGTTTACTTCTAACTTACTAACAAACATTGTAATAAAATCTTAGAAGTTAATTTTAACGTACTTGTTATTGTCGTATCGAAATGTAACTTTGAATGTTTTTTTTTATATTACAAAGTTGGCAAACAAGCACATGGCCCGCCTGATTATAAGCGGCTATCGTAGCCTATGGATACTTATAATACCATAGGTATCACGGCTAGCGCGTTTCTGACCTTGAACCCAAGGATTTCTGGAAGTCTACTCACCGAAGGAATACAACACAAGGTTATTTTCCAAGGCGATCTTCTGTGCGGTGGAGTATTGATAGTAGTAGTAGTGGTGTAGCCCGAGTAGTGGTATTTCACCACTCGGGGTGCCCCAAGTAGAGAGAAATCTCCAAAGAAATTTCACTGCTCCCTACCTCTCTTTGAACCACCCTTGCTCAAAGTAGCTCTGGAAACCCTACTCACCGCAGGAAGACAATACTAGTTCATTTGACTGCGATCTTCTGTGGGGTGGAGGTATTCCACCAGTTGGACTGCCCCAAGTAGAGAGAAACCTCCAACTAAATTTCCCTGTGCCCTATATCTCTCTGAAGCTCCCCTACCACAAGGAGCTCTGACTTATGAGTTATATGTAGTTAGGATGACAAAACTATAATTTGATATCTTGAAGCTGATCTACTATGGAGCCAGGAGGTGGATAGTGGTACTCTTCATTAGCTACTCGTAAACCGCTTGAGTTTTAGTTTTTTAAATAATGTTTTATTAAACTAAGCTAACTTTAAATGCATTATGTATCAGTAAAAAAAACATAAATGTGAAATGAGAGCCAAGTACAATATTATGATATATGCCTTGGTTGTTGACTTCAACGACAAAAGAAGTGAGATCTTAACGGGAGCCAAGTTGAATGGTCTGTCCTGAAATTTATTTATAACAACATAAAATGTTTTATAACAATTTAAAATATAATTTCTTCTTATAACTTAGGATAATATATTGAAACCTAAGGGTGTGCTTTTGCTAGTTCGAATATACGAAATATTATTAAGTACCTACTAAAACAGTCAGTCAGTCATGTTCGATGGCTAATTTTTACCAGCAAGCCAAATTTTCGGAAGAACATAATAAGAACTTACAGCTTTGGAACTTGCAAAGGCTATATGTAATATAATTCGTATTTTCGAACTAGCCAAGTACAAGATTATTCACTAAAGATATTAAAATAATCAAATTGACTTGTATTAAGTACGATATACGAGGAGAAATCAAAAAGTAGTGAGAATGAGATAGAATATAATTACTGTTGATAACTTAATAATTTATTTTTCTACATAATTTCCGAGTCTCTCTACACACCGAGTCCAGCGCTTTTCCAAGGCTTCAATCCCTTTCACAAAAAAAGTTTTGTCTTGGTCCTGCAAAAAGCTCTCCACGGCATCCATCACCTCGTTATCGTCTTCGTACCTGTTTCCCCTTAAATATTTTTTCAATTTGGGGAACAGATAAAAATCGATAGCCTCCAGATTTGGTGAATAAGGGGGGTGGTCAACCAATTCGAATCCAGCTTGCTGAATGGCAGCCATCGCAACTGCCGACCTGTGCGCGGGTGCGTTGTCGTGATGAAACAGCACACCCTTCGAAGTTTCCCTCTCTTTTTCTCTTTGATGGCATTCCTCAACTTGGGAATTAAAGCTACATAATATTGGCCTGCAATAGTGATTCCACGCTCCAGGTAATCAATCAGCAATATCGCTTCTGAGTCCCAAAATGTTGAGGCCATAACCTTGCCAGCCGATGCCACGACACGAAACTTCTTCGGGGTCGGTGATGATGGCCGTTTCCATTGCGATGATTGCTGTTTTGTCTCGGGATCAAAATGATGGACCCATGTTTCGTTCATTGTTACGAAACGAGACAAAAAGTTTTCAGAATCTTCTTGAAACTTGTGCAACAATATCTTCGAAATGTCAAGTCGATTTTGTTTCTGACTGTCGGTTACCATTCTCGGCACACATCTTGCGGAGACTTTTCTCATATTCAAAGATTGTTTCAATATGGATTGAATACTTCCATATGAAATGCCCGTTTCTTGAATTAAGTATCGGATGGTAACTCTTCGATCGCTCAATACAATTTTCTCGACTTTCGCAACATTTTCTTGGGTGACTGACGTCGATGGACGGCTGCAACGATGTTCGTCTTCCGTGCTCATTCTCCCTACTCGAAATTGAGAAGCCCACCTTGCGACAGTGGAATACGGCGGAGCAGACTCTCCTAATGTTGCCTCCAAATCGCAATGAATCTCTTGCGTCGTATAACTTTTTTAACAGAGGTATTTAATAACGGCTCGTACTTCGTTTTTCTCCATTTTCGAGAACACGTTCCGAGACGAAACAAACAAATGACTACATTCAGAAAAAAACAAAAGAGAATCGAAGATTTCTTTGTTTATTAATATTACAAATATTTATCTGAGCTATGCCTGCTAGTATTTATTTATTTATTTTTTACCAAGGGGTATGGCGTTCCCACTACTTTTTGTTCCCTCCTAGTACGTAACAATGCGTTTTACCCATGCCAATGCTTTAACTTCATTGTAGAGAAAACGTAACACATATAATATTTTTTCAACAACACACGGTGGGTAATATATACCTTCGGTAGTTATTAGTAAGCTTGTCACTTCTTTTATATGGTTGTACAAATGGTTAGTACAAAAAGCATGTTATAATTGTGTGTACTTTTAATTTGTTTAAACTGTCTGCCTGTTTTTTATTTAATTTGTACGCCTAACACGCAAAAATACAATCAATTAACTACGCCTATTTTCTTATTCAACTTAACGAGCAACAAAGAAAGTACCCTAATTGATGTGTTTAAAGTTTTCTATAGAATATCAAAATTTATGTCGACGTTGTAAAGTTTCTATATGCGATGGAAATTAAAGTGAATGTTATACACTGGCTACTTGTAAAGTTTGTGCAGGAACGTATCAAGAAACTTCTTTCTGAAGCGAAGCGTTTGGAGTGGGGGACCTAACTAAGAAAATTTGAAACTTCACGAACGAGAATTGCAGCGCACCTCATTGGCTGCCCAGCGCCTATTGTCTTGTTCATATGAGTGAGTGAGGCGAATTTCTAGAGCGAACGAGTGTGACAATGTTAAAGTTATAATAATAACTTAACCTCAGATTTTGTTTTATTTTAATTAGCTGGGAGGTTGGTTTAGGCAACTGTGACCGATTGGATCAACCTGATTATCTGTTGATATTCTAATTACACTATGTAGGACTAGTTCAAACTGTTATCTGTTGATATTCTAATTACACAATGCAGAGCTGGTTCAACCGGATTGTCTATTACCTCTGCTTAATGAGGGTGTTTTGGGATTGCCTCCAAGTAGCCTCCAACGCTCCTATACTTGCCACTATAGCCACCCTGATCCTTGCTTGACTGATGTCAACAATGAATGAAATGAATGAACAAATGAAAATTTTGATGACTTTTATAAAATATTGCTACGACACCGCCTTCCCATTGGTTAAATTGTATAAACATTGTAAACGAAAGACATGGGTTACAAAAGGTATTAGAATATCAAGAATAAATCTAGAAAAACTACAAATGTTACAGGATTTTGTACCTAGCGAAATCAGAAACAAGAAAATTAAACAATATAAATATATATTAAGTAGAGTTTTGAAAGCAGCTAAAAGACTTAACTTTGCAAACCGAATACATAAATCGCAAAACAAAATAAAAGAAACATGGAAAATAATAAAAGAACAAACTGATACAACTAAGTCAGAACGAGGAATATATAAACTTAGAGATACTAACGGTAAATTAATAACGGATGCTTTGGAAATAGCAAATACTATTAACATATTTTTCAAAAATGTAGCTTTAGAATTGACACACAATCTGAATATAAGTGTTGACAAGTGTAATGATTATTTAAGTAAATTAACCAAATCTGACAAGACTATTTGCTTCCGTGAAATATCTAGTAAAAATCTTAGGCTAGTTATAACTAAACTAAATAGTAAAAAATCTACGGATGTATATGATATGGACAGCAAAACAATAAAAGAAATTATGTTAAAGAATGAAGATCTTTTCCAGTTAGTTCGACTAGTCCTCAATAATTGTATTCAAGCTGGAATATTTCCAGATACACTAAAAACAGGAAAGATTATACCAATTTTTAAGAAAGGAGAATCTACTAATATCGGAAATTATAGGCCGATATGCATACTCCCAGTGTTGTCAAAGATATTAGAAAGTGTAATTAAAGATAGAATAGTAGAACATTTTGAGTCACATAATTTTTTCACTAATGTTCAATATGGTTTTCGCAAGGGTAGATCTACGGAAATGGCTATTCGTAAAGTTATCTATTATGCATTGGATGCTCTTGATGGGAACAATGAATGCTTTAGTATTTTTTGTGATCTATCGAAAGCATTTGACTGTTTAAGGCATGATATTTTGATACATAAATTGAAATATTATGGATTTGAGGGTAAAGAACTAAATTTAATGACTACTTACTTAAATAACAGAAATCAAATAGTTAATATAAACGGAGTAAATTCGGAAATGGTAGTTTCGAGGGTAGGTATCCCTCAAGGATCCATTTTGGGACCGTTATTGTTTTTAATTTATATTAATGATTTACCAAGTTGTTTGCCGGATTGGGCATTGATAACGTTGTTTGCTGACGATACTCATATTGGAATTAAAGATAAAAATAAAGAAATAGCAGAAATAAAAGTTAGAGATATTATCATAAAGCTAAAAATATGGTTTGAAGCTAATGGTATACTGTTGAACAACGACAAAAGCGTTATTCTAAATTATAAAACAAAAACAAACCAAGCTTCCAATAGTACAAAAAAAGACGTAACGTTTCTAGGATATGATCTAGAACATACAATAAGTCATCATAAACATATAGATAAAGTTTGCAATAAACTAGCAAGTGCAAATTATGCTTTAATTAATTTAAAACCTCTCGTCGATAAAAAAACACTATTGTTTGTTTACTACGCATACTGCCACTCTACCATAAACTATGCATTAACGGTATGGGGTAACGCATCCGAAATAAATAGAGTTTTGATTTGTCAAAAACGTGCAATAAGAATTATATACGGCGTTCACCGACGACAATCTGTTAAAGAACATTTTAAGAGAAACAAAATTATGACAGTCATTTCCCTTTATATCTATAACTCGCTGCTGGAAATACATAAAGAAAAAGATAGCTTACTTAAATTAAAAGATATCCACAATTATAATACGCGACAGAAAGAAAACATAATTTCAACTAGAACAAGATTGGCAAAGACGTACAAACAAGGAATAAATTTAAAAATAGATATGTATAATAAAATACCAGAAGACATCATTAAACTGCCGTATAATGAATTTAAATTACATTTAAAAAAATACTTTGAAAATAGTCCATATTATAATATTAAAGAGTATATGGCATCAAAAATAATATTAGTCGAATGAGTAATATATAAGTAGGGTATTAATATTTATTTATTTTGCGATTTTATTATTATATTATAGTTTTGACAAAATTTTGTATAGTGTTATCGATTTCACTGTGTATTGTAATATTGACATATCATGTAACATTACCGTTATAATATGATAAATAAATAATTATGAATTATGAATTATGATGGAACTAATTACTGTCCGCAAACATTCTGAACTAGTTATCTTATCACCACCCGTAGGCAGCCTCGTTATTGATTAACGGCAAACTGGACAATAATATGATATAAAAATATTTCTTGGATATAATACGTTCACTTATCAATCTGTTGTTCGCTCCGACCTAGTTGCCGTCGGAAGTAATAATCACTTAATCACACGAGTTCGGCTTCCAGCATAATTCTTCCAACTCTCCGTTTTTTCCTACACCAATCGGTTTCGGCCTCGCCCCACGAGGCCCACATTTTGCACTAGTGTTACCAACTGCTATTTTCATTTGGTTACCAATGTTTTCGCTTTCGCGAAAGCTTATGCGTGTCGCGTTACGGTTTCAGCCTGTGTATATATGGCAATCAAGTGGGGTGGTAGGGATCCGTTCCCGACTGGGTCGGTGAAAGAGGTAAAATACTGGCCGGGAGACCGTTCCTTAGCTTCACAGTCCGGCAAAAATATAACGTAGATAATTCTTTTTGTTAGGTTACCGTAAGGCTGTGGCTCCGAAGCCCAGCGCGTGAAGTTATTTCGCGTTATTTCCAGCCGGTTTGTGAATGTCTGCTTCTTAACGACCATACCGTTATTCTTAGATTATACTGTACGTGACATCAACACGATCCAATGAGAAATTTCTTTGGAGATTTTTCTCTACTTGGGGCAAGGGGTACAAGGTCGGCAACGCGCTAGTGATATCTATGGTATTACAAGCGTACATAGGCTACGGTAGACACTTACCATCAGGCGTGCCGTGTGCATGTTTGACCCCTTTGTAGTATGAAAAAACAATTCAATTTGACAGGGTTGCATATAAAACAATAACAAACTTTTTGATTATTTGACGACATAAGCTTTCGTGATATTCTGTGTTGGGGGTCTGATACCCGTAAGCCCCGACTCAATTCGATCCTGTATCCTTATACACGTTCATATATTTCGTATATGCTGTTAACATTATTGCGTCATGTAGGTATAAATTTAAATTGCTCTTCCGAAACTTGGGAACTCCGGAGTGAAAATTTGTAACTAAGCCGTATTTCGGTATAATGTACTACATCTTACATTAAGTGACGATGTGGCTGAAGATGATAGCATCCTTAACCTGAAAATGGGATTAATTGGCAAATTAAGCTGCCGGGTCAGGCCTGTAGATGATTGGAATTTGTTATATAGTAAGTACAATACAATACAAAAATCACGGTGACCACCTTTAGGTTGTCACCACCAGTTGTCGGTGACATATGAGCCTGCAAGCCTTTATACAGACTGATCCTAAAACGTGACATATCAATAGAATTACTGTGCAGGGTTTATCACCATGCGTATGGTGTGCCCTATCCCTACCCTACCCTTACCTTACCCATAACCTGCTTGATCCGCACCCTACCAATACCTACACATATTCTACTCATACCCTACACATACTCTACCCATACCCTGCCCACACCCTGCTCATACCCTACCCATACCCTACCCCTACCCTACCTCCTACTTGATAACTAGATATACACTGGCTGGTCCCGGAAAGCAACACGCCTATGTGTTACTAGTGTGGGTTTTAACTCTTACTGTATGGTGGTCGTAATTCAGTCAAAAACAGTTCAGTCCTATCACCCGGCTAATTATTGTTCTACTAACTCTCGAATGAATTCTCTGTGAGGACGTATTAAACAAAATAATTTCTTAAAAGGCATAAAGAGACGACATTTCTTTAATGCGCAGAAAGCTTGTTCATTGTTAATTAGGCTTTCAAACAAATGAATGTAATTAACTTTAACAATGAAGTTAGTTAGAAAAAAAAAATTTGGTTTTATTGTAATTGTATTTAAAAGGAATTGTATAATCGGGGCAGTTGAAAAATATGATATCATGAAGAATGATGTCATCTTTATCATCAATTCGATTAGGTAACAATTAGAGATTATATGTGTAGAGATTTGAACGGTCCGACAAACCCTTATTTCAGTATATATAAAATAACTGTTTTCGTTCTGACTACTCTTTTAGCCTCAGACGGCTTTTACAGCTTCACCGGGCTTAGGCATTTGTTGTTTGTCGTATTTAAACGGATTTCTACTATAGAAGTCGAATGTATCCGAACGAAGACGAAGACATTACAAATTATGACTTTAATAAAATGTGTTAATCCAGGTTAAAAACTATAATTCGTTTAATCGTTTTTGCGTGACTGAGTAACAAACATACAAACTTTCACATTTATTATATTACTTAGCTGTACCCGCGACTAAGCTCGTGTGGACTACAGAATCTCGTCGGGCAAGCACATGTCCAAATCGTGCTGTTCCCGCTCAAAACATGGAAGACAAAAATGCTTATTGTGGGTGATCCTTAGAAGATATATATATGCTATCGCTGAATTTTTTGTAGGTCTTTTTAAAATCTATAATTATGTAGAACATTAATTTGATATATTTCGTATGGTTTATAAGTCTCTCTGTGTAAGTTATTTAAGCGCCCCCAAATGCGACTTTTCTCCAAATGACACCATTATCGTCACTGCTTATTTCGTATGTTACTTTATCTCATAAAATATATTCTATAACCTGGCCAGGTAACATAGCTATGAATTAAAGAAAAAAGCATGTAAATATGGTAAGTGGTTCTCGCGTGAAAACATATATTAAACGGACAGACATACAAAAAGACGTTGTGTTTTGTAATATGTATAGAAGAAGATATAGATGGTAATATAGTAAAATCTATAGTCTATGAAGTATTCTAAATTATAACACGGCGTCACCTACAATATCTATCTTCTAACTTCTTAGTATGAACTATGAACTTCTTTGCAGTTATGACACTTTTAGTACCTTGTAAAATTATCTTGTCTAATGAAGATCGAAGTTCTTAGTACCGTAATATGGGAAAACTAAGAATGGCGAGGTAAATAGGAATAAAAATCTACTTTTCTAAAACGTTCTGTTATTGTTATTCTATTTAAGAGAGAGAGCAACATTTTTTTGTTTTTGAATTAGTATATATTTTTTGCTTCTAGCTACACTAAGCATTTAAGCCAGCCAATCAGATTTCACGGAAAAAGACACGTTGAAAGTGAGGTCGTCGTGGACACGTGAATATTGTACCTCTAAACTTTAAGTTTTTGATGAGTTATATTGAGAAAAAGTGTTAAAATGGATGTAATAATTAGCATAATAGTGGATTGTGGCTTCAAAAAACGTGAAGGTAAGTATATAATTGCGTAATTTCATTGGAAATCTTGGTTTAGTCGAACACTTATTTTTAGGTTGTTTTGGAGATAATAGGAACACGAAGGGGGAAATTGATTATAATTGGAATAACATGGAATACTTGGTTTGACTAAGAGGTAAATTGGAATTCCAAAATAGGGTTGTCAAAAACTTAAAGTAGTAAATTAAAGTACATTTCTTTTCGTATTCTATGAATAATGTTATTTACACTTTTATATACACTGCTAAACATCTTCCTTAATAGTCGCTTATATGAATATTATTTTATGTAGATTTTAACAAACGTTATTTAAGTATAGTACATCAAACTACTTAGGCAATAAAAACCGTATTGTTTTATGTTGGCCATAGACCATTATTTCGGTACTTCTATACTTACCTCAGACAGGAATCAGAATCTGTCATCAACTATTTTTTCTTGCTTGACTTTTTTGCTTTTGATTTTTCCTTCATTCAGACAGGCTATAAAATACAAATAGTGCAACAATTTTTTATCAAAAGTTATAATGTTTCAATGTTTTTCAGAATACCTCGCAACTACGTAGCTAAATCAGGTGCTAAATGTTATAAAAAATATGACGATTTAATAATAAGACAAGCCCTGAATGAGATAGCGTTGACCAATAATAGCTTAAGTGACGTAGATGAAAAGTATAACATGGAAAAATCAGTACTATGCCGGCATAAAAACCGAGAAGTTAAACCTTATGATAGGCCAACAGCACTAGCCAAAGAAGAAGAGCTATTTATAGTAGAACATTTAAATATCTGCGGCGATTGGGGCTACCCGTTAGATATAACAGACCTTAGATATATAATAAAGATGTATATAGACTCAATGAATATTAAGCAGAACATATTCAAAAATAATATCCCAAGTATAGACTATGTTAATGGGTTTCGGAAGAGACATGCAAATAAAATATCTCAAAGTATATGCCAGAACATTAAGAGATTCAGGACAGCAGTCTTTCAGAAACAATAAAATAATATTTTGACGAATTGGGAAAGTCTTTGGAGAACTTCTCAACTTATAATATAATTAACTATGATGACACGAATCTGACAAATGATCTTGGTCGCAAGCATTAAGACAGAGATACAAGTACCCAGAACGTATAGTTATTTACTCAAAAGGGTCAATGATGATGTCAGCCACATCAGATGGTGATTTCCTGCCGCCTTATGTCCGTCTATAAGGCAGCACATTTATATGATTCATAAACTATGAAGAAGCCGCATAATGCCAGGTATAACAGGTCTTCATCTGGCTAGTTCGATCGCGAAATTTTTGAGGATTGGATCAAAACGATAGTTGTACCTTTTTTTGAAAAGAAAGAAAGCAAGTAAATTTTGATTTGGGACAAGTTGTCCTCTCATTTGTCCATTGATGTGAAAAAACTATGCCAGGAAAAAGATAATCAATTTATTTTTCTGTCCGCGAATTCGACGCACTTTACCCAGCCCTTAGATGTGGCAGTTTTTAGACATATGAAAATGATTCGGCATCATTTATTAGAGATATGTAAAAAAATTATGATGGTAGAACACAACCATGTGTCCCAAAGGGATGCTTTCCCCTGCTATTAAAATTGCTAATGGATGAGCTAAGTGTGAATGATGATAAATATTAGAGCCGGTTTTATAAAATGTGGAATTGTCTCAATAGATCCTAAACAAGTTCTAGCAAGGCTTCCTCTGCAAGAAAAGAACGAAGAGGCAAAAATAACAGCTTTTAAAGAACGTTTTATAAATGGTTAAAAGAGATGCGATATGGAATTGGATTGAAAAATCTTGGATTAGAAAATCCAAAAAGAAGAGAAAGCTGGAAGTAGTAGCAGGAAGAAGTGAAATGCTAAGGAAATAGAAAGAAATGAAGACACGGAACATGTGAAACCAGAAAAGGAAAGGAGACTAAAGCAAACAAATAAATCAACTCCAAAACCTATGTCTTTAAAAAGGAAGGGTATCGGCAAAAAACAAAACCTAAATTTGACAAACATTCCGACATAGACGACGGTGAACACAAACATTTCAATATAAAATATGCCGTCAAAGCAAAGATATAAATGACAATAATATATTTGAGATGCCTGTTGGATTAAACGATCCTAAATATTGATTCTGAAACCTTTTGAGTTTTCCATTAAAGACATACCAATTATTTTCGCTGAAAATTTTGCTTGCCAAGAAATTACTATTTTGAGAACTGATGACGAAGACCAATAGAACCAAAACCTGAGTTAATGAGACCTTGGGAAAGAAAATGGAAATCATCAAATAAAAACATACACATATAAAACTTAAATTGTCATTGTCTTTAAAGAAGAAACTAATCCACTTTACACAATAGCGAAAAAAGTAAAATAACCAGTTCAAAGAGAGAAAGAATTTTGAGTACCGAAGAAATTACAAAAATTTTGGAATAATAATTTAATTTCTACTTAATTAAACTAAAACTATTTTTTTTTTGTTGATTTCAAAGAAGAATGTTTAAGTTCATAATTTTTTTTAGATGAGTTTTTTTTTTATTAAATTATTTGATACCTAAACATAATCTTTCAAGCTAAACATTTAATAGTTAGGTTTAAGTTTATAAATAAATACGATCTCATTAAGATTTTTATTAAACACAAAGCATAGTTAGGCACATAATATAGGTACTAAAGTTTTTTTTTTTCAAATTAGGTAGGTAGGTAGGTAGAGATCTATTATTCTAAATTTTCACGCTCCACCACTAAATTATATACGACGATAGCTTAGCATGTAGGTCTAAAGATGTGTACGGCGTGCACATTGAGAATGAAACGGGTGTCAACCAGCTCGATGGGTCGACGACATTCCAAAAGTCGTGGGTCACACCTGGATAAGAATAGCTCAGGACTGGGACGAATGGAGTATAGGTACACGAAAAAAGGCCCATACTCAGGCTGGAAGGCTGAAAATGATAATAAAGATAGGTACTTAGGATAGATAGAGTGACATCTAATATATGGATTAACCTCTCTATCGAACTATTATCCTCGGAAGGGGTAAATTGGAATCCAATAGGGTTTATGTTGAATTTCTCAAAATATGACAATAATTTAGGAATCTAAAATTACTTAACATCTAAAATAGCTTATCACACATTCTTTAGTATACCTTAAAATACCCTATGAGTTACGGAAGAAGGTTTAAATTCCAGTTGAAAGTAAAGACTGGACCATTTAATCCCGGTTTATGGTACCAGGCTATATTATTTCCATAATTATATGTTATCTAATAACTTTCTAGAAACATCTCCTTTAAAATAATAATTAAAACGTTAATATACTTTTACATTTGAAACGAGGAATACTTGAGACAAGAAAAGGAACAAAGCCGTGTTTTAGAAAGCGGCCTAACAAATAAGACAATGTCTAAGACGAATGGAGCAATTCGAGAGATTGCGAGGAGCGCGTTTGAAAAGTGATGTACGTTTGTTTGATATAAGTGATAGTATATAGCGTTTTGTAATCTATACCTATAAAGGTTGACTAGAGCAGAACCCAGACTTTAAATAATAATGAAAGATTAATTATTGTACTTATAATAAAGTACAAAGAATAAAGACAAACGCACTCTTCAAACTCTCTCACTTTGGGTCTGTGTAAGGCTTTCTGATGTATTTGTTTTGGATTGCTTGATGACCAGTAACGACAATATTTGATGAATACCTTAAAGTTTGATTTAAAAGTGTGATGATTCTTTGTTAAAATAAACATATTCCTCTGCAAAAATCTGTAATATATTCTGACAGAGAGTTTTCCGCTTGTCGTAGTTTTTAGGTTTGATTTTTTGGACGATTTGAATTTTTATAATGATGTGACTTCAAGTCTAGTTCAAAATTCGTTGAATACTAGAGCGATGGATGCTTAAATGTGCAACATGAATCCTAATAACCATCGTGAAAGCTTTGCTACCGCAGGAACGTCTTGGTTAATATCTTAAACTAATCGCTAGGTATTTTTTGAGGTCCACTTAAATGATATGGTGTTGCCTCTGTCTTTCTAAACATTGCTACCAACAAGTTAAACGCTAGGTCCAAGTTTAAACGCCTGATATGAAAATAATTACAAACTTGCGTCCTGCTTAAGTAATCGAAAACTCTTTGCAGAAGTACGCATCTACTGCGTATTTGCGATGTAAAGACTACCGCCGTGCCATAGCGATTAAAAAATCCGAACCAATTAGCTATCGAACACAACCATTCACCTCCCTCTATTCCCGTAACCTAGTGTTTTATTGAAATTTAGAGTTAGAATTCCGTCCTGAGCCAGCCTGTATTATATAGTTAACAATATTGTTTATTTGAACGTGCTAATCACTGAAACAAGCAATCAGTTTTTTCCCTTTTATAGTCCATTTATGGGGGAACGTTTTAGGTTTTATAATATTACGCTATGGGTCTAAAGAGCGAAGCAGTAATTATGAACTTCAAGAAATTCAGCAAGCTGTTAGCAAGTACCGGAAGTGGGAACAACGATAGAAATTGCACAGGGTACGATATACGATACGACACAGATGCGATAATGTCACATAATATTATATTGCGTAATTGATAAAAAACGGTTTATTGTAAATAGCGTCACTTATAATTTTGCACCACAAGAAATTTTCAAATAAACTTGAGGTGAAAAGAAATGAACTGTGTTTCTTTATAACGGGATCTTGTCAAGAAATGTTGCCATTATAATAAGATCTCATGTATTCAATTACGTTTTAATGTTTTACGAACTTACACCAGCGACTATGTCGGTATTTGAAGTTAATTTTATAAGTCTGGGTAGCGGATAGTGAATAATGAACAGGCGTTAAGCGCGGCAATTATTATTTTACTTTATGCTGGGTGGTAGGAGACGAAAATTGTGTCCGATTGGACCAGGTGAAAAAGCAATAATTGAAGCTTGCTTAGGCTTGTCACGTTCCGGGGTTAGCCGGTGTATATCCAGTTTTTTTTATCTTTATAAGTTTAGCATTATGGCTACAATTTGATCTGATCTTAAGTAACGATGTGGCCCAAGGTGGTAACACGATAAGCCTAGTGGGAGGACTGGATTTCTAGAGCAGCTGCCGGAACACACCTATTGGTGCTTGGCGACAGATTTTCAACTTAAGGGTGGTAGCTAGCCAGGCGGGCATTAGAAAATGCCCTACCACCATGCTATGGTTTCCTCACCATGTTTTCTTTCACCAAAAAGCTCAGCGTTTAATCGTCTAGAATGTGCCGGAAATATCGTGTATTTATCATAGTGTACTCGTGTGTCCTGTAGTCATAGATTCGATGACGCACACATAGAAAGCCTTATCGCTTCAAGTGTCAACAAACAATTGGCTATAAGTCAAACGTTCCCCTCCTTTTGAAGCGATGACGTAAGTTGTTTCCAACATGTTAAGAGTTCAAGGACCTTCTAGAGATTTCGTGATCGTCTCATTAAGTATAAAAGCGGGCCGTAACGCGAGTTAGTATAGTTCTCATTTCGAAAGCGAAGTGGAAACAATAAGCGAAATAAAAGAACTACAAGAGGAACATACAGGCTTATTCTGTAAGTACATGTAGAGTGATTCTGCGAGTACATTCGGTGAGCGAGTTGTGAGTTTGTTTTGTTTTGTTTTAATTTGTATTTCTTTGAATACGAAAAAATTGTTTTTGTGAAACACTACGGAATTTTAATATCTACTAGCGTAATAATATCATTCGTCAATGAATATTATATCCATCTAATTCTATGTTTAGATTTAGAATCTGTTCGGTTGGAGCCATTGTAAATTCGTAGCCCATAATCAAACGCGATTTGCATATTAAAGCCGACGGATTGTTCGTCAGTCGTATTTAAATAACAAACACACGCCGTTGAATAATACGCTTCAGTAACTGTAAATCGTTTCACGCTCGCAAACGCAGTTGCATTACAAGTTTACTACCTACGAGCGTATCAATATATAAAAGTATTTATAAAAAAATTCATTGTTATCGGTAAAGAATAAATAAAAATGTAATATTCTGATTTTTTTATGATATCTGAAAGTATAATTAATATTTTTATAACATAACAAAAGTATTGCATTGCATTGAGTTAATTACTTTGTAGAGCGTACACAGCACAAACCTATGGTCTCAACAACATATTCAGAATTATTGACACTGCTTTTATTTGTCGCTATTTCTTTTAATTCGTTGGCGGGCCGCACAGACATCGACAGTGGGCCGCATGCGGCCCGCGGGCCGCGGTCTGTGCACCACTGCTCTAGCACTAGCAACACTTGAAAACAAGTATCTACTGTCGTTGTCTCTAATGTAAACTTGAAGACGTAGTTATAAATAATGGTATATGACATCGATTGCCAAACTTTTCGCACCGTAGAACACTTATCTATTTTTATTTCATCTGGGTTTAATATCAAATTTTACTAACTTTGTAAATGTTTTAACAGATAATTGTCGTCACAATTGATTTGTTACATTCCACTACAAAAGTTAAAAGCATATATATTTCATTCTTCCCTACAATGAGCCTGAGCTTTCAGTGAAGGAAAACATCGTGAGGAAACCATAACATGTCATAAGGTAAAACCACCAGTAATTGACACTGCACCAATAGTTGACACTCTGACGAAGAAAATTAAATATTAAGAAAAAAAAGGAAGCCAAAGATCGAGATGGCCAAAATCACTGATTACTGATATATTTTTAATGTTATAAATACATATAGGTACAGTCAGTTATAAAAGTCGGTTAACAAACTCAAGACTTCAAATCAATTTAGTATCAAATATTTAATTTTCTTCGTCAGAGTGTCAACTATTGGTGCAGTGTCAATTACTGGTGGTTTTACCTTAATGCCATCTGTTGTTGACATTCCTAACTAAAATATATTAAGCTAACATGTACGTGGCGCCATCTATTAATAATCAATTTAACTAACACGACAGCTGTTACAATCTATACGTATAATATAATAAAGCGGCAGAGTTTTTTTGCAGCTAGATTTGAAAAAATCTTTTTGTATGTGATAGTCAGATTCATTAGATCAATAATTCAACACTCGGCTCGGGTCTATGATTATAGGTGTAGTGGCGTGAACGAGCCGTGTGAGTTGTGACGCATAACCCTGGCCACTTGATAAAAATATTATCTATACTGAAGTATTATAAATAATCAATCAGCGTTTCTCTTAAATTGTACACGTGTGAATCCGCAGAGCACAGCTAGTATACCAAATATTAGTAAAGGTCAGCTATTTGTCATTATTATTACTTCAATTCCTTTCCCTTCCTGACAGTATCAGTTCCGAGGTCTATATATTGAAACAAACATATTGCACGCCTGATGGTAAGCGGCTGCCGTATCTTATGGACTCTTGTAATATCATATGTATCACTAGCGCGTTGCTGACATTGAACACCCCTACCCAAGGAGCTCTGGAAACCCTACTCACCGCAGGAACGCAACACTTTATTATTATTTGGCTGCGATCTTCTGTAGGGTGGAGGTATTCCACTAGTCGGACTAACCCAAGTACAAAGACATCTCCAAAGAAATTTATCTGTGCCTTAACTCGTTTTGAACCCATCCTTCACCAAGTTCCTTCCCTTCACTTTGGAAATCACTGGTCTAGAACGACCGCCCTGACGTGTCGCTATTCAAATCACGTGCCGTAAATGGAGTCGAGGGTCGACAAATTGAAGGGATTTGCATAGGTTCATTGCGATACTTATGTGACCTCGCATTATAACTTAGAAAATAGTGTTTTTTTTTTCATCGATAAATCATAGCTATTTTGCATAATATTATGCTTGAAAGTAGGTTATATTTCCATTGCACTTAAAGCTTTGATTGCAACTTAATATAAATGAATAAGCAAGTTACTTGAAAGCTTTTTTTAACACGCTTTTATTAGCTTCATTTGTAACTAAGGAACAATGTAATAAAATCTTGGAAGTCAATTTTAAACTACTTGTTATCGTAGTATCGAAATGAAACTTCGTATGTATATGTAGTTCAGATGACAAAAATATAATTTGGTATAGATGATCTGATGATTGAGCCAGGAGGTGAATAGTGGAACTCTTCATTGGCTACTAGTAAACCCCTCGAGTTTGGAGTCAAATGATTCGTTTTGACAAGTCCAATAGATTGGGCTTGGTAGTAAGGGTCTGGTGATGGAGACAAGAGATGGATAATGGAACTCTTCAATGACTTCTAGCAAACTACTCGAGTTTGAGTTTGTTTGAATGGTTTTAGTGCCTGAAATATCCGACTCAAGACAAGGTGAGAATCATGCAGAAGTTGGTCTTATGTCAAAAGAATATTGCATTATTTAAAGAACACCAAAATAATTTAATTATTTTATTCTAAAAATTATGTAACATTTATTATGTAATAATATATAATGTAATATATTTAATTATTATAACTTAAGTAATATGTAACTTTAAAAATAAAAACTCAAAGATCACTTAAAAATCACTTAAAAATCAAAACGTAAGTACGAAATGATGAAGTTAAACTATCAATGATAATAATGTGAATTAATATTGTTGCTTTTTTTAATGGTGTAAAAATAATTTATTGATGTAAAAATAAACGAAATTTAATTAATTTTTAAAAATTAAATAGAAAACTCATTAATGTGAATTTACATTATTATCATTGACTTATATTTTTTTAGTATAGTTTTATAGTTTATTATCATGAACTTCATGTTGTTGGCACGCGAGATAGATTTTTTGAAGTGAGACTTCTTTAGAATCGTTGTGAGTTCAAACTCGATGAAACGAAAAAGCGAGTCCATTGGGATTGTGGTGACCGTCGAAATGTTGGTGACCGTTGAGATGGTGGTGACCGTAGGAATTGTGGTGACCGTCGGGGTGGTGGCGACCGTCGGAATGGTGTTAACTGTCGGTAAATTTTTGACTTAATCGCCATCTCTTGTAACGCGAAAGAAGTTTTACTTCAATTACGTGTGACGGTTACACGCTTTTAAATTTTTTGGAATTATTTTTGTTTTGTTTTGCATATAAATACAAACATTTTATTTCTTAATTTATAAAAAATATATTTACATTAAAAAAAAAAGTGTGTGGTTTTATGAAACCACGATGCAAGTGAAACTTTTATAAAAATTTAAGAAATTACGGTTTTTCACTTAATTTGAAACTGGATTAATGGCAGTTTCCTTCACCTCTCCTTAATAGATAATAGAAATAATACATCAAATATATAATATAATGTATTATTCCTAAGCAAAAATACAAATTATTGAAAACATGTGACATATATTCTTTAAAACACATATTAACATATACAATGTTCTGAATTTACGATTATAATCCTTCACTGCACGGCATAAAATTCAATTTTATTTGCGACAATGTAATGCGGCATGCGAAAGATGAACGAAAATTTTTGGGGCGATAGAATAAAAAATTCACTTTAATATATACCTATAGAAAATTTAAAAATGTTGCATTTTGATACAGAATTGAATGATTTAATATCTGTTATTAGTTAACATAAAATGTATCAAACCGTATTCGAGTTTAAAATCGCTTTCGGCTTGCCTTATTCAATAGATTTCATCAAGCTTAATCCACTAAACAATGATAATATTACACCTTTTGTGATCTAATCTAAAGTATACGCAGGTCGCTAAGTGTTTACGTTGAAACATTTGTCTCCTGAGGCGTGTCACGCGCCTCGTGCGAGGCTCTGCGGACGTGACAAGGAGTACAAATCTGAAACTTTCACTAAAAACGCGTGTTTTCTAATAACGTAATAGCATATTATATTCACAAGTTCGCTGAAAGAGAATTCCTGAATTCTTTCATTAGGTGGCTGGCAGTCGGACACGATAACCGTTCGGGCAGTATCCGACTGGGTCGCGGCCTCCATGTACATTTAATAATTCATAAAGGTTTCTTATAAAGGATTTTATTAGATTATCTTGTAATTGCATGGTGGTAGGGTATTTTCTAATGCCCGTCTGGTTAGCTACCATCCTCAAGTTGAAAATCTGTCGCCAAACACCAATAGGTGTGTTCCGGCAGCTGCACTTGAGAGCCAGTCCTCCCACTAGGATTCGCGTGTTACCATTTTGGGTCAAAACGTCACTTAAAATCAGGTGAGACTGTTGTCACAACGCTTGAACGCTTAAACCGTAACGATACTTAAAAAAACACTCTAATATTAGTAAAATCAACTTTACACTTAATATTTATTGAACGATGACATCATACGAGGTCACGTGAACATAATGTAGCGTTTTTATTGAATATTTTTATTTTAATTATAAAGTTCTTTACCATTTAAAGGGGTAATAATTTTATTAATAGATATTAATTCACGAGTATTATTTCATGTTTGGGGGGATTTGCCATAATCGCCACGCTTGGCAGGCGGATTGGCGATCGCAATATGGTCGTGAATATAATACTCGAAAGACGCTGGTGCCCGTTCTTCGGCTAATCCTTTAGTCGCCTTTTACGGCACCCACAGGATGAGATGGGGTGGTGCGATTCTAAGCCGGCATACACACGGCATCAAAGTCACTCAAAGGGCAATGGAGAGGGCTTTGCTTGGAGTTTCTCTGCGTGATCGAATCAGGAGTGAGGAGATCCGCAGGAGAACCAAAGTCACCGACATAGCCCGAAGAATAGCTAGACTTAAGTGGCAGTGGGCGGGCCACGTAACTCGTAGAACGGATGGCCGATGGGGTCAGAGTTCTCGAGTGACGGGTACGTACCGGAAGACGCAGCGTGGGCAGACCCGCCACAAGATGGTTCGACGACCTGGTAAAGGTTGCGGGAAGCCGCTGGATGCAGGCAACACAGGACCGGTCGTTGTGGCGATCTTTGGGGGAGGCCTATGTCCAGCAGTGGACGTCTTTCGGCTGAAATGATAATGAATGATGATGAGTATTATTTTCAACACATAAAGTGATTGAAACAACTTTACAAGAATTACCTACTCCCGGATTGCTTACTTTAAAATGATAATAAATTAATACGACTTATAGATTGGGTACGTTAAGTGTAACAATTTCTTATAGACAAATATCGCATGCATATTTTTTGTTACATATATGGAGTTATCGTAATTTAGATAAGATTTTCACACTTTAAACAAATAGAAACAATGATAGATATCACTACAAGTTTATTTATATACCACCCTAGTAGAAGCACCAATATTTTTAAAGTATATATCAGTAATATCAGTATAGAGTGTAGCTATTTAGGATTCTACAGAAATATGGAGACTTGTTCCCAAGATATTACATATATTAAAAAAAATCTTTAGACAATTTAGGCCCGACGAGGCCGTGACGCGAACCCATAAGATTTTCCCCTACCAAGATGTGCTCAATGCGGCTAAAGAAGTTTTCTCTTCAAAAAACTTTATTCAATTTAGGCCCCAAGAAGGCACTTATGTACGTCAAACAATATTACTACCGGTTCGGACAAACATCCCAGTCATCGAGAAGAACCGGCAAGAAACTCGATCGTGTTTTTTTCAACTTTACAAATAATATTTACAGTTAATAATCATATTAACAATTTATCGAATGCACAAAGAGGGAAAGAAAGTCGTGGTGGCCTAGTGGTTTGGACAGGCGGAATATCGTTACGTATGTTCAAACCTCGAAATGTACAAATGAACTTTTCGATATTCACGTACATTTACTAATTCTAATTGGTAATACTATCGGCTGACGGTGAACGATATCATCGTAAAGAAATCGGAACTCTTGAGAATATTCTTGTAGTATCGCTGTATGTGGGAATAATGTAGAACTGTTGATTTCCTGCGTTTGAAATCGCCAATACGTCGTGGGCTAGCGTGGTGATTAATCCCATACCTTCCCTTGGGAAGAGGCCTTTGCCCAGCAGTGGGACACTTAAGACTGATATTATTATATATTATTACAGAGAGGGAGTTACTTCCAGACATCATTATCATTCACATAATCATCCACCCCATAATAACCTTTTTTGACATGTTCTTTCAAGTCATTGTCTGGCATATCAGTAATATGCTTCGGGATCTTATAAAACCTAACATACCTAAAAAAAATTTAATAATCTTAATAAGTCTAAAACACGGTACGACTAAACAATGTCTATTTCTAGTATTAAAACTGTGCTGGTCTTTGACTGTTAAGTGACGGTTTGGCTCAAGATATAACACGCCAACACTAACGCTAGCGCTAACACTATAACACGCTATACTTATTGGAAGACTGGCTCTCAAGTGCAGCTGCCGGAACACACCTATTGGTGCTTGGCGACAGGTTTTCAACTTGAGGGTGGTAGCTAGCCAGGCGAGCATTATAAAATGCCTTACCACCATGCTATGGTTTCCTCACGATGTTTTCCTTCACCGAGCGCTCAGGCTCATTGCAGGGATTCGAACTCGCGTCAATCGACGCGAAGTCGTACACGCTACCACTGAGTCTACATTGCATCAAAGTCGTAAAGTATCATGATGTAGATTGTATGTATATAGCGATGTTAATATTTAAACAGTCTAAGTAGCTGTGGGTTGTCAATTTTGTGTTTAAAAATTACATTGACTCTGTTTTGATTAATCACGTTTTGGGATAAGTCGGTGTATATCTAAATACCGGGAGGCATGCAGGCCGGCATGACAGCGACGACCGCCGATGGATTTCGATCTCTTGGTGGTCGCCGTTGTATTTGGATTGTACTGTGCTTACCATCAGGGACAGTACAGTCAATGTGCCGAGCTATTTATTTATTTATTATGGTTCACCAACATAACTTAACATTACACATTATTTAAAAAAAACTATTAATATAATAAGATTAAAATGCCGTAATATTTACTGGTGAACACGGCATGCACAGATAACATATTCAAGTATTAAATTTAACTATATACATATAAAATAACAGAACTTAAACATAAATAAGAATAATTAGATAATAAAAATAAGACAAATTGAAACTAAAATAGTTAATTTAACTATGAAATAAGTCAAATAAAAAACCGGCAAAGTTAAAATAATATAATTCTAATTTAAATAAACTAAAATAGAATAAAAATTGTATTTCAATTTTATTTGCAAAAATGTCGCAAGATTTGTGTAATTCATTATAAGTTATTAAGCTATTATTAAGTTATTTTTTTAAGCTATTATAAAAAAAAAACATATAAGGCATATTTATTTTGCAAGACTATTAAATGTACTGTTTGAGAAATGTTCATCTAATGTATAAACTAATATGACGAAAGACATAACGACTGAATCGGATTGATTTATTTCTATACAGCTATGACGTAATAAGACTATCCCCTCGGCAATAGATATAGAGCTGCGTTTAAACGGACGAGTGTACTCGCTCTAGTTGCAAGTGTGAGTCGCACTGTCCTGATAAGTGTTTTAAAGGTAAAATGTACAAAGACAGAAATTACTAGAGAAATAAAGAACATCTATTCTAATATTATAGAGCTTAAGAGAGTGTTTGTTTGAATGCGCTAATATCTAGAACTACCAGTCAGATTCGAAAAATACTTTTTACATTTTATAAGTAGACTAGCTGTGCCCCAGCGGTTTCATCCGCGTATGTTTGAAAATAAATCGCTGATTGATGATTTATAATACTTTATTTTCATTTCATTTAGTACATTATTTTCATCTATTTTAAACAGTTTGATCAACGAATGCTGTTAAAGTGATTAAGCGCCATAATAATTACTAAAATATTTTTTATTGTGATTTCTATAAAAGCTATACATATATACTATTATATATTGTTTTGTAGATCTTTTAGCGATTAATAATATTGTAGTACATTGTTTTAACCTATTGCAAACCGTTTGATTAGCGCATGCCTATAAAGTGGCCAAAAGACATACTAATTATTACAAAGGTTTTTTATTTATATCTATACTACTTACACATATACTCTCGAGGACTTTTTTGTACAACTTTTAGCATACAATAATATTGTACTACACTATTTTTATCTATTTCAAACATTTTAGTCAGCACACGCCGATTTATCAACGAAACGGGATATTTTATACAAATGAGCCCCTAATATCCATTATAACAAAACTTAATCAAAATAAAACATAGCCTATAACCGTCAGGGAATACTTAACCTTCTATTAGTAGAAGAATTTCTAGAATCAGATTAGTAGTTTCAGAGATTATCCCTTAAAGACAAACTCACAATCAAACTTTAAATCTTTATAATAGTAGTTTAGATTAGTATAGAAGTATAGGCTAGTATAGATTATTGAGAATACTATTTAACATCACGCTACTACTGAAAGGAGTGGAGCAGTAATCATAAACGTTAAGCAATCTGGCAAGCTGTAGACAAGTACGTGAAGTGAGGTCAACGATAAGCAACTCGATTACATTTGCGGCGGCGTCGTGGAGAATTCATCGAATAAATTTAACACGGATGTAACCGTGAATTAGTACTATAAATAGTGTTGGCTAAAATTAGCACGAATTTGTAATTTGCCGATTGTTGTACGCTTGCTTGCAGCTTGCGTATAAACAAAAGAAGCTCTGTCTACTGAGCGGCAACATTTCTTAAGCGTATTGAAAGAGGCATAGACAAATGTTTTATTGCAATGGTGAAAGATAGAAAGATATTACAGAAAAAAACTTGAAATCAAGGACACGTTGTACGTGATTCGTCGTCTTATAATAGAAGAGTATACTTCTATGATACATCTTCTCATAACTTGACATTTTCCCAATGAATAAAACTGTGTGCTGAACAGAGCGCAGCGGTACTTCTCTCCGGGGCAAAGACTGTAGTTGTACAAAACGCAAGTTCGACCCCATATGGAGTATGCTGTCACTGCTGTCACCTCTGGGCAGGAGCACCTAGATATCAGCTTGGGCCATTTGACTCGGCGCAAAGACGGGCTATTAGAATCGTTGACGCTCCCAAACTCACGGATGGTACCGAACCCTTAAGTGTGCGTAGAAACCTTGCCTCCTTGTGCGTGTTCTACCTTTTATGTAATGGTTTGTGTTCCGAGGAATTGTTCGACATGATGCCAACGGCTACTTTCCACAATCGCACCGCTCACCATCGGCAGGGAGTTCATCCTAACACTTTGGAACCTAAATGGTCGTGGTCAGTCCGGTTCCAGAGGAATTTCCTTCCGCGAAAGCTCCGAATGTAAAATGAGCTCCCTGCTGATGTTTTCCCAAGGGACTACAGTATGGGTTTCTTCAAAAAGGGAGTAAATAGGTTTTTAAAGGGTCGGCAGCGCGAATGTGACGCTTCTGGTGTTGCAAGCGTCCATAGGCTGCCATGACCGCTTAGCATGAGGTGGACCGTACGTTTGCTTGCCACCGACGTGGTATAAAAATAACGTGCTTTTGCAATGCTACACTGGAAAGCAATTTTGGTGTTAGTTAGTGACTTAAGCCAGTTTACTGTCGAGATAACTCGCCAGTTTGAACGGACTTGGATCGATGCAAGCCGCAGCGTAGCTCCGCACCACATTAGCCCTTGTTTTTGTCCTCTCAATTTGGGAGTTTTCAGTTTTAGGGTCACGAATGTTGGGAACTTTTTTATGAGCAAAAGTTTTATTTGTGTAAACAAGAAATTTTCTGCGATTCTAATTAATTATATTTGGATTTTTCCTGAAACTTGATTGGTATCGTAATTGGCTTTTATTTTTTATTAATATAAATTTATGATATGAATTGTGCTCTAGAAAAGTGAATATTTGAAAAAAAAATTGATAATATGAAAACCCCGATCGCGTTATAATTGAACTTTAAGTAAAAATAAACAAAAATTCCCTAAAACTCACTTAAAAGAAAAAAATACTTTTAGTTAAATGCTGTATTAGCTAATCTGTATATACAAAGCGTTATTTGTAAATGGCAGTTATTTGATCGCTGACTAAACAGTTAAAGAAAAATGTCATTGCTGTCGGGGGACCGTTTTGTGGAACACTTTTTAATCTAAGTAACTGTGGAATACTTATTAATCTAAGAGATAGCCATATAACATTTTGATTACTGACAAATGTCTTTAATGACACTCGCAAGATTAAGACATTTCGATTGACGTAAGAATCATCAAAATCGGTCGCATTTGGTCTCTAGATGATACAAAGGAACAATCACAAATAGGCTGATAAACAAATTCCACATCTTTGCATCGCGTAGTCTGGTAAAAATAAAACATGGAACGTTTATTTTGTGATAACTGAATATTTCATTAAAAATCTATTTCAATATTACTATTATAAAGAGGCAAAGTTTAATTTGACGTTCAGTTCATGATTTTACCGCTCCACTCCTTACTATAGTAGCGTGATGTTAAATCGTATCCTCAATAATCAATACTAGTTTATATTTCTATACTTCTAGTATTAAGAAGTAAAGTTTGATTGCGAGTTTGTCTTTAAGGGGCAATCTCTGAAACTACTGATCTGATTTTAGAAATTAGTCCACTAATAGAAAATTACGTTTTTCCTGATGGTTATAAGCTATGCTTTATTTTGATTAAGTTTTATTGTAATGAATATTAGGGTCCATTTGTAAACCAAGTCGGAAAAAATCCTGTTTCGCTGCTATATCGGCGTTTGCTGACTAAACTGTTTTGAAATAGATAAAAATACTACAATATTATTGTATGCTAAAAGTTCTACAAAAAATCCGCGAGAGTTTATGTGTAAGTAATACAGATATACTTAAAAAAAAACATTTGTAATAATTAGTATGTCTTTTTGCCACTTTATAGGCATGTGCTAATCAAACGGTTTGCAATAGGTGAAAACAATGTACTATAATATTATTAATCGCTAAAGGATCTACAAAACAATATGCAATAGTATGTATGTAACTTTTATAGAAATCATAATAAAGGATTTTAGTAATTAATATGGCGTTTGGTCGCTTTAACGGCATGCGTTGATCAAAATGTTTGAAATAGGTGAAAATAATGTACCACGATATTGTTCACTGCTAAAAGATCTACAAAACAATCTACAATAGTATACTTGTAACTTGTATATACATCTAAATAAACAATATGTTTGTAATTAATACGTCGTTTGAGCGCTTTATCAGTATTCACGGATCAAATGGCTTGCAACAGGCTTGCAATGTCTACTACATTATTTGTTTTTAAACAATATTGTAAGAAAAATTGTATACCAGGCTACGTAGATACCTGTTTATCTTAATATTTTTATAATAGGATATTAAGAGTTTACTAAAGATATCTATCGTGTTAGTAAAAATTATTATATATCTTAAAATTTTATAAACACGTACGAAGTCGCGGGCGGTTGCTAGTATAATAATAAGCTTACAACCACTCTACTAAAATATTGCTGGAATATATTGATAAGCTCAAACTACTACTACAAACAAAATACAACTTAACATGAAAGAAGTAAGCTACTTAAAAACAAATTTGAGTACAATATTAACGAAATAATCATTCAAAAGAAATCAAACTTTGTTACTGGCAAAAAGTTCTGCTGGGACAATTAAAGACAGAAATTGTTCAATTAGATTTGCACACACACATTGCCATTTTATGTAAAGGAAGAAGAGCTAATAACTAAAAGAGTTATGAATAATATTGTCTCTTTCACTACGAACTGAAAGAGCGACATAAAAAATATGAAGAGCAAAAGAGAAAGGGCTATCTATGGATTCGGGTCCCTATCGCTGTAAGCGCTTTATTAATGCTAAAGGCGCCACAGTTGTCAAAACAGTCGAGGTTTAGAATATTTTGTCGTGCTTTTTCATATGAGAATAAATTTCGTATTACAACTAGTTTTTTTTCTTTTTCTTTCGTTTTTAGGAAAATTTATTTTTATTTGAAGTACACTTTTTACGCAGCCGAGTTGTGGTTTTTTAAATTTCTTTTTTTTAGCGTTACAGGTTTTAGCTTTGTGGTTAAAATCTCACATGTTCTTAAGTGACGATGTGGACCAAGTAGTAAAACGCTAAGCCTAGTGGCAGGACTGGCTCCACACATGTATTGGTGTTGGGCGACAGACTTTCAATTCTAAAGGTAGACAGTTTAAATTAAAAAAGTCCAAGTGCATGTCGGACTACGCGCATTATAGGGTTCCGTAGTTACCTGTCACAATATGCAGACTTATGTTACCCCGGGCCGGAGCCGGTCTGGGCGCCGACCGTGGAACGGTCAAACATTTATACTATACTTTTGTATGAAGTAATTCATGCTACACCGGGTGGCCGAGCCGAAGCAGATCTGTATTACATTGTGCGTGCATACAATGATAAGTTTTAATAAAACTGAATAAAACGATCTACATTATCGATCTTAATTATTAAAACACTAATCTAAATTATCGCTATCTCACACCCGGTTACCCAATCTGTGTGTCTATTTCCGTTTCTGTCTACGGATTTGCGATATGTGATTTATTTTCTTTATCGCTTTTAAACATTAATGGAGTCTTAATTAAGACAGACAAGCCAATTATTTTTTAATTAGTTTTGCTGACATAGATTTCATTTAGATGTCTATTTTAAATAATTTATAATAATTTTGTATCCAAGCAGAAGTTTTATATGATAAAGTGTAGGAATATTCATTTTAAATAAAACATTTAGGTATAGTTGGCGCGTCGGAGTCAGGAAAAGGAATCAGCTCTGACAGATTTCCTTCTTCCTTAACCTGTTATTTCTTTGTTTAGCAATTCTGAGAGCTATGTCGGTGACTTCGGTTCTATTACGGATCTCCTCATTTCTAATTCGATCACGCAGAGAAACTCCGAGCATAGCTCTCTTCAAGCCCTTTGAGTGACCTTTCTCATTAGGCCCATTGTTAGTGACCACGTCACGAACATATATCTTCACTGGCACTGGCACGGGTTGACACTAGTCAAAGACTTTCATCTTGAGATACACCGGTATCTCGGACGAAAAGATGTTACGTCGCTTCCGAACGCTGCCCAACCGAGCTGGATTCGACTTTTGACCTCTTTCTCGAAGTTGGACTTACCTAACTGGACAGTTTGTCCCAGGTAAACATAGTTATTAACAACTTCAAGCGTAGAGTCTCCAATCTTTACATACATGGGCGTTAGACATGACCTTTGTCTTGACGTCGTCAGATTTAAATAGCAGTGGGTGGGACACATCGCTCATAAAACGGATGACCGATGGGTCCATAGGTTCTCGAGTGGCAGCCAGCGTAGGCATACCCGTCACAAGGTGGACCGACGCCCTAGTAAAGATTGCGAGAACCCGTTGGATGCAAGTTGCACAGGAGCGGTCGTTGTAGCAATCTTGGGGAGGCCTATGTCTAGCAGTGGACGTCTTTTGGCTGAATGGTTGGTCTTATCTTTTTCGTACTGTAAAACTGTAGAACCATCTACTGGCCGGTGGGTAGGGAGCAAATTATACCATCTGTTCCTTCAAGTGTGATGTGAAGAGTAATTATTTATGCAGGCTGGCATGACAGTGACGAATGCCGATGGACAGGATCTCTTGGTGGTCATCGTTGTTTTCGGATTGTACGTTGGTTACAATCAAGGACAGTACCGTCAATTTACCGAGTTACTATGCCCTGCAATGAGCCTGAGCTTTCGGTGAATGAAAACATCGCGAGGAAACCATAGCATGGTGGGTAGGGCTTTTTCTAATGCTCGCCTGGCTAGCTACCATACTCAAGTTGAAAATCTGTCGCCAAGCACCAATAGGGGTGTTACGGCAGCTGTACATGAGAGTCAGTATTCCATTATGTTTAGCATGTCATCATCTTGGGCCTTATATTCACTTAAGTTCAGATGAGATTGTAGCCACTACGCCAAAAGTATAAAGTTAAAACAAAAAAAAACTACAAATGTTTTTTTATCGACCACCAAAATGTGAAATATCTATCTTTCTCAGTCATGAAAGGTATTTTTATATTTAAGGTAAGGAATTACCGTTTACACATAGTTATTTAAAGTAAAAAGATTTGTTATCCAATGTATGATACTTGTAGATCCGTGATTATCAAATACATTAAATAATAAAGAATATTAATAACATTATGGTTAAGGGTTTTTTTATTCTCCCCATAACTTTAAGTTTGGTCATACATAGTAAGAATTTGTAAAAGTGATAATAAATACGTACGTGATGATAATTTAAGAGATGATGTGGCCAAGAATTTTGATTAATTTTAAGTGCTTCTTGGATCATGGTGTCGAAGGGTTGAACTTACCCGGATGAAAATTTGAAAATGGCTATTTTCCATATATGATCCTCAAACTTAAGAGATTTACGTAAATATAATAATAAAATTTCAGTGAATTTATAACTTTAATAGACACTTTGGCATTCAACCAGACGATTGAGTCAAGCAATTGCCCCACATCCGGATCCGTTTCGAGTGAGAAGGCCAATTTTATTTGACGACCTCTTTCGTCAAGTCAGGTGTACAAGATAGGAAAATCTTATTTTCTTTCAAAGGCGTTTGAATAAATTCCTGTTGTTAAGTAACAATGTGGTCGAAGATGAAAACACGCTAAAGCCTAGTGGTGACGGAATCTCAAGTACAGTTCCGCGAACAAATTGCTTGGTGCTTTTTAACAGACTCCAACTTAAAGGTTGGAGTTTGTGACTGGATACTGACATGCAAAATTGTGGTTTTTTATTGTAATTCATAAACTTTGTTATTTGATTGTATATTATGTAATTTTGGTGGCATTTTGCTTGACATAATTTAGTTATTGTTCACAAATGAAGTGGATTGTAAATAAGTAGGTCCTGCCCGCGACTTTCTCTGCGTGAACTTCAGAATTGGGCCCTGAGAGAAATGTATGTATTAATTGGTAACATGTTATGTAATATTGGTGGCATTTTACTTGATATAATTTCCTTATTGTGCACATGTGAAGGGTATTATAAATTATAACTAGCTTCTGCTCGCGCCTTAATATGCATAGACTTCAGAATTGGGTTCAGAGGGGCCGTTTTCCAATTGACATATAATTTTATATGAGGAATAATTTTGACGATTTGACAGGTTTTCCATACATTATTATCTGTCAAAACATCAAAATTATTCCTCAAATATAGTTATCTGTTGATAAAAAAATCGGAACTCACGGGAATAAAAAGTGCATCCTATGCATCAATCTAGGTTATGTGTAAATGTGAGTAATTTGTGAGTTGAATTTCATCGAAATCTGTTCAGCAGTTTTTGCATAATTGAGTAATATACATTCCGATATACAAACTTTCACAGTTAGAATATTAAGTAGGATAACTAAAAGCATAAATTTTAGTCTGCCAAAAAACTCCCTGGAGAGTTTTAACAAGATAAAGAGACCTTGTTAAAGCGTTGCTTAAACTCTGAAGATTACAATAATATAGTAATAAAATACATTGACATTAAATAAGAACTTTTTTTTTCTGACTATACTGTTAGCCTTAGGTGCTCTGGAGCCTTTGCGGCTTTTACAGCTTCACCGGGCTTGAGGGCGAGCGCTTAAGGCACTCAGCTGCGAAAGCATTGCAACAAGATGCGAGGATGCCAAAGTGGCCGGACCTCGGCTCGGACTGTTGCGCGTATGCAAAGAAGTCGCGATCTGGCTAATTCCCTATCGTTCAATCCAAACTTCACCCTGGGAGGAGGGAAGGAACCTGTGTATGTGTATTTAGTAATCTGTCTAGGCAAAAAAGAAAAAAAGGTCCCTTATAGACCCTATGTACCTATGTGGCGTGCATGTGTGTATGATGCAGTGTCATGTGTGTCTGTGAAAGCTAGTGAATATAGAGTCACAGTATCGCGCGAGCGGCTGCTTGGCTCAAGGGCTTCATACCGATTGTTCGGACCTAGGCTTGAGTTGCCGCAGAGAAGGAGGAGGCCGTGGCGGGTTAAATAAGAAAAACCAAAACAACTTTTAAAGGTTGTGTCACAGTAGAAAGATCATACATAATATTTGAAGTCTCGCGAAATACTTCATCCTTCTAGACATACGTCATTACCGCACGGCTTGTCATAATATGTTTTTTTACATGCCTCTTTTCTGGTTAAATGGCTCTCACCCATCTAAGGATTTATAAATTAAAACCAGGAAAGCAGCTATTGGTGTGCTCCGTCAGCTGCATTTGAGAGCCAGTTTCGCGTTAACAAACTTAGGCCACATTATCATTTACAATAAGGCAAGTTTGTGATCAAACATTAAAGTTTAAGTGAATAAAAAAGCAATACATTACGAATAGCTCAATACTAAAATTGTTATTCTTTCATCTTCTGCTTTCGACTGACAGGATCGTAACTACTTCACATTCTCAGCTGCCGTAAAACTGGCGATGTGGCCGAAGATGTAACAAACAGACTTTAAAAGGACCTGTTAATTTCAGCTGCTAGAACACAGCTAGCTATAGCTTATTACTAGGATTTGAATGTTACCCTGCCACTCCGCTATGATTTCAAATCGTTATTTTCCTTCACCGTGTTCCCGTTGTTCAATATTGCTACCACTGACCTACCATCTTTAAAGCCTTGGAATCCACATCAATTGATATTTTCATATAAAAATAATACTATTTCATATAAAATATAGAAGATTTCGTCCAGTGTTAGTGAAATGTTCGAATCACTTTTCCAGTGGCTTTTGTTTCCATCAATATTCACTACTGGAGCTTTATCACTCAACATTTATAATGGGCTGTTAAAATTTTCAACTTTCATTTTTGTTGCATCTATGTGAGTTGCTTCTTCTATTATTTTAATCTTCTGCGCTAATTTATCATCGTTCTCCTTATCCTTAGTATCTTTTGCGTTATAATCTTCTGTTATAACGTAAATAGGTTCTCCTTTCTGATCACCGTATTCGTTATATTTGTAATCGTTCTCGCCTAGTTCTTTTTCTATCAAAATTGCCTTTCTCTTGACATTATCTGTCTGTCACTGAGATCTGTTGTTATTGCCGAATCCTTCCCTTTATTAGTTTTCATATCCACAAACTGCGCAATGTTTTCATTGTGCATCTCTTTCATACTACTCCGTAGGTGTGTTGCATCAGTTTTATTAATGTTAACAATTTTGTTTTATTTATTTTATATTTTATCTGTAGTAAGATTCAAAACTTTTTCTCTTCTTTCGCAGTTTTAAAATGAAGACCCGCGATGTGGTTCTGCTTTCGATACTGAGTTGCGGTGCTATTGCCATCCTTTTCGCCGTCGCGGTTTATCTGTACCTTCGACGGCGAAGGAGAAAGAGAGAGGACGATGAAGATGGCACCAGCTGTGCTATAAGGTAAGTTGATTAATTTTCAAAAACAGAATATAGTCTTAACGGTAACTCTTGCAGCCGCGTTTACTAAAACAACTCGTAAAAGTCGGTTGTTTATTCTTTTTCTTCTTTATTTAAATGCAATTGTGTCCATCCACGATTCTACCAACAACACGTGAATAGTTTTTTTTTAAATTATGTTCGTAATCTTCAAGTTGGCGGCTCCCTTGTTAAAACTGTCTAGTGAGATTCTGTGGCAATAAAAGCGTGTTCTTAGTTATTATTTGCACTTAACTTGTGCACAAGAATCAAACTACGTCTCGTAAAATACCGTAAGTGGGGCACAGAGAAATGTCACTTAGAGCAGTCAGACTGGTGGAATGCCCTACAGAAGATTGCAGTCCAATAATTGTGTTCTGTGGTTAGTACGGTTTCCAGAGCTAGTTGGAGAAAGGAGGGGTGGATCAAAGAAAGGGTGGGGCACAGAGAAATTTCTTTGCAGATTTCTTTCTACTTGGGACTGCCTAACTATTGGAATACTTTCACGCTACTGAAGATCACAGCCAAATAACCTAGTGTTGTATTCCTGCGGTGAGTAGGGTTTCCAGAGCTTTTTGGGGTTAGGGGGGTTCAAGGTCGCCAATGTACTAGTGTACATATGGTATTACAGCGTTCATATGCTACGCTAGCCACTGAACACCAGGCGGGCAGTATGCTTGTTTGCCACCTTTGTAGTATAAAAAAACATGTCAGATCAAATTCCCGTCAAAAACTCCAGTAGTTTATTTTTATTAATTTAACGTCGCTAAATACGTTATCTAGTGAAAGTAGGTATTCGATTGTTATTGTCACCACCGTCAATCTCGCTGGACCAGAGTCACTCTCGCCGGACCACCGTCGCATCCGCACGGTATAAATCTTACTCCTCTCGGTCTTTCTTTATCTGCAACGTGCTCCATAACCCAGCGCTTGTCAGTGTGTGCATGAAGAAGGTTTAGAACCTTACGTAATAATATCTCAACCTTGTCGACGCCCACCATCAACTTGCACGGACATCGCGTCGATTAACGTGAGTTTGAATCTCTGCAAAGAGCCTGAGCTTTCAGTGAAGGAAAATATCGTGAGAAAACCATAGCATGTTAGTAACGTTTTTTTCTAATGCCCGATTGGCTAGCAACGACCATATTGAAATTCTGTCACCAAGACCCAATAGGTGTGTTCTGGCAGCTGCACTTGAGAGCCAATCTTTCACTAGGCTTAGCGTGTTATCATCTTGGGCTATATCGTTACTTAAGATCAGGTGAGATTATGGCTACAATGGTAAGCCTATAACGATGAAAAAAGGCATGACTTTTTTTTTCGATCTGACTATTTTGTTTGGCTTAAGGTCCCTGAAGTCTCAGAAGGCTCTCTGGATTCATTCGCATCAGAATCGCTACTATTCGCATCGAAAGTGGTGTCTCTAAAACTGAGTCATCATTGCTTCATCGTTTCCGCGACTTCCGACAATTGCACTTGAGAATCCTTGCCCCTTTTAACACTTTGCGAGCTATGTACGACTATGTTGTCACTGAATATTAGGTTTAAGTTTGGTTACACGCTACCCTATATAACTATTTAAAAAAAGAACAATCGTAATTCATAATACAGCCAGGCGTTCATAAACCTCAACGATAGAAATGTAAGGGCGTAAGTTAAAAACTAGTTTGTTCCGACTTACTCCCTTATGAAATATATATGTAGATGAGATTTATTTTAGTACATTGTTTGTTGTCTGGATTGACATCACGGGACAAACAACCTTGTTGACAACATTTCTCGCTACGGATTTATATTTAATGATCGAATATAATAAACGCTTGTGCTCCTTGAGGATAAACTAGAATATATAATCTATACATTGAAACTCAACGTCTCTCTGTATATGTATGTTCCACTAAAACCATTATCGTATTTACATGTTTTTTATTTTAATTCATAGCTTTGTTATCTGGCGAGGTTATAGGATATATTTTGTAAGATAAAGCTATATACGAAATAAGCAATGACGATAATGGTAAATCAATTCGGGAAAAAAGACGCATTTAGGGCGTTTAAATTGCTTACGTTGATTAAACCATACGAGATATATCAAATTAATGTACTGCATAATTGTAGATCTTAAAAAGGTTTACAAAAAAGTCACGGATAATATATATCTATCTTCTAAAGATAAGCCACAAGAACCATTTTTTTCTTCGGTCTTTTGAGCGGGAGCAGCACGATTCGTGTGTGCGCTCGACCGATGGCATTCTGTAGTTCACGCGAGTGGAGCCGCGGGCACAGCTATTATACTTTTTATATTATACACATAGAAAATTGTTCCAAACCATTACACGGTATGTAAAATACAAGTTGAAATTATTTTACCTACCCCTATAACCACTGCGTGCCTATTAACAAATGACGAAATAATGGTAGTGGGTTAGTAGGCCTACACAGCCCGACAGGATCGTGACCATCATGCACGTGGTATATACCACGTCATATAAATTCTGTTATGCGCGTCGCATTTCGAGATCAATCGGTGCATATCCAGTTTTTATTTACGCAGCGAATGACAGCGAAGGATGACGATGTCTTGTTGAGTTCTCGATGGTCACCGTTATTTTAGGATCGTACTAAAACTACCCAAAAGCGTAATTTATAAAGCGTCAATTTATTATTAACAAAAAAAATGTTTGTATCTATATATCTGACTTTTAACAAGACTGCAAACATATTGATAGTCTGTTACAGACAGGGTTGAGTTTGGAGGCTTCCTATATCAGTGCGTATTGTCAATCACAAGCACACGTACTTTTTCTACCTTGTTTTACTTTCTATCATATTGCTAGTCAATATCTGATTGAGAAAAATTTGTACTGTAATAGAAAAACTGTGACGTGTACTTTGTAGATTTATTTGATTCAAAATAATTTTTATATTTTTTGTACTGTTGGACCCGCAAAAGTGACCTTCTATAAACAAAATCTATGTTGTATGATTGTCTTTGCTATTAATCGTAGAATACACAGTTTACAATTTCAGTGGAGTTAACGATGAAGTTGGAAGAAAATGAAATGGAAAATTCCAATTATCGCTAAGTGATTATTACGTCTGTCTCAGTTAGGAATAGGAGTAGTCAGGAATAGTTTGTATTTAAATGTATATAATACATAACATCTATGTCAAATAAAGTTACTTCTGTATTGTTACAGTTATAACTAAAAATATACGATAAAAATTAAACCGTAACTCCAATGTTTTAAGTCGATAATTGTGTATACGAATTTTTGGAGCTAGGGGGAATAGTAACTAGAGGTTTTGTATAGGATTATGAACTTTAAAGTCGATACGTGAAGGTATGTTATTGTGTTAGCAGTGTTTTGGTAAGGTTTTCAGGCAATGCTGATATTCAGTCTATCCGCGAATTCCGAAGGTCGAAGTTGTACACCCGCTCTCTAAGAGTTGTGTATAGGATATTTGTAATAATATACAGCGTGCTTCGTTCCATTGTTATTTAAATAAAGCTTGTCCTAAGATATCTTTTAAATTGAATTCCTTGTAAGCAAGTTTATCTTTCGAAAGAAATTTATAAATTTTGAACGTTTCTTTTGCTTAGCATTTGATTACTCAATTGTTTCTTTTGTTTGCAATAAACTTCTTTGTGCGGATCGTTTGTGTTGCTTTTGAAAGAAAGTGTTCGTTGTTCTATTGAAGGATACAAAAAGTCGCCACGGTGACGCCATTCAGTTGCCACCGCGTTTTGACATTTTGTCAAGATTTGACCCTAAGCATGAGCCTCCGGAGGTAAGTTATATTGCAAAAAATATGCTTTATTTTTTTATTACTAATGGATATTAAGATATTGTACAAAGAAAGAAAGAAAGAAAATACATTTATTGCAGAGAACATACGGGCACAGAGTTTTTAAAGGCAAAATTAACATGGCATAAAAGTTAAAAAATAAATAAGAAAAATTAAAAAAGTCAATAATGTTATCATATAAACCCATGTGCCGTAGTACCACTGCAAATGGCGCACAACTCAGCATAAGCTGGATGCCACTGTTCTGAGTGACCCTAGCGCTGATTTTCAGGTGCAGCCAAGTGGGTTTACAGAAGAAGTAAAATATTTATTTAAAGTATTAACATAATTAAATAATAATAGAATATTAGTTGTATGTATTTATAAGTAAATATATTTTAATATATATAATAACGTATACGATAGATAAACAGGATTAATTAAAACAAAAGAAAAAGGAGTTAAACAGCCGTAATGTCCAGATTACAGTTTACGAAACACGCCTTAGATTCCAGTAAATAATTTCTTAATTCGTTTTTAAAAGATCACAAACTAGACGCTGATCTTATCGGTGGTGGTATATTGTTCCAGCATTTACTGGCGTTGTACCGAAAGGGGAATTGTCCAAATAAACGGGACTTAAATGTCATCAATACTTTTTTATGCTCACAAGATATTAGTATCTTTTAATTTATACATATGCTTATTCAAAGTAAAAGACGCACAGATGAGCCGATTCAATATCAACTATAAATTCAATTCAATAAATTCAAATATCAATTAGTAATGTCAAGCATGAGGTTTATTATACTAAGGCTTAAAGCATTCTCCATTCTAGAATTCTACGTAAGGCTGTATTGCGACAAACGTGACTAGAGTGTTAAGTATAACAGCACACATCTGTTTTCATTTATATGAGAAATCTCCTCGCATCGTCGGTCATGCCCTTAAGGGTAACATTGTTTGGGTTACATTGGTCAGTCAGAAAAGTTTTTGAATATCGCGTACGTATTGCTTTAATTGTTTACTTTTTATATATAGTTCCCACTAGAGAATTCTTCGATAATATATGGGATCGTATTCGGGCAGAATTACACCTGCTGGGTGTTAAAGTTATAGCTGAAAATGCTCAGTAACATCCAATTAAGTTCAAGTGATGGTAAGTTGATGAAACTCAAAATCAATGACGACCACAGAGAGATCGGAAATCCATCGAGGAATGCCGCTGGCCATTATGGGAGGTTTATCACCATATGTATGATGGTCGGGAATCAATCGTTTACAGATCCGTACTATCCCACTTGGTTACTGGATTTACATCGGCTGGTCCCAGAACGTGATACGCCTAAGCGTGTTACTGTATCGAGGACTTGTCAGCTATTCAGCCGACAAGCTCAGAACACTCTAATTTAAAAAAAAATATGTGTACATCAGTTCACACGTGTCAGAAGTGTAACAATAAGAAAAAAATGTTTATAAAAATCATTTTAAATATCCTAAATCAGTAGGATTCGAACTATCGACCACTCGTGCGTACTGCATATGAAGTCTGGTCGTCTCACACCACTAGGCCAATACGACGACGACCACAATTATGAAAATCAGGACTTGTATTAACCGTGCATAATGTAAATGTATTCTGTCTCATTATCTCGTAGACTTAATCCTATAGATGTATATTTGTCTCTTTCTACTGTCGCTTTTTCATTTCATTTAGTTCCAAATCACAACGGTGCTAAAGAAGTTTTCACTTCAATAAATATGATAGTAAGAAATTAAACTATAGGAAAAAAATTAAGGTAGATTCAATATTAAAGTTGTATAAAACAAAAATAAAAGAAGAGACTCTATAGGTGAAAAGTCAGAATCCGAGTCCTGGTTCAGGAAGAATAGATGATCCTTGTCTTGGTGATAAAATTTCTCCAAACAAATTTAAAATTTGTTGCTACTTACCTTCGATAGTGGTGGCCGCGCAAAGTTGACTGTGGGCGTCTGATCTTCCTGTCTTAGGAAGTCAGTGGTAAGTGGTAGCTATAGAAATTTTGTAGACGGCCAATCTGGGAAGCTGACCGTGTAACTGGAGAATCTCCAGCCCCAAACTTGCACCCTGGAATTTCCAAGCAAGAGGGTGTGTGTGGTGAGGTCTATTTCTGCTGCTACTGGGAACGGTCTTGACGAATTTTGACTGGCCTTAAACCCAACAGCCGTTTCAACGTTCCCAACCGTTTTGATAGCAGAGAACAGATTTCTACACAATTACATAACAAAATAAATAATTGAAACGGTGCTAAATGGTTACAAAATCGTACATAACGGTACTAATCTTATTAAGGTTCTAGTAGATAACTAGTGTTTGTTTGTTTATAGGAAACAAATAATTATCTTAGACTTCGTATAGCGATGCTTCTCCGTCACGAGTCCGTTCGAAAAGTCACGGTCATCATTGTCCGTAGATTGTCACAGATTATTTATGTTTGATAGAAATTACAAATACATAGATTAAAAATTTGGTTTCTAAAAAAGAAACTTTGGATCATTCTTTAATTATTTATATATTTTGTTTTTATTATTTAATAGAAGGAAACAATTATAGTATTTTATTTTTTATTATTTGTTGTAATTTTATGTACCTATTTTTAAGCTTCATCATAATTATGATAATAGTCAATTGGAAAAACTCTTAAAACATTTTTTTTATTAATAATAAACAATTGAAAATTGTAAAATTTTAAAAAGAATCACATGACTACTAACGCGCTACGATTGATCGTCAGGTTTGTGTCGTCATAATGTTATAGGAATTTCATCGATTAAATGTCAAAGCACTGTAACAGCTGTGTGCTTCAATGTGTAGAAATTAACAATGTGACGTCACACGCGCTCGGATTTATTCGGGAAGGATCGGCGCGTTTTCGGTACTGAATTCAAACATTATTTTTTATTTTGAAATATCTTTTGAAATATTACGAAAAAAAAAAAATAGTTTGTTATAAAACTTAGATATCACAAAAAAAAAAACGAATACCCAATTTTCATGTTCTAATAGGAGTTTTTAGGCAATTTCCCATCTTCCCTGCTTACACTATTTTAGAAGTCATAGGATGAATGTTAGATACATTACGCAAGTTAACATTAACGATAGTTATAAATCTTTTGCAAACTATTCCAGAGCATTGGATTTTGTTACCAAAACAATAAATTAAGTTTCGAAGTTAATACGGGAATTGTTTCAAGGTAAGCTCAAGTTGATATCGTTATCGGGTTTGGGGGAATCGGCGCATAAGTAACTCTAGCTTATTTCAGTTTGAACTGTTTTGACTTTTATGACTTTTATGGGAATAGTGAACCAAACAAGCATACGGCCTGCCTGATGTTAAGCGGCTACCGTAGCCTACGGACGCTTATAATATGATAGTTATCACTAGCGCGTAGCCCACCTTGAACCCCCTTCCCCAAGGAGCTCTGGTAACCCTACTCATGCCAAGAACACAACACAAGGTTATTTGGCTGCAATCTTCTGTAGGGTGGAGGTATTCCACCAGTCGCACTGCCCCAAGTAGAGAGAAATCTCTAAAGAAATTTATTTGTGCCCTACCTCTCTTACACCTACAAAACGTGCAAGCTTTAGTAAATGGTTTTCAGGCCAATACCTGGACAGAGGTGACTGTCAATCTTACCTATAAAATTCTGTCAAAATTTGAATGCTTATTAAAATATTTCCCGTTTTGTCTAATCAATATTTTTCAAAGAAAACATAGTTAAAGATAGTATTACTTATATTTAATCAAATTTCATAGGCAAGGTCGTAAATGGCTACTATAAATTTAGATCTATAGCAGGAACTAGCGACTCTAAGGAAAGAAGCAGTTTAGCGCAAAGCTAATTTATTTATAAATAAGCTAACTATGTCCCACGGTATCACTCGTCTTAGATTTGTTTGACCAACTCTCCACCACGCTGCCGCCGACGCACATCCGTGTAGCATGACGTTGTTTTCATTTCACATACTTGCCCACAGCTTAGATTCTTTAAAGTTTCTGGTTAATGATTCGTTCTTTAGGGACGCAGCGTGAAATTATATAGTCTGTAATCTTCCTCAATAAATAGGCTATAAAAAACCAAAAGGAGTTTTTGGCGGGATCTCAGACTTATGACATACGAAAGTAGTGGTTTTTGTTTTTTATTCATACAAGTACATACATTACAAGTTTACTATAAATAATCCATATCACACTCTGAGGGGTGTGTCATGATACGATATGTTTCTTTGGAATTGTATTGTAATAGCAAGTCTTAATTTGAAAAAGGATTTTAAACATTTTGTGTTATTGCGGTGAAGATAGTCAGACTCGATTGACTCGGTTATTGTTTAAAATGCTGTATCAGTGCCATCTAGGAATAAATTACAAATGTTTAAATATATTATGATGAACGCTCTTTGGTTGACCATGTAGTTTGTAGTTGTAACGCTAGATGTCAGTATAATATTTATCGATTTTTGATCCTTCACAATTTTGAAGTGATACTTCTTAAGGCGCATTATGAAAAAAATTATGAGGGTGAATTTTTAGGAGTAACACAACATCACACTATGTAGTTACTTGGTAAACCTCTTGTTTTATTGCGATGAAGATAGTCACAGTAGATGTTATGTGTCACGTAACACTTAGTGTGACTTTCAACGCAGTGAATATAACTTCTAACGCAAGTACACAAGTACTATCCACATTTTTATTATTCTTATATTTTAGATGCTTTTATAATAGGTCTTTACCTATGAAATTGCCGTTCTGCAGTATTGGCCATTTCAAATCAAAATAATTTTTGTTTGGCTAAGAATTCTAATTTCAAATTACAAATTTCAATTTTCTAATTACAAAGTGAAAGTAAGTTCGTTTATTCACGCTCAAACGGCTGAAAGGATTGTAATGTAATTTCGCACAGAATGACGATTATGTCGAAGAATAGGACTAAAGATGAGCCTTACTTTAAAGATGACATATAGAAAACCTAACCTAATCTTAATTTATTAAGATATCGTTAAAATATAAACTACCTATACATCGTACAGGCTGGGTTTTTAATAGGTCTTTACCTATGAAATTGCCGTTCTGCAGTGCTGGCCATTTCAAATCAAAATAATTTTTGTTTGGCTCAGAATTCTAATTTCAAATTAATGTTATTTTAAAAACATGGAATTGTTTTTCCAAAAGTAGTCATTTGTTTATTGATTAGTTTTACATTTTCATCGCATTTCAATCTTTTTTGTCATCATGGATACGTTAAAAATTCGAGTAATTATGGAATATGAGTACCGTCGTGGCAGTAACGCGGCACAAGCGGCACGGAAAATCAACGATGTTTACGGAGCTAACCTTACAAACCAACGCACCACCTGTTATTGGTTTGCTCGCTTCCGTTCTGGGAATTTCGAACTAAAAAATGAACCTCGCGATCGTCCGAAGACTTTGGTCGACGATGACAAATTAAAGGCGAATGTGGAAGCTGATGATACATAATCTACAAGGTAAAAAAGCTTGACAAATGGGTGCCCCACGAACTCAATGATCGCCAGCGCGAAGTACGCGCCGAGACGTGCCTTGCACTGCTCAACAGACACACAAATGAAGGAATTTTGAACCGCATTGTTACCTGCGATGAAAAATGGATTCTGTTTGATAACCGCAAGCGCTCAGCAAGTTGGTAGGTTCAGCACCTAAACAATGCCCTAAACGAAAACTTACCCCTAGAAAAGTGATGGTCACTGTTTGGTGGTCTAGTGCCGGTGTGATTCATCACAGCTTCTTAACAAACGGGGTGAGCATTACTGAAGATGTGTACTGTGAAGAACTGAACACAATGATGGAGAAGCTGGCACATCTCTAACCAGCATTGGTCAATCGCTCGTCTCCGCTGCTCCTGCACGACAACGCGCGACCGCATACTGCACAACAGACGGTCTCCAAGTTGCAAGAACTGGGGTTGGAAGTTCTCCGTCATCCGCCCTACTCAACAGACCTTGCGCCTACAGACTACTACTTTTTCCAGAATTTGGATAACTCCTTGGCGGAAAAAAAATTCAATGCCCGAGAGGCAGTACAAAATGCCTTTGAAGAATTTGTTGCCTCCCGTCCAGCTGATTTCTTTGAGAAGGGCATCAATAAACTGCCACTGCGCTGGCAAAGATGCATTGATTGCATGGGTGATTACTTCGATTAATACAAATAAAAAATACATGAAAAAACATCGTTTAACTTTTTTCATACAAAACGGCAATTTCATAGATAAAGACCTAATAAAATTCCCACGTGTCAGTTTCATCGTAGCATAACCTTAATATATACATAAATAATGATTCAAAAAAAAAAAAAAACAAATTGTTTAAACGGGCTGATCTCTGGAACTACCAGTCAGATTCGAAAAAATATTTTTGTATATGATAGCCAGATTCATGGGGAATAGTATACGCGTGTAATATCACGCTACGACCTTAAGAACCGGAGCAGCAACTATGAACGGCAAGCAAACTGGCAAGATGTAGGCAAGTACGCGTAGTTGGATCAACGATACGGCTGGACGGGCGCGTTGGCGGCGGCGACATGGAGAGTAAATTTAACACGGGTGAAACCATGGAGCACAGCTAATATATTTAGTAATATGATACAATTAATTTGAACAGACTATCCGTCTCATTAGAGTACGTTTGCCCTAATATTTTATTTTACTTGCCAAAGTCTGGTCTGTTGATTGACTCGAATAAGATTTCCTCCGTTAAAACCGATTACGTAATTTAGGTGTTATTCTTGAAACTTTCATAGACTACAATTCTCTCTATTTCTCTCTACAATACAGCAGACAACAATTCTCTGAGCTTTTTTTCAAATCTTTTTTGTGTCGACCATATTTTCCTAGTAACGTCTTGGCCGATAAATTATGAAAGGGTCTAAAAAAGGCTTGCGTAAAATAGAAATCATTTTTCGTTGTATTTAATAAGATAAATCATCTGAAATACGTGACTTTACCGTGGTGTAATTCTGTTTGAAAAGGTAATCTTTATAATATCTTTATTGTACTAGTTGTGTCCGCGGTTCCACTCGCGTGGACTACTCACTCGTACAGAATGCTGTCGGACGAGCACACGCGCGATCTGCGCGGCCCCAAAAAAACTTATTGTGGGTGATCCTTACGCAATAGATATATGCTATAACTGACTTTTTAAGATCTACAATTATGTAGTTATATCTCGTATGGTTTACTCAGTGTAAGGCAATTAATCGCACCGAAAGCGTCTTTTTTCAGAATTTATTCATCATTATCGTCATTGCTTTTTTCTTTTTTTTATCGTTATAGGTTTTGGCGTAATTGCCACAATCTCACCTGATGTTAAGTGACGATGTGGACCAAGATGAATGATGATGCCTAATGGAAGACTGGCTCTCAAGTGCAGCTGCCGGAACACACCTATTGAAGCTTGGCGACAGATTTTCAACTAGAGGGTGGTAGCCTACCACCATGCTATGGTTTCCTCACGATGTTTTCCTTCACCGAAATCTTAGGCTCATTGCAGGGATTCGAACTCTCGTCAATCGTATGTTACTTTATCTAAGGAAATATACTCTATGACCTGGCCAGACAACATAGCTGCGACTTAATAAAAAAAAACATGTAACTTGACTCCAACAAAAATAAGCAGTTTAAAGCTTAATATTTCGCAAACGGATCCCTGAATCGAAAAATGGTTTTCGCACTTCACAATATTTTTGAGCGACCTATACACGTCGATAGACGTATAGATAGATATACTAATTCTCACTTTAAAAATAGCGGAGATACCCTCAACAATTTTTTTTTTTGAAGATTACCACTTTGTCGGAGTGATTAACTATACCAAATTACAACTTTCACTGAGATAAGCCGCGGACAGACAAACGGATATAGCTAATAATAATAATGACCCCTTGTTGACTTCGGAATCCTAAATACACTAATATACTGCGTAATTAAGGAAGAAAAATTATGATAAATATTCTATAACTATATGAATAGACACGTGACAAGTTAGTAAACGTATTCATTCGATGAATATTAAATACACATACCTCGTTCATAGTAGTTAGGTAGTAATTACATTGAAACCTATATGAATTCGGAAGCACACAGTCTGGTGAAACTTCCCCACAGCCGCTATAACACATAGCTATTGTAATATGTAATTTGCATTCATATTATAGTCCAAGAGCTGTGCTGAGGAAATATGGTATTATATTTTGGACAGTAAAATTTTATTACAAATACTGGTAGATAATTTTTACCATTGCCCAATTACATATATGAAAAAAAAACTATTCTTAAATCTTTTACTTTGTAATTTTATCAAACTCTAATAAAGCCCGGTAAACTGTGTTTATTATGAAATTAATAATAATAAGACGTTATTTTTTGTAAGAAAACACTATCGGTAAAGTTTCCGATTTTAACTAATTTGTTAATTAAGTGTAAAATTTTTCAGAAGTCTTTAAGAATTTTTAATAATGTTGTTAATATAAAAAAAAAAATATGAACACTATTGGCGTACAATACACTATTAGGAAATGTTCACTGAAGACCTGAATTTATATTAAAAAAGCTTTTCCTCTAAGATTTCTTTTACATGAAAATGCAATCATATCAGTCACTTTGTTGATTTATGTCACACTAGCGGTACGCCCGGGGCTCCGTACGCTTTTGCTACGTTGTAACTATTTTCATCCCGTAATTTTATTGTTACTCGTATTATTGATAATTTACTTAGCCTATAAATTGAGGAATGACATGTAGTTTCCGTGTATAGCTTTCTTCAAAATCGGTTGCAAATTAATACACATTTTATTTTCGTAATTCGTTTTTTTTTTCTATTCCAAAAAAAAAAAAAAACAATTTTTATAGCATATAATTTGACCAATGACATCAGATTCCATTTTTGAGTTAAATCTGGACAAACAGAGACAAAAATATTAAGGTCATATTCGTGATCTATCATTTATATAAGATATCTGTAAGGAAATTTGTAAAAAAATTATATGTATAGTCAGAACCACAAATTTATTTATATAGTTAATCAGAATCGCCTGATCTTGTGTATAATAGAGAAGCTGAAATACTACAATTTTTGTAATACTAATGAACATGTAAAAAAATCGCACCCAGCTCTTTGGCTACATATTATGTTTAAACCTCGAATTATCATATAAATACTATGTAAGGCGGACAGTACGGTAAAAGGACAAATAAATTCATCTCTTTAACTTTGTTAAAATTAATTTTAATACCTAACATTTTAAGTAAATCTATTATTGTCGTGTCAGTTTACCTTCAATTAAAGAAACTATCGAGTAATAATTAATTAATCTACTCCTTTAAGGACCTCAGTCAGAATAAGACAGACCTACATATTAATCAATATTAAATATTAGATTTACTAACAAATAATTATTGATTTTTATCGAAATAAAACTAAATAAGACAATTAGATGTTTTCATTCGTTCATTTAGATTGATTTTGACAAATATTCATGTAGAAAAATTATTATGTGGTTTTATGAAACCACGATGCAAGTGAAACTTAAAAAAAAACAAGTTATAAAAGACGTGACATACATTCTTTAATAACACACATTGACATATACCTACAATGCTCCGAATTTACGATTATAATTCTTGACTGCACGGCATAAAATAAAATTTTATTTGCGACAATGTAATGTAATGCGAAATACAATAGATGAACGAAAAATACCGGGGCGATGGAATAAAAGTTTCAATTTAAAAATAAACAAATTAAATTTAAACTTATTTAACAGAAAAATATAGAAAAAATTTAAATATTTTGTTAGCAACATTTTTGTAAAGAAAAATTTAATAATCGCCTTTTCTTCCCGAGTAATATCGATAATGAAGGAGATTGTAGTGAGACATAAAATAGTAAACTACCGATCTCTCTACATAACAATGTTTGGTACAGAATGAGCCAATTTGCAAATTGCATTATCTGTGCTAATGCAGTCAGACGTGTTAACTTTGAAAAGCTTATTTAGGTTATACAGAACGTTGTATACGTCAACTGAACTTAGTTTTGTATATGTATGGAAATGATGTCGTGTCATATCTACCAATTATCGGTATTCGAAAATATATAGAAGAAATAATCATTCTTTATATCCACTACCTACTTTCTACTGTCAGCTCCTAATATTATTATGTGAGCATAGAAATGCATTAAACAACTAGCCGTGCCCCAAGGTTTCACCCGTGTTAAATTTATTCTATCTATCCATGTGTTAAATCTGTCGCCATGTACCAAAAGGTGTGTTCCGGCAGCTACACTTGAGAGTCAGTCTTCTACTAGGTTTGGCGTGTTATCATCTTGGGTCAAATAGTCACTTAACATTAGGTGAGATTGTGACCACTACGCCAACCCAAAAACGATAAAAAAAACTAATATCACCGCGCCTCCGCCAATGCACACGTCATATCGTAGTAGTCCCTTTGCCGTACTTGTGTACATGTTACCAAATTACTTGACGGTAAAGCCATCACTCGGTTAGCGTAAGATCTAAAAAAAGGGAATCTTTGGTAGAGTAATAACATCAAAGAGAAGGGAAGAATTCGCTAGACTTAAGGATAGAGTAGTATAATAAAAGAGAAGGGAAGCTTCGTAGCTTGTAAGCAAATTTAGATCAATTAGATCTTAAATTTGCAAATAATATAGAAGGGTCATTTGGGAAACTCCTCGCAGTAGGAAGGGGCACTTTATAGATTTAATTTTAGAAGACACAAGATTCATGTTCTGCATTAAGGGTATCGTCAAGAAACTTAAAAAAAAAAGCCGCCACTCCTTAAAGCCGTGGAGTGAAGTTATATAACCTATAGCCTTCCTCAATAAATTTACAAAGTCAATTTTTCATTTCTCACTGGTAGTACCATAGACTGGCGCGTTCAAATAAAAAAAAAACTTAAGCTTTATAAAATTACTATAAATATAAAAACAGCATAAAGTCACAGGTTAAGTATCCGAGAAACAGCGTAACATATTGAAACTTGTATTCCTTGTACCATATTGTACATTAACAATATATTTTTTTCATACTGACTATATTACCTATAAGAGCCCTGAGACTCAGACGGCTTTTACAGTTTCACCACCGGGCTTGGGGGCGAGCGCTGAAGACACTCAGCCGCGAATGCTAGGCAACAAGCTCCAAGGGGCCTAAGTGACCGAACCTCGACTTGGGCTGTTGCCGATCATGCGAAAAAGTCGCGATCAGACTAAATAACTATCCATAAAATTTCGAACTAACTAACTATACATATATACATATTCTTGCCTTCTGGGACGAAAAGGTCTCTTCTTGTACTATAGTTTCTATGTACTATAGGTTCTATGTACCTGAGCGGTGTGCATGTGTGTGTGTACAGTGTAATGACTGTATGTTGATAGCTAGTGAATGTAGAGTCACTGTATCGCGCGAGCAGCTGCTTGGTTCAAGGGCTCCATGCCGATGGATTGGACCTAGTCCTTTAACATGATTCAACAATACTTTATATTACAATTCCTGTTTATCAAAACTATGTACAGATAGCGTGCCGAAGCAACTTTCGCTTTACAATATTATAGTTCAGACCGGATACACTGACATAACGGATGTCATTAGTATTTATAATGTCTTGTATGAAGCTAACACTGTTAAATTGAAAGAAATTTTACTTCAAGCGTGCGTAAAGGTCACATGTATAAAAAAAACATGTTTTTCAGTTGTGATCGATGGATCACAAAACGTGTTACGAATTCACATAGTCCTCTATATATATGAAAAGAAATACAAATATTCTATTAGCGAAATCGAATGGAACCTTTTGGTTAACGTAAGCTTCGCGTGATAAGATAATGCAATTAGCAAATTGGCTGGTACTATCGTACGAAGGCATTCACTCGTAAGTACTGATCAGAGAGATTAAAGTAAATAGAATAGTTATTTATTTAATGTTGTGATGTAAATGTGTGTTGTAAATGAAATGGCTCAGTGGTAGCGAGTTAGGAAACTGCGTCGAACAACGTAGGTTCGAATACTAAAATGAGCCTGAACTGTTAGTGAACGAAATCTTCCTGATGGAACCATATCGTGGATTTGTATAGACCATCTGTCTAGCTATAATGTAACAAGAACCGGCTTTCTCTACCAGCACGTCGTATTCAATAAGATAATTAGTATTAAAATAAGTATTATGTGAAAATTTATAGTTGAAAAATATTAACTTTATTTAGATAACTATTAATAAATTTTTAAGTCATTTTTGATTTTCGAAAGTGTCCTATTCAACTTGATTCCTATTCTAAATTATTTTCATTCTTCATTATTTGAGCTTTCGGATATATTTTTTTATTTTCAATATTTGATAGTTTCATTCACGGTTAGGTAGAGAGCTCCAAAACACCCGTACTATATTCTATTAAAAATAAAATTCATTGCAATATATTAAGATTATAAAATAAATATTTACTTTTAAGACCTATAAGAATGATGTTGACTCCGTAAATGGTATAAGTGAAAGGTATTTTTCAGTTACATTTTCCATTTAAATATTAATACACATTGAAAGGTAATACATTTTCAGTTTACCACTCAGCAATCCCCCTATGATATTGAATTGGACAAAGTGAATTAGACAAAGACCAGACATGATCAAACATGAATTATAGTTATTTAGCTATGTGTAAAGTACATGTATATGAATCAATCACCTAATTAATATACCCACAATTTGGAGAGGGTAGATAAAGTTTTTACGAAAAAAAATAAACTTTTCGATTATTCTGATTAAAGGCCCTATCAGAAGGCACCGTAGCGCCCGTGCGTTTGAAGGCAGAAATAATGGAAGCTAATTACGGTGAAAAACCCATCTCTGTGTGTTGTGACAAAATTCTTAAAGGTGACTCAGTATACGCATTTTGCAAGGGGCACGAATAATAATCTTTTGAAGTGAAAACAACTCAAGCCTAGATCCGAGCAGCCGCTCGCGCGATACAGTGACTCTACATTCACTAGATATAAACATACACTCATTACACTGCATTGTACATTAGCCAGATCGCCACTTTTTTGCATACGCGCAACAGACTGAGCCGAGGTTCGACCACTTTGGCACCCTCGGAACTTCTTGCCTTGGTTTCGCGGCTGAGTGCCTTGAGCGCTCGTTCCCAAGCCCGGTGAAGCTGTAAAAGCCGCAAAGGCTCCATGGCCCCTAAGGCTAACAGTATAGTAATTTCGAAAAAAAAAATAGCTTTGAACTTTAAGATATCTCTTAAAGAAGGGGAAATGTGTTATTTTTAGACATTACGTAATCGGAGCGATAATCTTTGAATGAGTGAGTAAATACAATGTCTTTTCCAACCTACGAATACATGCTCGATGTTTCAAATAGATTGTAGACGTTTCTAGATCTTTCAAGAATAGTGTTTTTTTTTATTTAGGTCGTAACTATAAAATTACAGTGTCGTCTTTGCTTATACACCTCAATTGATCTCGGGGTTTATACTTCTTAATTATATGATCGTATTGTTAATTGTGCGTAAGATTCTTCTACTTCTCCTTAGAATGTTTCTCCTACTAGTGAAGGTTGGCAGTGAGCTCTGCATGTCTTGTTTTGTCCACAGCAAAGTGGAAAAGTTCGGCGAAACTAAGAATCCCCGTCCATTCTCTGATGTTATAATTTTTTTTTCTACAGCGGTTTTTCTTTTTTCAATATTAGTAGTTGCAGGAGCAATAATCTATCATGCATGTGCATATATCCGAAATATGCAATTTTGCGCTGTTGATAACTTGCAAAATTGCGTATATCCCTAGAAGTCTCGTAAAATTCACGTTTACTCATGATTAGTCTGCACAATTATAAACCCTTTGCAGAATATCGTTTTCAATTTTCGTATAATAGCCAATAAAGGTTCTTGGAGACATAAATAGGATCTATTTCTCTCAGACTAATTTAACGCAATTTACAAATTGCCGTTTTATGTCTTCGGCAAACCGAGAAGACATTATTTATAGATAAAGCTGTATTCTATGCTTATTTTAGAAGACTAGTTTCAGTTAGCGATGTTCCTCGTATTTGCACATTCGAAAATTATTTAGAAAATAGTTTTTTGGTAATATTATAGCAAAAAATAGACATACGTACATATGTTTTTAATTTTAAATCTCTCTATTTAGGTAGAATATTTCATATTATAGTATACTAACCGAGCCCCGCGATTTTTTCATGTTAATTTTTTCGGTTCTCGTCAAAAACAAAAAATAAAAAAAAGTATTCAATTTAGGTCCTAAGAAGACACTTATGAACGTCAAAGACTACTACCGGTTCGGAAAACATCCTAGTCATCGAGAAGAACCGTCTCTTGGTCGACTCGATTGGAATAATCTTTTTTAATTATTTTTCCCAACTGTATAAAAGTAATATTTAAAGTCAATAATCATATTATCATATTTATAAATTAGTGGATGCACAGAGAGGGAGTCACTTCCAGATATCACTATCATTCACATAATGATCCACCCTATAATAACCTTTTTTGACATGGTCCTTGAAGTAATTGTTCGGCAAATCAGTAATCGGTATCTTTTTATAGAACCTAACACTATTACCTTAAAATTTTATTAGTCTTACTAAGTCTAAAACACGGTACGACTAATCTATGTCTATTTCTAGTATTAAAACTGTGCTGGTCTTTGACAAAATCTAGGCAAAGTTTTTACGAATATACATCAGAGTATCAAGCATATATTAGGAGGGCAAAGTCAAGATATCAAAACTCCTGGAACCTGTGCCTTAGTGATTCACGAGGTCTCATGTTGTATATTACTCGAATTGCCCGCTTTTGTAATATGAATTGTGTCTACCTCAGCTGCTGAACCCCACAGCGAAATACCGAAAGACAGTAAGCTATGGAAGTAAGTTAAGTAGACTAACTTAGCAGTGGCAGTATCGTTAGATGGCTAACCCACCTATCGACCTCCGCCACCCCACGCCCCAATCACACGGCCAGCCAGCATTGTTATTTTGTTCTAACTTAGCGTACTTTCTAACCTACAAATTGTCTATACACTTTGTCCGTTCCTAAGAGCATGATTTAAAAAGCTTACATCCTTTTTCATTTAACAGCCTATAAAAAAAATGTTTTTAATCTGACTAGTAGTTAGAGAGATAAGCGCGGTCAAACAAATAAAAAAATAATCCCTTGAGCTTTATAATATATAAGTTTTAGCGTGGGTTTTATTTGTATACATTTGTATAGCACGTGTACAAACAATCTGATGGAAACCACTCATGACAATTATAATAATTAACGTGACGACTACTACTACACTATCTCAAGGACGGCGGAACACAGAGAGAGTGCGACGTCATCCCGAGCGCTGCCGGTCGTCGCTGATTGGCTGCTCGGGACATCATCCGATCTAGGATGCGTTCAGAAATGCGTCGAGCTACAAAGTCTAAATGTGATACCTTCACCACATTGCAGAGTTATAAGGCTTACTCAAAAATGAGAAATTGTGCTTTCTGAATTCTGAAAATCTCCTTTTTTTTTCGAACTGACTACACTGTTAGCTTTAAGGGCCGGGGAGCGATTAGAGGCTTTGACAGCTTCACCGAACTTGGGGGCGAGCGCGGAAGGCACTCAGCCGCAATAGCGAGGCAACAAGCCCAAGGGTACCAAAGTGGCCGAACCTCGGTTTGGGCTGTTACCGAACATATAACTAACTGACAATTCCCTAACCGTAAAATTTGATGCAACTAACTATGCATATAATACATGTTTCCGCCTTCTGGGAGGAAGGAAGCATATATGCATTTAGTAATCTGGAAATTTTGGTCGAACTCTAATTAGCCAAAAGAGAAAAAAAGTCCCTTACAGAACCTATGTACCTCAATAGTGTGCATGTGTGAAGCGCAGTGTCATGTGTGTGTCGATAGCTATTGAATGCAGTGTCACTGTATCGCGCGAGCGGCTGCTGGCTCAAGGGCTCCATGGCGAAGGAACGGACCTAGGCTTGAGCTGCCGCTGGTGGTCAATGCGGGTAATCTGGATTTTGAAGGTACATCATTGTACTTGGGAGATGTCGAGTTGAGATATCATTAAAAAGATTTTAATTCAAGACCTTCAGTATACTATACACAAAGCATATTAAGATAAAAGGAGTTTATAGCGAGGTCTCGATCTTTCATGTTGTGGTTTTTAATTTAATTCATATATATATATGTTATTTGACCCTATATTATGTAATATTGGCGGCATTTTATGTGATGTAGTTTGATTAATGTGCACACGTAAAATGGTTTATAAATAACTAGCGACCCGCCCCGGCTTCGCACGGGTGCAATGCAGATACTAATATGGGGCAGTGTGAGATAAATATATACCATCACGGACTTTTTTATCGATCTTTTTAAGATATACAATTCCGTAGAACATTAATTTGATTTATCTCGTTAGGTTTAGCCAGCGTTTGCGATTTAAGCGCACAAAATTATGTTTGTTACGACATCACATTAAAAATCATTGAATTATACGGCCTTTCTGTACTATAATATGTATGTATTACACATATAAACCTTCCTATTGAATCACTCTATCTATTGCTGAAAACTGCATTGAAATCTGTTGAATAGTTTAAAAGATCTAAGCGAACAGACAGCGGAAGCGACTTCATTTTATACTATGTAAAGATAATTAGAAATATGCATTTTGAGTTGTCATAAAAAAACGCCCTCGTATGTTTTAAAGGAAGGCATGACCAAGGCCAAGAGTGATGTTTAAACTTTGACGATTGTAAAAATATGCTATACGAGTACACGCGACATTTGCAGAAATGTTTACGAACATTCGTCGCCTCTAAATATAAAGATACAATAATGTTTCACACGTTCAAACTAAGTCCATCGGCACGGTCAAGTAACCGTTTGTAGTTCGGACATAAGTCAAAGTTATTGCAAAATGTCCACTACAGCAACGTCTGGGTGTGACGGCTACTTTAATTAGCCAATAAACTTTGTCCCGCTTATTCTACTTGACGTTAAGGAAATTAAAAATTGTATAAATTTTCATAAATAATTACATTAACGTATACCTATAATACTTACAACTCGTAACATTGTTAACGTACATCGTAACTGATATCGACACCAAATATAAATAACATCGTATTCTAAACTAATATTATAAAGAGGAAAGATTTCATTGTTTGTTTGCATTGAATAGGCTCTGAAACTACTGGGCCGATTTGAAAAATTGTTTTACCATTAGAATCCTACATTAGAACATAGGTGATAGTTAGAAAAGTTAGAAAAGTTAGGGACCTGCATGAAAACTTCGATAATGTAACCCAACGTGTGAAAAAAATACCAAAAAAATCGTTATATTGCGTACGCTACGGAAATTATTGACAATAGAGCAAAGTGGTGTACATGAATAATTATCCAATATCGAGGCGAACGAGCTGCGCTCGGTGTCTTACAAAAAAAGAAAAATAGCTATCTAAATATACTTGGAACGTAAAACATTAGGATATTTAAATACAAAATCGTTAGAGCCGCTTCCGAAATGACATATTATAAAACAAAGTATACTCGCCGCGTCTCTCTGAACGCGAAAAACTCAAAAACTACTGAGCGGATTTCCATACGGCTTTCATTAATGGACTGAATAATTCACGAGGAAGGTTTAGGTGTATAACTCATTAAAGTTTTGTGTAAATTGGCTGAAATATGATGATGATTTTTGAAGATGTTAGAAAAAATCACGTCGACTGGGAGTTTTCTGGCGTGCACCGCGTAAACCAATATAGTTATATGTATTACGGAATTATATTTTATACACAAACAATAAAAATTAGGCATATAGTATTAGAGTTCATAGAGTGCGTATTCAATGCATATAGTTATGCTCAGTTACCCGTGCGAAGCCGGGGCGGGTTGCTAGTATAATATATACCTAATTTTTTATACTACAAAGGTGGCAAGCAAGCATACAACCCGCCTGGTGGTAAGCGGTTAACGGCCTATGGACGCTTGGTATCGCGCACTAACGTGTTGCCGACTTTGAACCCCCCTACCTCAAGGAGCTCTGGAAGCCCTACTCAACACAACACTAGGTAATTTGACTGCAATCTCCTCTGCTGGTGGTATATTACCAGTCGGACTGCCCCAAGTAGAGAGAAATCTCCAAATAAATTTCTCTGTGCCCTTACTCTCTATACAAAATAAAGCATTGCATTAATGGTAAAATTTGTTTTTCCCGCCGTACAATTTGGATTTAATTTTAATGACTGCTAGTGAGCGCAGGTGTTTATGAAAATGGTATTACCCATATGCCTTACAATTTTTAATCTATACATGTTATAAAACTCAACGTCTCTCTGTCTGTCTATCTGTTTTTATTCTTTACACACGGAAACCACTTATCCGACTTACATGGTTGTTTTTTTAATGCATAGCTATACTATCTGGCCAGGTTATAGGATATATTTTGTTTGATAAAGTAACATACGAAATAAGCAGAGACGGTAATGGTGAATCAATTCGGAAGAAATACGCTTATGGGACTTACGCTGAGCCATAAGAAATATAGCAAAATAATGTACTACATAATTGTAGATCTTAAAAAGACCTAAAATAAATTTAGAGATAGCATATGTTTATCCTTTAAGGATGATCGCCATGGTTGAGAACTTCGCGCGTCAGCTCGACCCACGATATTCTGTGGTCCTCGTGAGCGGAGCCACAGGACAGCTAGTAATATAAAAAACTAAATAATTTTTTATTTGATTTTGTGTTTAAACGCGCTAATCTTTGTAACTACCAGTCGGATTCTATAAATTCTTTTTGTATATGATAGCCAGATTCACGAGGAATAGTACAGGCTATATAATTTCACGCTACGACCATAAGGAGCTGGGCAGTAACTATGAACGTCAAGCAATCTGGCAAGCCGTAGGCAAGTACGGGAAGGGGAACAACGATAGGCGCGTAGGTGGCAGCACCTTGGAGAGTTTGTCGAATAAATTTAACACGGGTGTAACCTTGGGGCACAGCTAGTTTCTGTAATAAAATAATAAGAAATAATTAATTTATGTCAATAAAAATATGCGTTAGCTGTAGATAATCATTACTAGGCATTGTAGGCACATAAAATATTAGACGTACATACGTCTCAAAAGTATCTCCCGCCTTATCAGGCCGGTATAAATAAACCGCCATCCCTACTAATATTATAAATATGAATGTAAGTTTGTTTGTTACGCTTTCACGCGAAAACTACTTAACCGATCATCATGAAACTTTGTACACATATTCATGTAGGCATTAGAAGTAACATAGGATACTTTTTATCCCGGTAACAACAATTTTTGTTGTCCAAACGAGCGAAGCCGCAGGCACAGCTATATTGTTATAAACGATAGAGTAAATTTTAGTGGTAAGTAATCTGGTAAGAAGTTTTTGTTCTCCATTTAACAATTAAATGATAAAAAATATATATAAATATTACCGCAGATATTAAATAAATAATAAGATCAACTTGATAGTTCCAATTAAAAAGCATCTAAATTGGTAACCGATGTCGATAGGCAATGTTTTTTGAGCCAATAGATCCCTCTATAGTTAGTCACGTGATTCAAATTCGCCAATAGAAAAGTAGGTCATAGTTTGTGTACCTTTTCACTGAGTTGTAAAACAGATTATGATTTTTTTATGGAGTGAGTTGTGCATATCTGGCAGTTTAATAGTTTAACAGCGTAAATGTGTTAATTTTAGAATTATTATATGGAGCATTAGGATATTAATTCCAATGAACATTCGGTAAATCATAATATTCGGATTTCATATCAATGCCCGGTAATGCAATCGTAAGAGTCGCATCATCGACACCCCTCGACACGCACCGAGAACACATCTCAACATCTTAAGATGAAATAACAATCGCCCGATATCTTAAGATACTGTAAGCTGAAAATGTGTTTTATCTTCGCCGTGTATGATAGTCTATTATCTAACATAACATAACATAAATTAATATTATAGCATCTTTACCATCTGTGGCGCGCTTTATTCCTATGGTAAATCGAAAAGTGCGATACGCTTCATGTTAACATTAATATTAAAAGCGCATATTTTCAAAAGCCTATTTTCATGACTAAATAAAACTCCTAAGCTTGGTTCCAAGACAAAAACAAAACAATGTGCTCACTTAATAATATTATTATAATACATTTTATCAAATATTCATTCATTAGCGATGCGCTCGCGGCTCGGCACGCACTTGTTACGCAATAATTATATTATTTCCGTAATTTTATATTTACACATTTTTTATTGACAATCCATATAGATTAAAAAAAATAGGAAAAAAGTCAAGGTTTCTTAGACTACTTATACAATTATACAACACAAATTTCATCCCTTAATTTAGGTAAAGTATCTTAAAAAACGATGTCTTTTATAATTCACTTCAATTTAGTTTAAAGCCTTCATGAGTGTTTAATAATTATCAACAAAAATATCCCTTAACGAAAAAAAAGTAACCCTTATTTTATACATTTTACATTTGATGAATTTTCATAAATTGAAGAATATGAGTGTTTAATTTCAAATCAATAGACCTGAATATTATTTGTGCATAAGACAATAGTTACTTAAACGAAATTTCTTTTTTTTATTTTCAACCCCTGATTAAACACCATTTAATGATGAATTTTGATAAATGCTGAAATACGTTTCATTACTTTTATTAAACATCTAAGTACAACCTTCCAAGCCAAGTCAAAAGACAATACTTTTCATCCACCCCATAAAAATTTTCGACACCAATTTTAAAGGTTGAATTTTCCAAAATCCATTCTTAGTGAGCGTCTACATCGCGAAAGAAGTAACTATTCTAAATTTCAAGTCAATCGGATTTATAGTTTCGGAGATCTCGTGATGAGTGGTATTTTTTTTTGTGCGGAACCTTAATTACTTTTCTAAAATCAAAGTAGCCTTAGTCATGCTCTATAACATCAGCTATCTTCTACCAGTGAAAATCCCGTCTAAATCGGTCAAACCGTTTCGGAAATTACTCGCAACAAACATACAGACAGACAAAAATTTTAAAATGAGTTTTACGAGTTTTTACGTGTATACTACTTTCATATGCATTTAGTAAAAATCTGTTATTTTGACATTACAAACAGACACTTCAATTTTATTATATGTATAGATAGATATAGAAGATAAGATTATTATATATACAAATTTTAAATTCAATATCTCTCTGTCTGTGTTGTCTGTCCGTTTATGTTCTTTTCACGCGAAAACCACTTATCCGATATACATGGGTTTTCCTTTACTTTATGGATATGTTATTTGGCGAGGTTATAGGATATATTTGGGCACATCTAGTATATACATTATATATATCATATAATTATTTTATTCAAAAATATAATTGACGGCTAACTTCATCATGTTGGCACGAAGGACAATATTTCTGAAGTTTATATCGGACGTGGAAGACTCAAATTTTAGCAACGAGTTGAATCGAAACTATATTTTGTAAACTTACATTCAAGTAAGTCGAGGGTTAAGCAAAAACCGATGACATAACATGTAACTTTTGCAAAACTTATTCCAAGTTACCGCAATGTATTTCGTTTTATATATGGTATACGATTTGATACTTAAGTAACTCATTCGGTTTTTATTACTAACTTCTTTTTTTTTTGTAAAGTGGCATGTGTAGTATGTGTAAGTTAATATAAAAATAACGTAAACCACCGAGTGATCGAATCCATTGAGGGTCGACGCTGTCATGCGTGCAAACTCTCGGAAGCTGGTTATAACACTTCTCGATCCACTCAAATACAGAACCCTTGCAAAGCCAGTATCTTTATTGAGTAGGTTTTTTTATCGTTATAGGTTTCACAATCTCACCTGATGTTACGTGACGATGTGGCGCAAGATGATAACACGCTAAACTTAGTGGAATACTGTCTCTCAAGTGCAACTACCGTTAGGTTAGGTTAGGTTTAGCGTGTTTCCATCTTGGGCCGCATCGTCACTTAACATCAGGTGAGATTGTGGCCACTACACCAAACCTACAACGATAAAAAAAAAACTGATATGTGTGGTATAGGTTATTATCATATTTTGGTGATGTAAGATTAGAAATGATCCCATAATTAAATACAATAGAAAAAAATAACAAAAAGTATACTAATACGCAAAGGAGAATTGGATGACGATGAATGAAAAATACAAAAAGAAAGTTCTTTACGCTGCCATCTAGTGTGACGCTGAAAAATTAAGCGTACCTAAAAAATTCTTCAGCTCTTGCGTACTATGTATTTTGAAGTTTCCACATTGGATTTGTAGATGGCGCGAACATATATTAATAAATGTTTGTAATTTTTCTCTAATTCTACGGACGATTATGAACTATATTTTCTCAGTAAGACAAAACTGATATATCTGTGAGATGTGAGAAGAACTAGGTAAAGATATTCTGAATAACAACTGGGTAAATATTTGAATATTTATTTTTCAGGGCCGACCAGTCTTCAAGCGACGGAGGCAGAGAGAAGAACATAACCAGGCTTAATGGTTTCCTCAGCTTGAAGACTCCATTAATAAGTACTAAAACGTTAGGGTAAGTGTTAATATAATAAGATTTTAGGATACTATAGACCCTGCGACGTCGTTTCGCTTCCAAGCAATATTCTATAACAATAACTTAGTGGCTTCATAACCGTACATTTAAGACATAACTATAACAATAATTGTAGACAATCATACATTTATTATAATTTAGACAAATGTACAATTCTTTTATTAAAGTAATCACTATTTTTCTTAGCTACTTTTTAACGCCCTCTATTTATTATTGATACAAGTGTATGTATTTTTTATTTTCGATGACATGACAATAGATGGCAGTGTTGTCCAATTTAAACTATTGCATTTAAATTGCTTTTGGATGTAATTACTTTTATAATTAAATTTAAATAAATACACTGCAAAATAATTGCATTCGCTCAAAGTCAATCAATGAAATACTTTATTAGAAATAAGGCATAATTCAATCCCAAATGCAAATAAATATCTTCTGTGGAAATGTAAAACGAAATAGGATTCAAGAATTTTATTGGCTCTATGAATTTTAAGAGAGGGTTAATATCGACGGTTTGGACGTGGAAATGTATTATAATAAATGTATCGTAGATAACATACAACTCAACCACAATTTTTCTGAAGATAATTTTTTATGTATTTTTGCATGTATCTCCCAAGAAATTTGGCAGTAATTTTGTAATTCTGTCTCACTCTTTCAAGTTAGCCTGTACATATGAAAACAAAAAAGAATACATGCAATGCATTAGATGATCATGAAACACGATATTTCTTCAGAGGCACTATATAACTACTACCGTGTTATAGTCACGATCCAGTCGTCATGATACAGGTAATAACAATTACCCTATCTCTTTAACATTACCATTTTTTTCAAATCGGCATATTCATATATACCCTTAGGATGATTTTTTTTTCGGTACCTAAGCGAAATTTTGTTGTAAATGTTGGAAAAATAATCAGTGAAAGTCATAGCCCTTAATATTAATTTTAAGTACTTTCCCTGAGCGTGACTGACTTTCCATTTAAAATGCACGTAAATCAAGTTTTTTTTTTGATTTCTATAACTCAGCCTCATTTTATGATATCGGATCGGGCTTGGTCGCTATTTACTTAGAATTAAACAATCTACAATAGTGTCCATTGCGGCGAAACTGTAACTTATATTGCTGAGTTGGTACAGATCACTGAAGTTGATTTTAACTTAAAATACAGTAATGTTATATGGAAAGTAAATAATTGCAAATTTTTCATTCGATGAATCATAAAAATGTTATACCACTAAGCAGTTAAAGCAATATCTCTGAAAATATTGATCTAAGCAATTAGGTTTTAGGACTTTTTAGTAGGAAATTAAAATTCCATAAATATGCTATATATAATACTTTTTTTGTAAAGTTGGCTACTTCGGAGATAATAGCAAAAATACGAGAATAACGCTTATAACAATAATAACACTTTCGCCGTAATGGACACTATTGTAGATTGTTTAATTCTAAGTATATCACGACCAAGCTCGATTCTGTCAGGAATTTATACTGACTTAAAAAAAAAAATTCGGGTGAGGACCGAAAAAAAAATTGTCGAAACAAAATCATATTAATATACCTTATAGTAAAACCTACTGAACTCCCAATATAATATAAACCTTATCTCTACAATAAACTTTTTCAGTGTGAATAGGAAATTTTACTCAGCGTGCAACCATTTTCCCGTAAAATTTTCTCAATATACTTGAGACATTTTTGTTCAAATGCGCACTGATAGAATGACAGGGAAGTTTCGCTTCCAGATAAGATCGTGGTACAAGTTGTATTCTGAAGCGATTGTACATTTTTTATATAATTTATAAGGTGTGGATAAAGAAATGACAATAAATAGAGGAGAGTGGAAGAAGGCGTGTTGTGCCGAATTTAACTAGTTTAATATAAGACAAGAAGACAATGTACGGTACTGCCATCTATTGGAAATATCAAGCAACTCTTGAACTTGAAAACTAGAAAATACAATTGCTGAAAAATGCATTTGAGTTTTTGGCAGGACCTTGAGTTGCTATGTTGTGTTTATTTTTTTTATTTTCTTTTACTCTATATTACATAATATTGGTGGGATTTCGCGTGATATAGTTTGGTTATTGTGCATATGCGAAGTGGATTATAAATATAAACTGGAAACGTGCATTTTGAGATATCACAAAAAATCTTTTTTTTTTTTTTTTCGAACTGACTATACTGTTAGCCTTAGGGGCCCTGGAGCCTTTACGGCTTTTACAGCTTTACCGGGCTTGGGGGCGAGCGCTTAGGGCACTCAGCCACGAAAGCTAAGCAACAACATCCGAGGGTGCCAAAGTGGCCGAACCTCGGCTCGGACTGTTGCGCGTATACAATTAAGTCGCGATCTGACTAATCCCTATCCGTAATTCGATCTAAACTAACTATACATATATACATGTTTCTGCCCCCTGGGAGGAGGGAAGGAACATGTGTATGTGTATTTAGTGGTCTGAAATTTTTGTCTACTCTAACTAGGCAAAAAAAAAGGAAAAAAAAGGTCCCTTACAGAACCTATGTACCTATGTGTGTTGTGCATGTGTGTATAATGCAGTGTCATGTATGGCTGTGAAAGCTAGTGATTGTAGAGTCACTTGTATCGCGCGAGCGGCTGCTTGGCTCAAGGGCTCCATGCCGATGGATCGGACCTAGGCTTGAGTTGCCGCAGAGGTCGTGGCGGGTGTGCGGGAGCGAAGTTAACCGTATGTCCCCTGCGGAGGGAACGGTGGTTTCGTGGGCGTGGGCGCGAGCACGCGTATGTTGCGGGAGCGGACGCGTAGAAATTGTTAGCGTTCTCGATGTCGTCATCGGGATCGGCAAAGAGATTTCGCGGACGGCGTTTATAACGTTTGGCAGCGGGGATCGAGTTGTCTGGGACGTAGTTCACGGTGGATTTTACGAGCGGGTTGGGATGATTCGAAGCGCTATCGAAGTATCTCCTGGTGAGATATTTCACATAGGCTTCTATCGAGGGAAGTCACAAAAACTCTCTGGATGGCCCTAACAAGGGAGGCTATCTTGTTGAACCGACTTTGTATATTAGAAAATACTACGAAGTCTTAAAAACATTGACACTGCCAAATGCTTCTGTGGCGCCAAAACAAGAAGAAGATGATAAAAAGAGCAAGTTACGTGATGATAAGCTCTTGTTGTTTATATGTTGTTGTTATTTACTTACATTTTTTTATTGTTGTAGTTTTGGCGTAGTGGACTCAATCTCACTGTTATCTCAATGTTAAGTGACGATGTGACCCAAGATGATAACACGCTAAACCTAGTGGAAGACGGCTCTCAAGTGCAGCTGCCGGAATACACCTATTGGTGCTTGGCGACAGATTTTCAACTTGAGGGTGGTAGCTAGCCAGGCGAGCATTAGAAAATGCCCTACCACCATGCTATGGTTTCCTCAGGATGTTTTCCTTAACCGAAAGCTGAAGCTCATTGCAGGGATTCGAACTCACGTTAATTGACGCGAAGTCGTACACGCTACCACTGAGCCATCATCGCTTCAATCGCTTCATTTTTTATATAAAATTTCAGAATATTCTTAAGCGACATTTGGAGTTGTGGAATTGTAAAGGACAGAGGAAACTGTTTTTTATTTAAATCTTAACTATAGGTGCCCTATTCTCACTTCCCATATCTGCCTATAGCTTGCCTTGTTGCTTAATTGTCATGTTGACTGCTCCGCTCCTTAGGGTTTCAGCGTGAAGTTATTTAACCTACAAGCTTCCTCAATAAATCTATATCTATACATATTATAAAACTCAACGTCTCTCTCTCTGTTTGTCCGTTTATATTCTTTTCACGCAAAAACTTCTTATCCGATTACTATGTTTTTTTTAATAATTCATAGCTATGTTTATATAGCTATGTTACAGGGTACATTTTATAAGATAAAGTAATATAGGAAATAAGCAGTGACGATAATGGTGAATTAGTTCGGAAAAAGAAAATGCGCCCAAATGCGGGCGCTTTCGCTGTGTAAACCATACGAGATATATCAAATTAGGGTTGTACATAATTATAAATCTTCATAAGAACTACAAAAAAGTTAACAATAGTATATCTATCTTTTAAGAATCAGCCACAATAAGTATTTTTGCCTTTCGAATTTTGAGCGAGGACAGCACGATACACGCGTGCGCTCGATCGACGTCATTCTGTAGTCGACGCGAGCAAAGCCGCGGGTACAACTTGTATACTTTAAAAGGAAAAAATAACCTTTTAAATTTCACTGGTAGTTACAGAGATTATCGAGTTCGAACAAACATTCTCATGATATCTATCATCATCATCATTATCATCTCTCTCTCAATCTCAATTTATAATATTAGTATAGATTAATTGGGCATTTTGTGCGAGATCCACGGTACAAACAATGAGTATATAGTATACTAATGCTGCCCCGCGGCTTTGCACGCGTATTTGTTACGCAGTAATTATTTTCGTCCCGTAATTTAATGCTTACTCCTATTATTGAAAACTCTTATAACTTATTAATTTTGGAATAACTTAACCGGAATACTTCCTGTGTACAAAATTTCATCAAAGTCAGATGAGATACGTTTTTGAGTTATATCCGGAAATGTAAACAGACAACAAAAATGTTATTAATATCATATTCCTGATCCAGATCCTGATCAGTGCCTTTTACAAGAGATGTGTATTTAAATTTGGAAAAAAATTTCATTATATACTTACAATCAGAACTACAGATATATTATTACAGATTAAACACAAATTCATGAAAACTTATACCCATATTCGATATCCTTTGTAAACAAGAGCACAATCAATTCATGCAAGTAGCTTTTAAACTGAGCACGAGATATAATAAATAAGCTCTGTAGTTTACAAACTTATTCCACTGCTAATAGCGAAGTTCAAAATTCCGCCATGTAGCGCGTAACATTAAAAACTTTTCACAGAGACAAACTTTGGTGCTGGTAAAAAGTTGTAACATTATTTTTCGCTGTTTTGTATTTTAATAATGTTTAAAGTATGTAAATATTATTTTTGAACATTATTATATTTTTTTGGGCTAGATATCAAGAATACATAAGAGTGAACTTTTACATACCACGCGCACATGTAATATAAAGCATAAACTATGAAATTGGTTTATTGCCTCTTGTTTCATTGTGGTGAAGACAGTCACAATAATTTTATTACGTTCTAAAATTCTGTATCAGTGCCATCTAAATTAGGAATCATGAAATCAATTATGATTCATGTTCTTTGTTTAACTAAGTAGTTGAAAATTTTAACGCTAGATGTCAATTTAATATTTTACATTTTTTGTGACTACAATGTATTTTAAATTTGTAGTGATAGAAGAATAGTATCCTGGCTACAAATAACAGACTATGAAGTGCGTACTAACATCCGACAACTATGCAACGTGAATGGTCCGACGTTTACTGTGTTTGTGTTCCGACAATACTTTGTTTTTTGCAATCGTGTTTGAACTAAATTGAGATGAGATAGAGGCATGACACTATACATAACTTAAGAGTTGGGTGACTATGTGATATTCAATCGCTGTCTGTTTGTTTATTTGTTACATTCCGTGTTGCCAACGCATAATATACCCGTAGTGCCAGTATTTTGCGTCAGAAATAGGCTTGCACAAGAGCAGTGATTTTGCCGAGTTTATATTAAAAATGGTAACTGAAACGCTTTAAAATATTCTCATGAAAATTTTCAACACAATGCGCGAGTTAGCAGTATGGTTAAAATTAAAGTTAATTGTTTATTAATATTATTTATTTATATATATTATATTATATTCATACAAAAACCTAAAATAATATGAACCTGGAAGAAATAATATTGTTTCTTTATTTCATTTTTGTTTCAGAGTTTTTTTGTTCGTTTGTTAGTCACGTGTTCAGAATCGTCAACCAGAAAATGTGCTAAGCGTTGAAATAGTGGCTTTAAGATTACTTGTACTGAAGAAACTTTATAACTAAAATTATATTAAAGTCAACTTTGCACGTAATACATTTAACCTCAGTTTTATTTATTGAATTATGAATATATTCCTTTCAAATGTGTAATAATTAATAAACATTAATTCATGGTTTATATTTTCAATGAAAAAATAAAATCAAATTAAATAAACAATTTTGCAAACGTTGTCTATTACCGGATTCTACAGCTTATGATTTAAACCACATTCCGTTAAATATAAGGTTATGTAAGGCAGCCGTGTATTCCATACCATCTGGAATAATATTTTGGTCGATATAGAGTATAAACGGTTTTAATTTCGCTATGATTTATATCCGGGAAGAGCGATAATCTTTATGAGTGGAATCTATATAGAGTGTTTTTTTTTTCGAACTGACTATATTGTTATCCTTAGTGGCATATATACATGTATATATCACATGTTTATTCCCCCTGGGAACTACATACAGTGATTGTTCGTAAGTGACTCCCTGTCTGTACATCCACTAAAATTGTGTAAAAAAACTATTAAAATAATATGTATTTTTTTAAGTTCATTATAGATTTAGCGTTTTAGCTACGATCGCATCTGGTGTTAAGTAACGATGTGACTCAAGATGATAATACGCTAAGCCTTAAGGGTGCTTCACGACAGATTTTCAACTTGAGGGTGAAAGATGACCAGACGAGCAGTAGAAAATGACCTACCACAATGCCATAGTTTTATGTTTTGCTTCACCGAAAACTCAGGCCATGCTGAAATGCATTTTCACGCCACGTCTGAAGAACACAATATCACAGGGAAGATGATAAGCAAGATAATTCGTAAAAATATATTATATCTTCTTTTTGTTCATTCTACGAACACAGATATTATCTGAGTGTTGTATTCCAGAGTCACAATCGAGCTAAATGACTTCTTGAGTACTCGGGTAGAAGTCAATTATCTTCGCGGAGTATATTTATTATGTTATTTGTCTGATCGGTTTTCGGCCCAAAGTTCTAGTAAGTCTTTAGAAAAAATTCCGCAGGCCGTAGTAATGATCTAGTGTTCGTACTATTGACTGGCTACTATTGAATTTACTACTTAATATGAAAAGAAAAGAAAAAGAAAAATCTTTATTATTAAATTGATACGAGTATTACAACACATGAAAATAAACCGTAGATCCCCGCACTAGGAAATAAATTCTGTGTCGCGGGAGATCGACCAACACCATGATACAATTTTTGTGTTATGTAAGTGCCGTGAGTGCGCAAAATCCAATGTATATATAATAAATTTACATGCAATAATATAATACATATATACCTACATAAATATAAAATACATACTATATATATATATATATATATATATATATATATAATCAAAGTCCATTATCCATCAAGGTTATAGAGGAATGTGAAAAATATTTTCAGTATCCTCGTAGGTCAAGGATGACAACCAATTAATAATTGTAATCTTGGCTTCCCTAATTTCATTATTAATTATCACACAGGCCTTGTTTACTTGTCTGTATATAAAAGAGAGGGCGAAGTTACTAAAACGTTGAGCAAACACGGTGTTAACTTTAGGTGTTTTTATTTTGAAACGTTGACTGAATACAGCATCAGGCGAATTTATAATATTACTGTTGCCTGGTTGATTTTTCCTGATATATTTGTGATATGTCAGCGTCATTTTTAATATATACAGTTGTCGCACTGTTAGGACCTTAGCCTTTTCATAGAGGTTTCGAGTGGAAAATCGAAAAGGTTTCCTGAATGTACCCTTTAGAAGGGATCTCTGAGCTCTTTCTAATGTTATTAAAAATGTTTTAGATGCTAACTCGCACTATTGACTGGCCGCCTTAAAAGGCGGTCGACAGCTAGAGCGTGAATATTCTCATTTGGATTATCGGAGCGTTCATAATTCAACAGATATTTCGGAACTATCAAATCAAAAATACTTTATTCAATTTAGACCCTAAGAAGGCACCTATGAACCTTAAACACTACTACCGATTCGGGAAACATCCCAGTCATCGAGAAGTACCGGCAAGAAACTCGATCGGGCTTATCGTTTTTAATATTTTTTCCAACTATGTATTTACATAATATTTACAGTTAATAATCGTCAGTTAGTAATTTAGTGGATGCACAGAGAGGGAGTCACTTCCAGGCATCACTATCATTCACATAATGAAACACCCTATTATAACTATACATTTAGTCAAAAAAGTATCGGGAATTAAATTGTGTATGGTTCCAAATTAAATTTTGTTGTTGTTATTAAATTAGCACCACTGTTTTTCATTTAGGCACGGAGTTTGAGTTCCTTCTGTCATTGAGATTAAATACAGTGATACTTTTAGTTAGATCATATCTGTAATGTGTATTGCAAATTTCATAATGGACCAAAATATTAAACACAGAGTTTGTCTTAAATTTTACATCGCCAATGGAATTTCGTGTTCGGAGACAATGAAAAAGTTACAGAAGGCTTACGGTGAATCGACTTTATCAAAAACACGTGCTGTGCTTATGAGTGGTACAAAGCAATCAAAAGCGGTCGCTAGAAGCTATGCTGGAAGATTTGCCTCGCCCTGGTAGGCCATCGACATCTTCAACTGAAGTTAACATCGCAAAAGTGAAGGAAATAGTGACTGAAAATCCTCATTCAAGTTTGAAAGAGATAGCCGGTGAACTTTCTATGTCTCACGAGTAGATCCGTATCATTTTAAATAATCACTTGGGTATGAAACCTGTTGCCGCTCGGCTAGTCCCAAAACACCTGAATTTTCTCCAAAAACTCAATCAATTTCGACTCAACGTTCATGAAACATATTGTTACTGGTAACGAAACGTGGGTTTACGAGTTCGACATGCAAACTATTCAACAAGCTTCGGACTGGCGCCTTCCAACTGAACCGAAACCGAAAAAACTACGCCAAAGTCGATCAAAAGTCAAAGTCATGTTGACTGTTTTCTTTGACTATCGCGGTGTTATGCACTCGGAATTTTTAACGGAATCACACGGTAAAACAAAAAAGGTGTGTGCGATTCACACACGATCGAAGTGAAACTTCATTTTAAAAGACATTTTCTATTTTATTTAAACAGTGTGCAATATACATACACACCGACATTTGCTCTCTCGCTCTTGCTCACACAAAGAAGAGAGACCGATAATATATTGCTCTCTCGCTTTGGCTCACACAAAGAGGAGAAACCGATAATGTGCGTTAAACGTTTAACGTTTAACGTGTTGGAAGTCGCATAAGAAGTTTCACTTCAAAAAAAGGTGTGTGTGCGATTCACACACGATAGAAGTGAAACTTCATTTTAAAAGACATTTTCTATTTTATTTAAACAGTGTGCAATATACATACACACCGACATTTACTCTCTCGCTCTGGCTCACACAAAGAGGAGAGACCGATAATGTGCGTTAAACGTTTAACGCGTTGGAAGTCGCATAAGAAGTTTCACTTCAATAAAGTATATTATTTGAGCGTTATGCAGCGTTTAAGCCAAATTCGACGAACAAGCCCAGATCTGTTGAAAGAAAATTCTTCGATTTTGCACCACAATAATGTGCCTTCGCACAAGGCCATCATTGTGAACGATTTTTTGTCCAAAAATTCAACAAATATCATCGAGCAATGTTATTCACCAGATATATCTGCAGCCAACTTCTTTCTTTTTCCTAAACTCAAATTACCACGTCATGGCACCGGTTTTTATTCGATAGAAGACATAAAGGAGAATTCGCGACGCGAATAAAAACGATTCAAAAAAAAGCGTTTAAACATGTTTTGATGATGTATTATTCGTTGGCGTAAGTGTATCGTTTCTGAAGGAGCATACTTTGAAGGCGATAAAATAAATTTGAATGAATAACTAACATTTCGTGTATTATTAATCTTTTCCCGGTACTTTTTTGACAGAGTATTATTCATTATATTCAGAGTTCAATGTACATATTTACTTTTATTATTTATAAACGACTGGTCTTTGTTGACGCGAACGATTAATGATAAAGATGACGTCATCCGCGATGACGTCATACACTGTATAATGCTTATAAACTCTACTGATAATAAAAAATATCTTTTCATATAACCCCAGCGATACGATATTTCCGATATCCTAAATCCATAATCCATGGCTTACCGTGACGTGAAGTGATTTATTCCATAGCTTCTAGATTGGCTTCAGTACCGGTCATTTGGTATGGAATTGATACATATGATTTTTTGGTATACGGTTAAATATTGTTTTGTGAATGTTCTATGCCATCTCTAAATATTATTTCTCAAATGTGTTTTAGTGGCAACGTTATAAAGCTTATAATTTTTAATCAAAATTAATGATTCAAACATCGTTTTAAAGCTAATGTTTCAAATAATAAAGTAGTACACTACATTGTATAGTTATTAGTACATACATAAAGACGCACACGCGCGCACACATACACACATACTAAATTCCATTGTTAAGTTCGTTTTTGATGCAAATAATATTAAATAGCTCTCGTTAGGCTATAAGATTATTATTAGAATTATCGTAAAACAAATGAAATCATCTTGGCTAAACCAATATGTTAATTTGGTATGCATGGTATCTGTTTTTAAGAGTTGTAGATTTATTTAAATATATAAATAAATAATCTTTAAAAACTATTCAACAATAAGTAGCAGGTCTGATGAACATATATTTAACTATAACAATTAGGAATTTTGAAGCAATGATGGCTCAGTGGTAGTGTGTACGACTTCGCGTCGATTGACGTGAGTTCGAATCCCTGCAATGAGCCTAAGCTTTCGGTGAAGGAAAACATCATGAGGAAACCATAGCATGGTATTAGGTTTTATTTTAATGCCCGTCTGGCTAGCTACCCTCAAGTTGAAAATCTGTCGCCAAGCACCAATAGGTGTGTTTTGGCAGCTGCACTTGAGAGACAGTCTTCCACTAGATTTAGCGTGTTATCATCTTGGGCCTCAACGTCACTTGACATCAGGTGAGATTGTGGCCACTACGCAAAACCTATTACGATAAAAAAAGGAGGCACCGTCTGTTAACAATCTGTTTAACTCACATGACATCCCGTACATTGTTTAGATTCTATAATGTGCAAATTATTCGCACGGGTCAGCTCTGTATTTTATCAAAAAAAGGAGGACGTTATAAATTCGACTGTATGTTTTGTACGTGTTACTCCGCCAATATGTATTGTAAAACTCCAGTACGCGTGACAGGAGTGAATATATGTATTTTTATTTATACCAACACTAGCTTCTGCCCGCGGCTCCGCTCGCGTGAACTACTAAAATTGTTGTCACCGGGAAAAAAAGTATCCTATATGTCAATCCAGTTTATAAACTATCTGTGTGCCAAATTTCAAACAAATCCGTTCAGCCGATTTTCCGTGATACTTACTTTCGCCTTTATAATATTATTATTAGGATAATAAAGCGGAAGAGTTTTTCTGTTTGTTTGCTGAAACGACCAGTCGGATTAAAAATATATATATATGATAGCCAGATTCACGTGGAATAGTATAGGTTATCTAGAATTAGGCTCGACCTCTCATCTAGACTTAAATATTGATTTATGTTAAGTAAGTAGGACGAAACTACGAACCCATACTGCCTTATCCGCGTGCGCTGGTGTAATGGTAGGTGATACGTAAATACAATATTCTACAAAAATATCTTTAGCTTTAAAGCTCTTTAGTAAATCTAAAAAAAAGCCCACGATACCACATGCCTATCTCTTATACATAAACCACAATAAGGTATTTTGTGAATTTATTTTAATGAAAGAAAATTGAAAAGTGATTTATGAGCATTATTATTGGGCATGGCATATTAATGCATACGAACGAAAGTTACTTTGTCAACAAGACAATTTTATATAGATAAACTTTGCCATTTGGAGCATGTTATTTGGACGAATATTTTAGGAGATAATGTGAAATTAAAATAAGTCAACACTCTACTCCGGCCTATGACTATGACTATAGATGACTATATGACTATAGATCTACGTCTGAACGAGCTGTGCGATTTGTAACGCATAACCCTGAGCGCCCGATAAAAATATTGTCTATACTGAAGTATTACAAATCATCAATCAGCGATTTCTTTTAAATTATACGCGAATGAAACCGCGGACACACCTAGTAAATTAATAACACAGCTTGTCTTTTGGTAATTTTATTTGTCTTTATTGCCTGATTTCGCGCGTGCGTACACGTGTCGTATACTATCGCGGACATCTATCTCTCTCTCTTTATACCATAGTTATTTATTTTTCTTTCTTTATGAGCGTTTCTGTATTTGTCTTTTTGCGTCAAAAACGATGCGTTGCAAAACGTTTGTAATAAACACGTCCTTGGAATTTTATTCCTATCGCGTTCAAATAAGTTTCAATTCAAGAAAAAAAGATAATATTTTTACAAATAGATTTAACATAAAAAAAATATTATTTGACGCCTCTAGCTAGTATCATTTTAGTATTATAAGCGAAAATAGAAGTAAAGAGATATAATGGAGAAGCATCTGTTGTATTGGTAACAGTCTCAATGAATGTAAGCTTCCAATCAACTCTATTTGAAGCAATGATGGCTTAATCGTAAGTTTGAATTCTATAGCAAGTAAAGGTATTCATTACACAAATTGCAACTAAAAAGGTTCTAAACCTAAAATACTTGGGACAACTTATGCCATACTTAAACATCCAACATTCTTGTAGGGCTTGATGTTACTAATAACGTTAAATGTTTGAAAGTAACAACTTCCATTCCAAAGACATTTTAGTCAGTATAAACTTGTATATTTATATAGCGAACTGTTCTTGCGTGTTTTCTTTAAAGAGAGGTAGGGCACAGAGAAATGGCTTTGGAGATTTCTCTCTACTTGGGGCAGCCCGACTGGTAGAATCTCCATCCTCCAATCTCCATCCTATAGAAGATTGCAGTCAAATAATCTTGTGTTGTGTTCCTGTGGTGAGTAGGGTTTCCAGAGCTCGTTGGAGTAGGGGGTTCAAGTTCAGCCATGCACTAGTAATACTTAAGGTATTACAAGCGTCCATAGAGTACGATAGCCGCTTACTAGCAGGCAGGCCGTATGCTTGTTTGCAACATTTATTGTATAAAAAATATATACATAGTTACGATGATTATCTCATATATAAAACATATATTTTACCTCTTTATAACATTAGTATAGATACGCCGAAAGGATTTAGAAATAATACATAAAATAAGCAATATCTTGACATTGAATATAGTATCATTGATTAGAATACAACTATAAGGACTTCTTCGCCTCTTTCGTCACACTATGTCACATTTACTGCGATCTTTCCTATCATTATTACGTCACGAATGATAGATCCCAACCCGTGTCCCCGTACATGATAAATGGCAATTAAGAGTGCACAAATTTCGATATTTTAAAATATTTATTATTTGAAATTATTAGAAACTGACAGACCGCAACGCTAGAGCGTTGATGTCCAAAAACAAATAACAAAACAAGAGTCAAAATAACAAGTTATCAAACGATAATGACGGAAATATATACATAAAAATATTTATATATTTACAAGTATGAAACTAATGACTTTCTATTGTAAAAAAATAAGATAAAAAAACCGAGAGAAAAATTCGCGATATTGTTTATTGAGCTGCGCACGTCACGTCTCCCCGACCCCTTTGTCACATCTTGTTATAGTAAACAACACCTCTTCCCCCCACACATAAGTGCGAACGTATTATATGAACGGCTCTTAAGCAAATACAGATAAAAAGCTATATGTGTTTGAGTTTAGCAGTCTTATCTATAAGACTAATAGATTTATATTTAGTGACTAAACCTAAAAAAAGTTACTTAATTTATAATATTATCGTTAGTTAGTTACAATTTACAAAAAATAAGTCAAAAAAGCTTGATGAATAGGTGATACCTAGGGCTCTTTCGAAAATCATTGCCAAATGAGTTACGTTGTTATTCATATTGGTTATCGATAACTCTAGATTAGCATTGAATAGTAATATAAAGCCTAACTCAATCAAGCTAAATAGTTAAAATTACATGAAATATTCATGTGCTTGACAAGCATGCTTGACCGTCTAGGGAAATATTTATTAGGCTCTTATCCCGTGGCTTCTTTCGGAACTAATGTAAAATTCATGTTGACCATTACTAAAGCTTGTAAACGAAGAGATAATCTTGCCTGGAGAGGATTATTTATAGAGTCCCCGATAGCGATTCAGCGCTTGAATCCAAATTTTTCACAAACTATTTTTTATTGAAGTGAAATTCCTTTAGGTGATTCGAGAGGAAAATTCCAAGGCATTGTTTTAGTTCAACGTTCTATATTAAATGGTCAAAATTACATTACAATTTTTTACAATTATCGGGTTTATTATTATTATAATAACACAAGGTTTTTTTTATACTACAAAGGTGGCAAACATTTTTACGGCCGCCTGATGGTAAGCGGCTACTGTAGCCTATGACGCCTGCAATACCATAGTTATCACAAGCGCGTTGCCGAACTTGAACCCCTTACCACAAGGAGCTCTGGAAACCCTACTAACCGCAGAAACACAACACTAAGTCATTTGGCTGCGATCTTCTGTAGGGTAGAGGTATTCCACCAGTCGGGCTGCTCCAAGTAGAGAGAAATCTCCAGATAAATTTCTCTGCGCCCTACCTCTCTTTGAACCCACCCTTCCTCAAGGAGCTTTGGAAACCCTACTCACCACAGGAACACAACAATACGTCATTTGGCTGCGATCGCCAAATGGCCAAATGGCGATTTGAATGTAAATTGAAAATTGAAAAAACCTCAAATAGCCCATTCATTGAGACCATTCCAATGAGCCCAAACAGGATATCTCTGTTGTAAGTTGGTGAAGAGTTAGGTATACTGCAGATTACAGATGATGCCGCTGCCTCAGGTCAATATTGACATGTTCTTCTAATGTCACTGAAGTAATAGAATACTCAATTAGACCTGTGAAAGATGCTCACGTTGATTTATCAACTAGGAAAGAGCTGATGACCTACAAACCGCTCAACAGATTCTCTTGAATCATAGCTAAGAACACTCTCGATTAAGTCGCCTTTCAAACAAAAAAAAAACTAGACCAAAATCGATTCAGCCGTTTGGGAGTTACGATGCCACAGACAGACAGATACACTCAAGCAATGATGCTCAAGCTTGAGCAATGATGGCTCAGTGGTAGCGTGTATAAACGGGAGCCAGGATCATCGAGATTCCTGGCGCCCAAGGCCCGGAGCAAGCTGACAAACTGGCGCAGTGTCTCCAGACAGCTTTAGCGGACGTTGCCATTATTAACAGGCCCACAAAGAGGGCGAACGTTCGCATCGTTGGCCTTGACGACTCTGTGTCCAGAGACGAGGTTGTCGCCGCAACGGCATCTAAGGGAAGATGCGAGCCAGCACAAATAAGGGCTGGTGAAATTCGCACAACGAGGGGAGGAATGGGTGCTATCCATTTGTCTGTGCCCGTCACCGCGGTCAGGAATTTGATTGAGGCTGGACGCCTCCTTGTCGGTTGGAGTGCCGCCCGTGTCCATCTTTTGGAACACAAGCCCATGCGCTGTTTTAGGTGCATGGGTTTGGGCCATACTCGGTCTGTATGCCCATCGACAGCCGACAGGGGGGCGCTTTGCTTCCGCTGTGGTCAGCCCGGGCACAGAGCTGTAGAGTGCGAGGCTGAGGCGCTGCACTGCGCCTACTGCGACGATTGCGGAAGGCCAGCGGGGCATTATATGGAGGGTGCCAGTTGCCGGCCGCCTCCTGTAAAAGGGAGGATGGCACCGGTGCCAGCACCTCTACCTCAGCCGGACATCAGCGTAGATGATGGGTAGGAGGGGGCGCTATCACGCCACCTATCCCTACCATAGCTGAACTAAGGAGAAACGGGTCGGGGGGCCCGTCTTTCCATTGCACTGGTTCAGCCGTCTGGGAGACAGTCGGGGTTGTACCAGACTGTCTCTCTTTAGCGCCGGAGGCCCGATTGGGGCCGGCTGCCGGGGCGACGCGGTGAATGCTATCGCAATCCCGTTTCGCCCCATTTTGGCGGCTGATGGTACACCGTGGAGGTTTAGTGAGTAGGAGTCTCACATAACCACTCGTCCCCCCGGGCGGGTGTGTACCCATGACGGGTTCCTCCACGTAAAAAAAAAAAAAAAAAAAGTGGTAGCGTGTATGACTTCGCGTCTATTGACGTGAGTTCCAATCCCTGCAATGAGCCAGAGCTTTTTCGGTAAAGGAAGAACATCGTGAAGAAAACATAGCATGGTGGTAGAGTATTTTGTAATGCCTTCAAAAAACTAGGCAATTATATTTCCCAATTTAGCAACCCTTTTCGTTTATGTTTTACGAGGAATCCTTCGATTGTATGGTAAGTCTTTTTTATTTTGTTCTCCCAAGTTTGCCACCCTTTTCGTTTATGTTTATGCGCAATATAATTATGACTTTTAACTAAAAATTGTCACAAGGTGTTAAGTAACGTTTAAGGAGGGGGAGGGGGTCTACAAAAATGTTGCAAACCGTTACATGAGGGAGGGTCAAAAATCTTCGAAAATTGCGTTACGTAATACTTGAACGCCCCCATACCTATTATCGCTTGGCGACAGATTTTCAACTTGAGGGTGGTAGCTAGCCAGGCGGGCGTAAGAAAAAGCCCTACCACCATGCTGTGGTTTCCTCACGATGTTTCCCTTCACCGAAACGAACCTATGGATTCTTTTAATACCATAGGTATTAAATAGCGCGTTACTGACCTTGATTCCTCCTTCCTCAAGGAGGTCTGGAAACTCTAATTACCGCAGGAACACAACATATAGATATTTGGCTGCTATCTTCTGTAGGATGGAGGTATTCCACCAGTCGGACTGCCAAATCTCCAAAAAAAAAATCCTCGTGCCCTAACTTACCTAAGTAATACTTTACCAATAAAGTTTTTAGTGAGGTTCGGAGCTTTTACTTTAAAAACATCGAAAATTTTTTGTTATCTCGAAAATATCCAGACGCTATACTCATCTGGCCGTCAGATATCGTTATGAAAACGTTAGCGGCGTCTGTTACGTCATTTAAACAGATAATTTTGCATTATAATCAGGGTAGCACTGGTTCTTTTTTGTAATACAACTTGTATCATCTTTGGTTAAACCAAGATGTTAACTAAGTGTGTATGTTATCTGAATTTAAGAACTGTAGATTTCTTTAAAGAAATAAATAAAATAACTGCATCTTGTATTGTTATAATCATATATTAGAATTACTGGGTAGTTTGCGAGTAAATAAACATAATCTAGTAAGTAAATAAAGTTTTTTTTACATTATTAAATCTCATTATTAGCAGATTAGAAGATGTTCATATGACTAAGTTTGCGAGTTAGATTCGTCGACCAATCATAAGCGTCGGCCAATCATAGCACCCATCTTATAGTAGCGATAATTGAGCGATGCGTATGGAACGACAGGCAGTCTCTCGCGGTAAAGTGTCTATGTTTGTAGGACATAATCTCCGGAACTACGGATACGACTCTAAAAAAAATCATTCACTATAATGTGACCGTGAGATCGGCTTCCTCTCTCAACACGTCATAATAAATAAGATACTATTTAATATATGCCGGAGAATCGTCTTTATTTGATTATTATAATAACTTGGTATAATAACTTGGTATAATAACTTGGTATTCGTACAATGACTATACTATTGACCCCCGCACTATTGGCTAGGCGCTATAACAATAGGTGTGCCTTGTGATCGCATACATGAAAAAAAAGTTTGAAATGATTCTCGCTCGAGCTATCGGATAAGAAGCTCAGTTAATAAGACCTCCTCTAAGTCCACCTCCTGAAAGTCCTCTTGCTGCCCATATTGTAGCGTCTTAAACTTATTTCATTATTCCATATAGTAATTTTAATTTAACTCCTATCATTCACAGTTAATATAGACTTTAATTGAGGAATGACATAAGCTTTCCGTGTATACAATTTCATGAAAATCGGTCAACCGTTTTTAATTTAAATCTTAACATACAAACAGATGGACAAAAAAATCTACACATTCGTAATCAGTGTCTTTTATTATTGACACTTATTATAAGATTTGTAAAAATAAAATAAAAAAGGACAGACAGAACTAAAGATTTATTAATATAAATTAATACGAACGAATTCGCGGGGATTGTTGGTAAGAACTAAAGATAAAAAAGCTGTTGTCCCAGTTTACCCGGGTTTAAAACTAATAAAATCTGTCTGCGGAAATTGTGTCGACGTTTGCCATAAAATCCCTGGCCTTCGTAAAATGTCTCACTGGTGACAGATTTAAATCAAAATGTATAATAAAAGTTGTTTTTAGGGTTACGCAGTAAAAGGACACTCTTGGGAAGACGTATGACATCACGTGTGACTCTTTTTACCACAATAAAAATGTTAGGCATAGAGAAATTTCTTTGAAGATTTCGCTCGACTTAGGGCAGTCCGACTGATGGAATACCTCCGCCCTAGAGAAAATTGCATAATAACCTTATGTTGTGTTCCTGCGGCGAGTAGGGATTCCAGAGCTCCTTGAAGTTGGGGAGGTTCAAGGTGGGCAACGCGCTCAACAGGTATGAACCTGTGGTATTACAAGTCTCCATAGGCTACGGTAGCTGTTATTAAATAGTAATAATAACAATTTACTGATGTTCGTTATCTACACAATTTATTGGATCTCTCTTATACAAAAAAATATTTCCGTGTGACATGTCTTTTTACTTTTTCTTAAACGACAGTCATTAACATAGAGTTTTAGACTAAGCAGATATTATTACCTATATATTTTACAATCCACAACACTCCCGGGGGCAAGATTAACAGAATTATTATCACTAGTTCTCCTATTTTCGGTTCTTTCCTCTTTTCTTTTCCTTTGCTTATAAGAAGTGATAGATATTCATTCTTGAATCTTTTTCTAAAATCTTCACGTAGTTGTTGTAAATATCTGTAACGAATCTGTATGTTTTCCTGATCAATCTTATCTAGGTCTGGTGTTGCGCCTGTTGGTAGGCTTTGTAAAAATAGCATGGGAGTGAGCGGGTTAACATCTCCCATTTCTACATATGTGAGAGGTCTGCTGTTAATTACAATTTCACAGTCACATAAGATTGTTGAAAGCTCGATCCAGTCTACTGATGCTTTCCCGAGAATTCTGCGTAACATATCTTTAACTACTCTAATCAAACGTTCCCACCATCCTCCCCACCACGGAGCTGTTGGCACGGAGAATTTCCACTGGATCTTATTACAGTCAATGGATTCTTCTATTTCCTGCCAGTTTAGTTGTTGTAACAGATTGGCAGCACCAACAAAATTGGTTCCGTTGTCTGTGTAAATTATTCTTACTCTGCCTCGTTTTGCTATAAATCGTCGTAGCGCCATGAGGAAGCTGTTTGTGGAAAGTGATTCTGCGAGTTCCAGATGTACAGCTCTGTAAACTGCACATGTGAACAGGACAATCCAACACTTTTGGTTGTTTTTTAGAATTAGAGGACCAGCCAGATCTATACCTGTCACTTCGAATGGAGCTGTGTTCCTGATTCGATCTGTCGGTAGGGGTGGTTCTGGAATAAGGTAATGTTTTGCTTTATATCTTTTACAGATAATGCATTTTGATACAACGTTTTTCACTAGTCTTCTGACTCCTGTTATCCAGTAAGTATTTCTTAATGCAGATAGTAAAGTTTGTGTCCCAGCATGCTTTAACTTTCTATGTGTTTCTTCGACCATTCTTTTTACTATGTCATTTTTTCCAGATAATAAAATTGGATATATACATTTTTTCTCCTCTTCGCTGTATTCTAATCTTGTTTTTACTTTTAATATACCTTCTTCCTCTATAATTATAAGCTTCTTTTCTATTTTACTTTTGTCTGTATAGCTTTCTTCTATAATGCCTTCTTTTTCCCAGTCCGTAAGTACATTATGATAATCATCTAGTTTATTCATATTTTCTAACTTCTTCGTAGTAGACCATAATCTTTTTTCTGCTTGTCCATAGTTAATTTCTAGCTGTGGGCCTTCCTTCCACAACATGTTGACTTCATAACGCCCTTCATCATTCACTGTAATGTCAAGACAGGTGTCATTCTCTTCATTGTTATATGGATCTTTAATTCCTAATGTTTCAATATTCCATAAGAATTCTAGTGAATTTTCCATATTCTGTATTTCTATTTTGGGAAGGTTTAGATGATGTTGTTTTTTAATGTTGGTTTCTTCTCTTTGGGTTTTTAAGTTTTCGTTTTGCAATTGTTTTCGAACTTTCAGCCATCTTTTTCTTATGTTGTCCGCATCGTCACATTCTTTCTCATATAATGTTTCATCAAATTCTTCTGAACTTGGCATCGTGTCCTGAATTGCCTTGTCCAAAAGTTCTAAAGCATTCATCTTTTCTGTAAGAAATTCTAAATCTGTTTGAGAAGACGCGGTCGTTTCATGGCGGTTGAAAAATCGTCGTATTTGATTGCGCTCACGTATATTTTTCTTGAGATCCATCGTTATTTATTGTGCAGTCTTTTTGAAATCACGGTCGCCACTATGTTATTAAATAGTAATAATAACAATTTACTGATGTTCGTTATCTACACAATTTATTGGATCTCTCTTATACAAAAAAATATTTCCGTGTGACATGTCTTTTTACTTTTTCTTAAACGACAGTCATTAACATAGAGTTTTAGACTAAGTAGATATTATTACCTATATATTTTACAATCCACAACAGTAGCCGCTTACCATTAGGCAAGCCGTACGCTTGTTTGTCAACTTAGTTGTATAAAAAAAGGTTTAGCAAGCAACTTTGTAGGGTAGTAGCATGTAGTACAATTGATTAGCTCGCAAAACAATTGAATAATTGTTTGAAGATTGAACGTACACAGGAAAGCAAGGCACGGTTATGAATTATCATTATATAGGTCTTTAACACTTTTGTATTTATTAAACCTTGAGTGTACGAGGTAGGCAGACCACGTCCTTCCACTTACTACGATCCGGACATCCAACTTTCGCTTCCTCAATATTCATCAATCTTTTCATGCATGCTCGTCGGTTTAGAGTACTTGACCTGACCTTTCTTCAAAACGTCCCCGATTTGATCGTGGAACGTTCGTCTAGGCATTCCTCTTCCAACGTTCCCAATTACACTCATCTTATAAATCTGTCTAGCCAATCTTCTTTCATTCATCCTCTCTACATGCCCAAACCATCTAAGCATCCCTTTCTCAATCCGTGTCACTATATCTTCTTTCACACCACAACATTCTCTTATTACACTATTTCTTATTCTGTCACTCAGTTTCACTCCTATCATATTTTTAGCGCTCTCTTTTATTGTTAATTATAGTTGATAAATATGAAGTCTATAGTGCATAGTAATTATATTTTATATTTAGTATAGTTTACACAGGATTGTGTTTGATATAATATTGAAAAAGCTCTTAACTAGATATACGGTGCGAGTGCGTCCCCAAGTTGCCGGACTATAACTGCCTGTAGCTGTATGTGGCGCATCGGCAAACATTTCCAAGTATTGTTGCGTAAGCAATGTTATGTCGCTACGAGTCGTCGCAATCCAGTGGGGTAAAAGTGCTTCCTCAGTCTACCTTAGTCTTCCCTTCCTTTGGTTTTAAACAAGTCTTAGTTATTTATCCCTAATCTCCTACTCAGGCCGAGTGGAAAGGTATAAAAGCATAGCGCACAAGAAGTTACCCGCCACGACTCTCTTGCGTCAACTCAAGCCTAGGTCCGATTTATCGGTATGGAGCCCTTAAGCCAAGCAGCCGCTCGCGCGATACAGTGACTCTACATTGACTCTACAGTGACACTGCATTATACATACTTGCACACCACATAGGTACATAGGTTCCGTAAATGACCTTTTTCTTTTTTGCCTAGTTAGTTTCGACAAAAATTTACAGATTACTAAATACATATACACATGTTTCTTCCCTCCTCCCAGGTGGAAGAAATATTTATATTTGTATAGTTAGTTTAAATAGAATTTACGGATAGGTAATTATTCAGATCGCAACTTCATTGCATACGCGGTAACAGTCCAAGCCGAGGTTCGGCCACTTTGCACCCTCGGAACTTGTTGCCTTGCTTTCGCGGCTGAATACCTTAAGCGCTCGCCCCCAAGCGCGGTGAAGCTGTAAAAGCCGCAAAGGCTCCAGGACCATAAGGCTAACAGTATAGTCAGTACAAAAAAAAGAAGCGGGAGGCATTCTTGCTTGGCACATGGGACCGTTCGCATCGCCTACGGACAATCCTCATGTCAACAATGCGAAGGATGATCAATATGGCGCAGCCCTTCCTGGAATCAATCTTGATAACGTCCATACTTGTTTAATGTCTCCCCATAACGAATATATTACAAAGAAATATATTTTTACTGCAACCAATCTAACATTCCTAATGCCTAAAAGTCTTCTTGTAAAGATTAATCTATTTACCTATCGAAATAATCACCAACATAATATTTGACGGGAATTTATTTTTGTTTCTGACGTAATGACAAATAGCATTTAGTGAATGTAATTGAATTGTTTTCGTCCTATTATTCCAAATGCCCGATAACATATTACTTAATACATAAATCATTTAATTTAGAACTAAAATCGAGTCACAGATTAGTTAGCACATAAATGAGTACCTTTGAAAGAAATTAATATCCAATCATCTCCATCGAGACTTGGCTAGCACGATTTTACAGTATGTGTTTGTTGAAATTTCATACTACATCATGTAGTACATTTAAAACAAATGTCATCGGCAAAATGCCGGACCGAAGTTAGAATGGAGGGCACGTTTTAAGATGGATCGAGATCCGATTACGGTACTCCCTTGATTAGACAGCTTGCTTGGTTATTTCACCAGTTTTTTATCGTTATAGTTTTGGCGTAGTGGCCACAATCTCACCTGATGTTAAGTAACGATGTAGCCCAAGATGATAACACACTAAACCTAGTGGAAGACTGGCTCTCAAGTGCAGGTGCCGGAACACACCTATTAGTGCTCGGCGGCAGATTTTCAACTTAAGGGTGGTAGCTAGCCAGGCGAGCATTAGAAAATGCCCTACCACCATGTTATGGTTACTTCACGATGTTTTCTTTCACCGAAAGCTAAGGCTCTTTGCAGGGATTCGAACACATGTCAATCGACGCGAAGTTGTACATGCTACCACTGAGCCACCATTGCTTCAAGTTGTGCGTAAAAAAGTCAAACTTAGACTTCACTCACGCATGCTTGCCTTGGTAATGTCATTCGCATACTAGTCACACGCTCGCAACAACATAATTTTTCAAGTCTGTAGCTCATCAGAAAATTAGCTTTTTTTTAAACAATTAAGTCGTAATACCATAGGTATCACTAGCGCGTTGAGGACTTTCCCCAAGTAGATGTGGCAACCTTTCTCACTGCAGGAACACATGATTATTTGGCTACGATCTTTTGTAGGTCCGTCCTACCAGACGGACTACCCAACTTAAACAGAAATCTGCAACGAAAATTCTCTGTGCCTTCCTTCTCTAATGGCTTAAAGTGATTTACAATGTTCGTACTGAACAGACAGACAGGAAGGCGAATAAATAAAACTTTTTTTCATCCAAATGTGGCAAACAGTCGTACAGTCCGCCTGATTGTAAGCGGCTACCGTAGCCCATGAACACATGTAATACCATAGGTATCACAAGCCCTAACCCAAGGAACTCTGGAAACCCTACTTACTACAGGAACACAACAATAGGTCATTTGGCTGCGATCTTCTGTTAGGTGGAGGTATTCCACCAGTCGGGCTGCCCCAAGTATAAAGAAATCTCCAGATAAATTTCTCTGTGCCCTACCTCACTTGTATAATTTTTGTACGTGTTTAAGTGCAGATCTTACCGTCTTAATTGTGTTTAAGTTTTATTGAAAAAGTATTTTTTTATTTAAATCAAACAAGCTTCTTGTACTAACGTTTTTAAGGCGCTAAATTCGTTTACCGATCTTTCAAAGTTATACGCTCATTTGAGACTATTTATAAAAACATGTTCCTGTGTATAAAAATACTCGGCATAGTGCTAATTACATATGTACACAAATAGTTCATCCCGTGTTTTAGACTTGGTATGACCAATAAAATGTATAATATGGTAATCTTGAAGCGACACAGTAAAAACAAATGTTAATAAGTTCTTGCGGTCTCTTCTCGATGACTAGAATGTTTTCTGAACCGGTAAAAGTGTTTTAACGTCATTTGTTAGTGCTCTCTTAGGACCCAAATTGAATAAACATTTTTTGGTTTACTTATTGTAGATGATTCTTAGAAGATAGACATATGCAATCGCTGACTTTTTTGTAGGTCTTTTAAGATCTACAATTATGTAGTACATTAATTTGAGTTATCTTCATGGTTTACTCAGCGTAATCCATTTAAGCGCCACAAATGCGCCTTTTTTCCTAAATGTTTCACCATTATCTTGACTGCATATTTCGTATGTTACTTTATCTTACAAAATATATCCTATAACCCGGCCAGATAACATAGATATGAATTAAAATAAGAACCATATAAATCGCATAAGTAGTTTACGCGTCAAAAGAACATAAACGGATAGACAGACAAAGTGACGTTGAGTTTTATAACATGTATAGATATAGAAGATACAATTTCGTATTATTAACTTTGTAAGACTACTTACGCTCAACAAAAGCCCTTCAAAGCGTTCAACTTTATCATAAAAATACTTTAATCAAAAACGATTAAATTAACGTACTTCGAAAATTATTAATTTAATTTATCTTTTTGAAACTTCTCCATGGTAATTATTTATGTAGAAGCGGGAATTTTATATGTTTTTTTTATCGTTATAGGTTTCGGCGTAGTGGCCACAATCTCACCTGATGTTAAGTGACGATGTGGCCCATAATGATAACACGCTAAACCTAGTGGAAGACTGGATCTCAAGTGCAGCTGCTGGAACACACCTATTGGTGGACGCGAAGTCGTACACGCTACCACTGAGCCATCATTGCTTTAAAAATCCTATATGTACGGTGAGATAAGGGCGGGTTGTTTTTAATAGCGATAATAGTAAAATTATTTATGGGCAGTAATATTATAAATTCGAAGAGATTGTTTGTTTGCACGTTTAAATTTCTGGAACTACCAGTCAAATTTGATTTTTTTTTCATTTTAAAGTCTATTTATTGAGGGAGTTTTTAGGTTATATAATTTTACGGTACAACTCTAACTAGTGGAGCCGTAACCTTAAACGATAAGCAATGGAGAAAGCTGTAGGTAAGTACAAGAAGGGAAAACACGTGTAGCCAACACACGAGTGCGTAGTATAGAATCCTGGCATTCTATGGAACGCTTTAAGCTAGCAGGCAATGAATAAAATAATTCATATTTCATACATTACCTAGGCATTCTATACAACGCCAAATGAGAAACCGACAAAGTATGAAATACATCTCCGATTAATTTCGAATATCACGTGAAAGTTTTCGACGGGATCTCATAGTATCATGTGATTGAGACAAACACATACATTTATAGGATTTAGCCAGCAAGAGAGTTTATCGAGTCGCAATCAATCGCAATCAACAAATATATTTGCTAACGAAAGCAGAAAGTTTAAATAATAAATATAACAATTCTACAAAAGTCTAAAAGTAGCTAGAAACAGTTAAATATAGTTTGAATAGAGGGCACACTTCGCAAATAAAGAGCTATGAAACAAAAGTCCGCCAGGGGGCGACTGTGACGTGAGAGATATGAACACGTCACACCCGAGGAGGGTCAACGAAACAAGCGAATCGAAAAATATTGTCGAAAGATACAATTTATTATAACCACTACTGTTTTATTTATTACCTGCAGTTTATTTAGACTTAGTATATTTCGCACATTGTAGAATGTAAACAATTTAACTAACCGGAATATATTTTAATTAGAAAATTAATATATTTTAATCATTTTTCAAAAATAACTTTAAGAAATAATAATGTAGTATAATAATATTTATTTATTTCAGATTTACATCCAATATTATTAATAACTTAGCCTATCTTAGTAAGGACACAAAACATATTTAATTATATAAATATTTACATACACAAGCAAAATCAGTCATTTAGACACGCTTTTTATTAATTTAGTCCACTGGTGGAGGAACAAACTATCCGGTCTATTTGATGATATCTTTAGGACACCATCAGAGCTACCACACAGTCAATCCACCAGGGAGCATACTTACGAATCATGGCGTAAAAATCATCAACACGCGCTTCAGCAAACATCTGCAATCTGCAAACAACTTTTTCGTAGATCTTTTAATATCTTCATTTATATAGTACATTGATTTGATATAATATCTCTTATGGTTTACCGAGTGTTCGATCACAATGCCATCATAAGTAGGTTTGTATGCCTTTTCATTAAAACGCCTTTTGCACTACAGTAAACAGTATTATTTTGAAACTGATCCCTAATGTATAGCGAGATAGTGACAAATGTTAAGTAAACAACTAGTGTATAAGCCATTTAAGAGCCCCAAGAGAGTATTTTTTCTGAATTGGTTCACTACTTATTACGTATGTTACTTTATCTTACAAAATATATCATATAACCTGGCCTCAGATAATTGGTTTTTGCGTGAACATAATATAAACGGACAGACGAACAGAGAGACGTTGAGTTTTATAATATGTATAGATGATCCATCAGGAAATTTGACACGTACAGATAGTACTACAGATTTATTTAGATCTATTACCAAAGGTTAGTAACAAGTCGTTTAATTTAACAATTTTTGAGGTAAATCATTATTGTAAGTTATTATTTTAAAAATAATTTAGATTGTCAACTTAATTACTTATTTAATTTGCGTAAATATAATGCTATATTATTATGTGTTTTAAATTTAACGCTAGCTATATATATAATCCGCGACTTCGTTCGCAATAATTAAAATACAACTTTTAATAAAAATAACACAGTACTCAGGGATGATGAACTTCCTATTAGTGATACAATTATCAGAATCACATCAGTAGTTTCAGAGATTACTTCTTAAAAACAAAACTTTACATTTTTAGGGTTCTGAAGTCAATAGGTTCCTTTATAGTTTCACCATGTCCGTCTGTCTATCCGCGGCTTGGCTCAGAGATTCTAAGTACTACAAAGCTGTAATTTAGTATAGGTATGAACATTAATCACGTCAAAAAGTGGTAAAATAAAATTTTGATTTTTTTAAGATAGCTCCTTTAAGCATCATAATGTCGCAGGCTTGATATCACAGTAACATCTTAACACCTTTACACTATTATTCCTTGTACGATACTGTTCTTCGAATCATTCAACAATGCATTATATTGCAACTCTTGTTTATCAAAACTATGCACAGATGGCGTGCCGTAACAACTTCCGTTCTAAAATGTAATTCATACCGGATACACTGACAGATAACGGAAGTCGTTAGTATTTTTATATGAATCCAATACTCCCCTACTCGTAATGTTGGAATGAATATGTTTTGTCTCGTCGATTCCATCATGTGGGGTGTTTTTGAATAGGTTGTTAATAGAATATAGCGCGTGTCTGAAAACCATTTTTCGAATCAGGGTTCCGTTTGCGAAATGTTCCTACCCCCCACCTGCTGCATGGTTGTTTTTTGATATGAGAAAAAAAATCAATGAAGTACTACATATAATGGAGTTAAAGTGTAAATTATCACAGCTAAATGAGCTATACAAGTTAACGAGTAATAGTCGACCAACTTATAAAATGTACTTTGAGACGTAATCTCGTACAAATTCCATTGATAAGTACTTAAGGCCTTCTTCTTAGTCTGAATATTTGGACCGGAACTACGGAACCCTATACTGAGCGTAGCCCGACACGAATTTGGCAATTTTTATAATACTCCCTATAGATATTTTTTTATTTATATGTTTTTATTACGTTGGAATTTATTATGTAGGGATAACTTTATATCTTCCCCTCAAGCTTCTTAACTTTCAACTTCTATACTACAAATTTGAATATCCGCTAGAGATGCTTCTAGTTCAAATATTAAAAAATACACATTTGAAACTATAAAACATTTTGAATTAAAACTTTATTCTATTGCCCCAAAAAATTTCGTTCATCTATCGCATGTCGCATTACGTTACATTGGCGCAAATAAAATTGAATTTTATGCCGTGCAGTTAAAGATTATAATCAATTCGGAACGTAGTATGTCACAATACATTACATAGTCGCAAATAAAATTGAATTTTATGCCGTGCAGTTAAGGATTATAATCGTAAATTCGGAACATTGTATATGTTAATGTGTGTTATTAAAGAAATGTAACATGTCTTCCATAATTAGCATTTTTTATTTTTGAAGTTTAATAAAACCACACATTTTTTATCGTAGTATTTAAAATAACAGCACTGTAGAGTATGGTAAGCACAGTACAGTCGAAAAATAACCACGACAACATCAATCACATCACATAAAGCATCAATGCATCACCGTCATTCGCTGTCAACTCTCTCGAATACCGCTACACAATTCCAAAATGACAAAATAATTTACGAATCAAAAACCGTTTTCTGCTCCACTTGTTATGCGGACGGTACGCTATGACGTCACAACCGGTGTCTCGGTTTATTCCGGTTGAATATTTCAGGCCGTAATTACAGTCTCTTTTCAGGCATTCACGGCCGCGGCCGGCCTTAATTTGCGGTCTATGGGTCATTTCACACTGTTACAGTTTTACGAAGACAGTAAAGCAAATGCCATTTATACATCCATTTTGAATTATTTATTTACCTGAAATCCCATAGTTTTTCGAAATACAAGACACCTTTTTATGTTAGTGATGTCTTGAGAAATGACGTATTTATTTTAAGCGAAATAAGTTTAAAGAGATTAAGACGCACTTAAAATTATAAAAATTTTTAATGTTATAATAATATCTCGTTACCAAGCCCAATCTATTGGACTTGTCAAAACAAATCATATGAGCCCATACTCGAGGGTTTTACTAGTAGCCACTGAAGTGTTCCACTATTTACCTCCTGGCTCCATCATCAGATCAGCTCCAAGATACCAAGTTATAGTGTTGAAATCCGAACTGCATATACATATAAAGTTTCATTTCGATACGACAATTAGAAGTAGGTTAAAATTGACTTCTAAGATTTTATTACATTGTTAGTCAGTTAATTACAAGTGAAGCTAATATAAGCTAAAAAGGCAAATAATTGAGTATTACATTGAAAAATAAGTTTTTTTGTTTAACGTTTTGACAATTATTCAAAAAACAAACTTGGGAATAATAATTTATCATTTTCGTAGTTATATTTATGCTGAAAAACCTTCCCTCTTGCCATATTTCAAGACTGTGTAGGTCTACGGGGAGTTTTGATGAATTTAATCAGTGAGTGGAACTTTTAGTATGAAGGATCGTTATCTTTTTATTGTGTTAACCTAGAAGCAAGTTTTTTTTAAACCTAGACTACAGTGTTCGATATTTATTTCAACTTTATATCTCAAGTTGTTTCCGAACAAAAGAGCTTTGTCACACGAACAGACAATATTGCAATCCAATTGCAATTGCAATGAAATTGCAACTACAATTTATTATATACTTATTATTAATATATAGAGGAAAATAATAAAAAAAATGAGCTCTTACATAAAAGTTTACAAACATTTTATATCAGTGTATAATTTAGTTTTATTATTTATGAAAAATTTTAAACTCCGACGAGTCGTTGCGACAGACTCCGGAGTTGCAACATCTTAAATGGAAATTATTTGTATGAATGCACTTTTGTGGCTTATTTTTAATTAATGATTAGTGTAAGATAGAAAGAGAAGGGAAGCTTTTGTACGGTAAGTTCAACCAAAAGAGAAGGAAAGCTTTTGCTTAGTATAAGCTTAGTATAAGCTTAAATAAAAGATAATGGAAGCTTTCGCTACATTAAGAAACTTTTTAAAACTAGAATTAATTAGATCTTAGAATTGTTAAAAAATATAGTCTTTTTTATACTACAAAGGTGGCAAACGGCATACGGCCCGCCTGTTGGTAAGCGGTTACCGTAGCCTATGAACGCTTGCAATACCATAGGTATCACAAGCACTTTGCAGATCTTGAACCCCTTACCCCAAGAAGTTCTGGAAACCCTACTCACCGCAGGAACACAACACTAGGTCATTTGCCTGTGATCTTCTGTAGGGTGAAGGTATTCCACCAGTCGGGCTGACCCAAGTAGAGAGAAATCTCTAAAAAGATTTCTCTGTGCCCTACCTCTCTTAAGTTGTAAGCCTGGAGTTATTTGGGATGTTCCTCATGACAGGAAGGGCATGGCGTTAATTATTAATTTTAGAAGAAACAAGTTGATTTCTTTAGTTCTTTACGAAATCCTGGTACTTTAATCGTGTTATCTATGAGAAAAAGCTAGAGTTTGTAGGCTTTAAAAATTGCAATTTTTTATAAGTTTGACAGGATTATGTTGTAAATACTCGTATGTCACGTGTCTTAAGCCTTGAAGCCTTTAAGTCGATTAAGCCGTCTCTTGCATTGTTTTCATTTTAGTAGCAAATGGCAAAGCATTAACTTAATCTTATTTAATAAATTCTATAATAAACCTTCGAAAATTGGCCAGACTCTCTGCCATACTTATGATCAAATTTTTTTCAATTTTCATTCAGCTGGCACCTTGCCATTAAGTTCTAGGTTTAATATCGTACATTTTTTTTTGTATTTTCAAATAAGAATGTACTTTACTTTAAAGATAGTTAAAAATACTTGCGAAAGGATTGGTCAATCAGGAAAAGATCCTCCAGACAATTCTTGAACTCAATATTAGATGCAGATATCGAAAAGTATGGATTGGAGACGCTTTCCACATCTAAATGTGTTACATTTTCAGATCTAATGAAAAATTAATGTAGCATCGAGGCCTTTCCCTGCAAATACGTAGCCTCCTAGAGTATGAAATATAAAAATTTAAAGCGTAAATTGGCTATTTTAGTAACACGCCTCCGTAGTATGGTAGAAAAGCTAAGCCTTAAACTACACTAAACTTGTCTACCTGAAAGTATATTGCTGGAGTATATTATACTGTTCAAGAGATTGTTTTTGTATGTTTGTTTGGACGCGCTAATCTCTAGAAATACAAGTCAGACTTGAGAAATTATTTTTGCATGTTATAGCTTCTTTTCTAAGAAATGTTATAGCCTGTATATCTTCACGCTATGACTCTAAGAAGCGGAGAAATAACCATTAATGTCAAGCAATCTGAAAATTATCATCTATATGTGCGCACAACGATATATTACACGATAATACCGAATATTGCGGTCTATTCGGCCAAACACCAAATCAAGAAAACAAAAAACCCTCAAAATACTCCAAAATGAATATATTTTACCAACAAAGCCTTATAAATAACACGTAAAATTTATTAGTGATCAGTTGTTATGTATTAAATTATTTTTTTCAACTTTCGTTAATAGCAACCGATTACGCTTTTCTTTATAAATTACCACCGCTTCTGAAAATAGCCTCTCACTGTAGACACTACTATCTGGCAATGATTGGTAAGTCTTTACGTATTTCATCAGAGTTAGATAATGTTGTTAAAGTTTGCTCAACACCTCTTGAGTCTGAGAGTTTTTAGATAAAAGTCAGTCTCATTCGCAATAGTACTTTATTCTTGTACATCTCCATCTTTTTCCATATTTTCTGTAGCGACTTCTTTTGACAGGGCGTAGTAGCATTTCACTCCCGAATATTCGGCGCTTGGGCAAAGAACACTCTTCTGAATATTCGGTATTCGGCAAAAGCATTATTCATGGCGTCTGCATTTAGCAGCGACACAGCGGAGCGATGTTCGAATAAACTAAGCACGGGTAAAACCGTGGGGCACAGTTTACTAGTAAGTGAGGTTGTTAAAATTTTATACCAAAAATGCCAGTTTATTTTTACTGTGTCACTAGTACTTAAGATTCCGAGATTGCTCTGCGAGGAATTTCATGAGATTTCGGTAATTCTTGCTAATTACTTCCACGCGTTATCGAGGAATTTATAATATCCTTGATACAAACGAGATTATAAATTATGATATCATTAACTAGATTTTACCGGCGAATTGTCCGCGTTTTTAGGTAGATTTAAGTAGCTTGATTTAATTATAACAATTTAAAGATACCAACATCGTTTGCTGCGTACTGCGGAGAGTGTGAAAGCCTCATGTTTTTTTTATCGTTATAGGTTTTTCGTAGTGGCCATTATCTCACCTGATGTTAAGCGACGATTTGGCCCAAGATGATAACACGCTAAACCTAGTGGAACACAAGCTCTCAAGTGAAGCTGTCGGAACACACCTATTGGTGCTTGGAGACAGATTTTCAACTTGAGGGTGGTAGTTAGCCAGGCGGGAATTAGAAAAAACCCTACCATCATGCTATGGTTTCCTCACGATATTTCCTTCACCGAAAACTCAGGCTCATTGCAGGGATTCGAGCTCACGTCAATCAACGCGAAGTCGTACACGGTACCACTGAGCCATCATTGCTTCAAAATTGCTTTTGTATCGTCAAAAGCGGAGAATATTAGCTTTAATAAAGGAGGTATGGCATTACTACAACATATTTGAGAAAGAATACGAGTATATAGGTATATTTTTGTATATTAATAGCTGTACCACAAGGTCTCACCCGTGTTAAAGTTATTCGACCAAATGTCCACTGCGTTGCAGCCAAAGCCTCCGTGTACAACCTTCCACACTGAATAGGGTATAATGCTAAAATATTATGTCTTATATGACTAATAGTTCCGGAGATAGCTCGTTCAGACAAATAAATAAAACTCTTGGCTTTTATAATATTTTTAAAACCTTATGAAATATTTATTACGAGATCTCTCTGTATAAAATACTTATTTCCTGAACAATTAGAACTAAATGGATGCCGTGAAGAAATATTATATTTAATGTTACGCTGACGAAATTATTTAATATGGTTTAAAACATTTTTAATTTGTTTTATCATGTAAAAGTGGTCATTGCGATGTAAATTCGCAGTGGTGTTGTAAGCCTTACTATTGAGCTGAGAAGTCGCGGATTCGATTCTTGCTTATGGCTGACATATGCGTGATGAGCATAATATTGTGTGGTTGTTAAGTATCTACTATTTAGCTGTCATAATGCAAGCTTTGCTTAGATTGGAATATTGCAGAAAATGAAAAAAAAAATGTCTATTTATAATTCCTACTGAATAAAAAATGGTAACTATTCAGACGGTCGATATATTATTACCTTACGCAAGATTTTCCTAAATCGTATATTTGACATAAAACATTGTGCCTACCTCATGTAAGTATATAGATTGATGATACAAACTAAAATAGCTTCATAGCTGGGTTTATACCGAAACACCAATAAGGAACCAAGATAAGCTAACAAAAAATGCGATCCACGGCACCGTAAGTTATCCGAAGTGGAGCATATAAGGTTAACCCTTGAGAGGGTATTGTGGAGAATAAAGACCCACACAGTTTAGTGTTCACTTTTGTTGAGAATTTAAGGATCTTTGAATCGAGTTTATTAACACGAAATCGTGATGGGCGACTGCTTTAAAGAAAAACCAGTAGCATAATAATAAAATCTCAGAAGTTACGAGATTGAATATACTGTACTCCCTGTGCCCGCGGCTTCGATCGCGTGGACTACATAATACCGTCACGTCGGTCGAGCTCACACGTGAATCGTGCTGTCCCCGCTTAAAACAAGGAAAGCAAAGACTTTTATTCTTGATGATCCTTAAAAGATAAATGTAGGCTATCACTGACTTTTTATAGGTATTATTAAGATCTACAATTATGCAGAACATTAATTTGATATACCTCGTATGGTTTACTCAGCGTAAGCCATTTAAGCGCCCCAAATGCGTCTTTTTTCCGAATTGATTCACAACTATCGTCCCTGTTTATTTCGTATGTTACTTTGTCTTACAAAATAAATCCTTATATCTGGCCAGATCATATAGCTTTGAATTAAAATAAAATAAAAACATGTTAATTGGATAAGTGGTTTTCGCGTGTCACTATGGCCCGTGTGACATCTGGTGTATAGTGGTCGCGATTCAGTTGAACTCAATTGTAGTGTCTTATCACCCAGTTATAAACACAACGGTGTTTAGTGATTAAAGCAAGCAAATTTATATATAACGTTTTTAACATTTTATAGTTTTAGCGTTTCATATCACACCTGATGTTATGCAATTTTTTTTTTTAATACTAAGTTTTCAATACGACTGCATAGAATTTTTTTAATAAACTATTTAACGCTTGGCTTCAGCCACATCTGGTGGAAAGTGAAGACGAGGTTAGGGAGGGTACGCGATCGCTCAGTAAAAACTGATTCACTCATCTTTTGATGGCCACTATGTTACGAGTCCGAAAAACAGTCGTGGGTAGCGAGTTTCATTCAAAGCGCTTCATGCGAATTAAGGTAACGTAGTAGATACTACGTATGAATAAAGGTCCATACGGCATATCATAGTCCTGAGATGGAATGGAGAGAGTGGAATTAGTGCAGTTCTGGCACTTTTTCATATTCTTGGCGCAATTGATAGAACACCGTAGGGCAAGCGACCCTATGCCGATGTTCCAATCTAGTCATTTGTGCACTTGTCAGACCACCAATGAGCCTTGGAGCTCGTCGATCTACAGAGGCCAATGGGGTAAGCAGGTATTTTTTAGAGTCAAATGTCCCCCTCCTGCCAGGTAAGTAGTTGTTTTTGAATATGTGAAAAATTTACGGCCGTAGTATATATAACGAAGTTAAAAGGAAAACTATCACAACTAACGATTGTCATATATGGACCCGGTTTAAGACGTTATTAGCAAATTTTATGTTCATAGCATCAAACAAAAAGGCCTCTATTAAGTCTTCATAATTAGTGTGACGCTAAATAATTATATTTAGTGACTGTACAAAAATGGGGTCAATTACAGGCATCACTATCATTTACAAAATAATCCAACCTATAGTAAATTTTTAAAGCAAAACCTGTTTGACAGGGTCCTTGAATTTATTATCCGACAAAGGAGTAGTGTTCTCTTAGGAAGCTTATTCTAGAACTTAATTACCTACAAAACTTTTGCTGTTTTATTAAGCCTTACAGATGTGATTGCTAATTCATTATATTTATTTCTAGTATTGAAATTGTGGCTGTCATTTACAAGTTCAAAATTATCTAAGTTTTAACATAAATTAAATTTTCTAGGTGTATTGGAATGGCAAAGTTAAGATACTTACTCGTAATTCTTGAAACTTATTCCTGAGTGATCCGTGAGGTGTCATCGCTCAACGTCTTTAACGCTCGAACTGCCAGCTTTTGTGATATAAATGTAGTATCTACTACAGCTACTGTCCTTGATATTAAAATACCTTAAGATATTAAACTGTGGAATTGAACCTAGCAGAAGCAATATCTATTAACTGGCGATTCCTACGTATTGCGAATGCAGCAGAGCTTAATCTTCCCGTCGATGTTTTAATATGCGGACCCCATTGTAATTTTAAATCAAGTGTAATATCCGACTAAATCCCGTTCTATGTTGACACTACAGTCAACATGTTGTATATTAGGCAAGGCCAATCTCATAAATTTTGTTTTGATTCCATTTAGGACTAAATTACTTTAAGGAAACCATTTCAAAATTTTAACTATTGTTTTTTTTAATTGCTTAACCTCTGACCTCTGACTCTTTTGACTTTAAATGTAAGTGAGCTGTTTTCAAACTTTAGTAACGCATAATAAATATAAGGCCAAATAAATGCACGTTCAGTGATATAATTAATAATAATTGTCCCTAAAATAACAAATGTGTCACCAGAATCGAATCTTCAAACAATATTAAACGCTTTCCTAAAACTTCTTCAATATTATTAGTGTATGGCGCTTGTCGTTCGCTACCGCGGCCGTCTCTCGCTTCTTCTTATCACAAGTCAAATCTAACCTAACCCAGCCACATCGTCTTGAATTGATCATTTAGCTTAAGGATTTGATTAAACCTCCGTTTTTATCATCTCTCGTTGGAAACCGTTTACATTCATATGATAACAAATAAATGTGTTGGGAATAGACAGAATAATTTAGGGATGCATATATTGGTGATGAAAAGCTCTTCAGAACACACCATGAAAAAAATATTGTAATTTTGTGGGCGTCTATTTGTTAAATGGGATTGGTGTGTGAGTGTGCGAATGAGTGTATCAGTGTATATGTGTGTGTTGTGTATGCTTGTTGACAGTAGTTGTGTGAATAATCATAGTTGCTAGATTACTTGACTAATATTTTTTTCTGTATCTTCGTAGTTGTATTTGTCTAGCCATTCAATAATAACAGTTTTTATTTGGTGATTGCTACATATTTTTATATTTAATTTATTATGTATTTTATTATATAAATATGGGAGCAATCTAGATTTAAATTTTGATGACGTTGATAACGATTAACAAGTGTATTATGATATTCTATAAAATATTATATTATATTTTAATAAAATTGCAAAATAAAAATAAAAAAAACAATATTAGTCTACCAATCTAATATTGAAATACAATCTTAATTTCAATTTCTCTAATTTTATTATCTAATTATCTTATTATTCTTATGTATGTTAAATCTTTATGGTTAAGTTCTGTTATTATATATATAGTTTAATTTAATACTTAATATGTTGTCTGTACATGTCGTGTTGTCCTATAAATATAACGGCATTTTAATTTTGTTGTATGAATAGTTTTATATATCACGAATAATGCTAAGTTATGTTGGATAACCATAATAAATATATATAGTTTTTTTTTGTTTGAAAGGTGTCTTGATCGTGAGTATCCTTAGCTTTGAATCAAGTAAGTCTGTTAAGCAGTTCGAAAATTATCAGCTCTTTACTAGTTGATAAATCGATGTGAGCATCTTTCACAGGTCTAATCGAGTCGAAATTTGGTATTCTATTACTTAAGTGGTATTAAAAATGCATGGCAACAATGAAATTATCCTGTAGTATCATCTGGAACCTGCCTAACTCCTCACCAACTTATAGTAGGGGTATCAAGTTTGAATGGTTGCAATGGCTTATTGGAATGGTCACTATCAGAATATTTTATAAGTATTCATAAAATGAAGGTAAAAAATGGTTCAAACATTTAAGGAAACAACAATGAAGTCTTATAGGAAACAAACTACGATGCAATTTAACAAACAGAAAAATGATATTGACCAGAATATTATTTGAATGTTTACTAAAATGACAGTGATCCTAAGAAGGTTTCATTTACTTATTTTAATTACAGAATCCTAACAATCATAAATGCAATAAGTTTTAAAAATACCGGAGTTGAAACATTACCAACAGTTCAGAACAAAGTTCTATTCAGTAGTGGCAAGGAATATAACATAGTCCATGTCTCAGACACTTGGCATCGTTCTGTTAATAATTTGGCAACTCCGTTTGTTGCGTCATTAATTGTTACATTTCCCTACATATGATGAAGATGTCTCTCTGTCTATCCGTTAGTGTATTATTCGTGAAAAATCTTATTGCTCGATCTATATTATATTATCAACTTTTGTTTAATTGGGATATAGGTGGGCGTTTGTCCTAGATTTGTAAGAGAGGTAGGGCACAGATAAATTTTTTTGGAGATTTCTCTCTACTTGGAGCAGCCCTACTGGTGAGGAATACCTCCGCCCTACAGAAGATCGCAGTCAAATGACCTAGTGTTGTGTTTCTGCGGTGAGTAGGGTTTCCAGAGCTACTTGGGGTAGGGGGGTTCAAGGTCGGCAACGCGCTTGTGATACCTATGGTACTGCAGGCGTTCATAAACTACGGTAGCCGCTTACCATCAGGCGGACCGTATGCATGTTTGCCAACATTGTAGTATAAAAAAGTTGTGATCTGATGTAAGTAAAGATGAGGCCGACGACGGATCGCGCTTTCCTATCAAATGCCTGTTAACTTTTCTCTTGAAGACTACCAAGTTATAGGTGGGCGGGAAGACAGACGACGGGAGAGAATTCCACTCCTTTGCTGTTTGAATAATGAATGACGAAGCGAAACGCGTTATGCGAATTCGAGGAATAAAGAAAGCCTCACGGCGTTTAGTTGACCTTCGGTAAAGGGTAAGGCGGAACACATATAAATATATTTTTAAGCATGTAATATACAATAATGGCTTAGTGGTAGCATGTACGGATATCACGTTGATCGACGTGAGTTCAAAACCCTGCAATGAGCCTCAGTTTTCGGTGAAGGAAAACATCGTGATGAAACCATAGCATAGTGGTAGGGCTATTTATAATGCCCGCCTGGCTAGCCACCACCATTAAGGAGAAAATCTGTCGCCAAGCACCAATAGCGGTGTTCCGGCAGCTGCACTTGAGAGCTAGTCTGCTAGTAGGTTTAGCGTGATACCATCTTGGGCTACATCGTCACTTAAGATCAGGTGATAATTTGGCTGTAATGCTAAACCTATAACGTTAAAAAAATAACGATATGCCTCGTACCGCGGTTGTAGTAAGGCTAACTATTGAGCCGAGAGGTCGCAGGTTCGATCCCTGCACATGGCTGTTTTTCGTGTAATGAGCTTAATTGTCAGTTGCATGTCTGGGTGTTTAAATGTAATTTGTTATTTAATGTGTATATGTATATATCATCTACAATACAAGCTTTGCTTAGTTTGGAATTGAATGCCTGTGTGTGACATTAAGTCCTCCATTATTATTTACTAGCTGGCCCCTTTCAGACGTTTCTCTGCCCCATATGGTAGTTAATGGCTTGATCAAAGCGCCACCAGTCACGTTCAGATTTTCTGGTTTTTCTTTTATAGCACTAAACCAATATAATTATTATATAATTATCTGTGGACCACGGTTTCATCCGTGCTTATTTTATTGGACAAACTCTCCACGGGGCGCTGCTTCTAACTACTTACCGTACTTGCCTACAGCTAGTCAGATTGCTTTACGTTCTTAAATACTGCTCCGCTCCTTAGGGTGGTAGCGTGAAGTTATGTATCCTATATTATTGTTAACAAACCTGACTATCATATCGAAAGAAAAAAAAACCATTCAGACTGATAGTTCCAGAGATTAGCGCGTTTAAACAAACGAACAAACAAAAAATCTCTACAGCTTTATTATATTAGTGTATATTATATGAATATGAGCGCAATATGTTAAGTAGATTTAGATTTTTATATATAAGATTATTTATTTTATTTGGGTCTTGAACTTCATATTACTTAGACTTATATACACTTACTTACTTTGTCACACAAAAACCACTGCACGACTTCTCCTTAAACCTGAAACTACGTAAATAAATAAACAGTATTTCATTACATTATAACAAATCCATCTCAAATATATTCGAGGAAAATTGTAGACAATGACAAAAAAAAGTATAAAAGCTTTGTTGAATTTCGCTACGCGCTACGTGAATTCGTAGCGGCTACGCGCAGCTACGGTTTATATGTGAACTCAGTGTACTGTCGAATCCCGGCGGCGTCACGCGTCTCTTGCTATCTCGCTTCGTCTCTACTCCCTCTTATCTTCTTTATTAACAAAGAAGCAATAATAAAACGATAAGTGTTATGTATTGTTATATTGTACAAGTGTTTCAAACGCGCGAGAAGTGTTAACGTTATGTATGTAGGTTTCATATTGTTTTGTTATGTAAGAGGTTTGTATTTATTTATTTATTGTTCAAATGGACAATAAATATTTGTTATTTTTTGTAGTATTCATTGTTTTTATGAAGTTTTGTTTATTGTTTAAATGTATGTTATTACCCAAAATATGTTGTCTGCATTTACAATTGCAAAGCAAAAAAAAAAGAAAATTCCAATATTTTTTAAGAATAATTAATAAATGTATGATTACCATGAATCGTATGAGTGTAGACAGAGACGGATACTACTTTCTCAAATGCATTAAACTAATTAAAAATTAACGATCTTATATAGCTTACAATTGTATGTTTATGTCCGTTATTTATTGAATTGGTTTTATCACTCTGGTATCATCTAAGATAAATGTTTAACAAATAAAAAAAACGGTTTTCTTCAACTCTTCTGTGACGATAAATCTCCCTTACAAAGAGTTTTCGCAATTTAATTTATTTTCCTTGCTTATCATATTCAATAACTTACCGAATATTCTGTTTCTATCGTAATCATTTTACATGTTTTTTTTTATATATTTTAAATAGGAATAAACTAATAAATGTATAACTTATTAAAAGCCATACTAATCGTATAAAAAAGTGCCGTCATTCAGAAAGGGACTCAGTCGTTTTTCCTTTCCTGAAATTGCTTTTAAACTGTTTAACAAATAATTGAAATGATACCCAAATTAAAAAAGCCACCTTGCTACATATCGGAAAACCTAATATAATTAATTATGTTTATTATATATGTATGACTGAAAAATAATACTTTCATATTTAAAAAATCCATCTGTTTAGCGTTTTTATAAGACAACTATATTTTTATGATGAAAACGTTCAGTTATTTTTAAAAATCTTAAAGAATTCATTGTTATGTAAAAAATGACATAATTTGAAGCTATTATGGTTTATATGGTACTTTCACGGACACGCATCTATTGACCTAGGTTCCAATCTCACATACAGTGTAGCTCAGCCTCAGCTTTCGGTGGACGAATATATCGCAATAAAAATATATCATGATCAAGTTAAAAGTATTTCTTCAAGTATTCTAGAAAGTGGCCGAGGCTTATCATATAATTTCTTCAGCCACATTTACCGTCAACTGAGTTTTTTTTTTCTTCTTGATTTGACGCTGAAAAAAACATTTGCCAGTGTCAATGTGTTTAAGCCTACGTATGCGACCAATATTACATAATATATGGTCAATGAATTAAAATAAAAACCACAATATGGCAGTTCAAAATCCCGTCAAAACTCCAACTGAGTCATTCGTCAAATGATTAATTTTAATAAGAATAATTTAAATCTTAAGGAGTACGTAACTTTACATTTCATTCATTAAAATATTTTTAGTAGCCATTTCAACAAGTCAATATAATATGTCACACTAGCTGTATCCGCTGCTTTGTTCGTGCGGACAACAGAAATTCCCTCGCTCAAAAAAATAATTAAAAACGGAAGACAAAAATGCTAATTGTGGGTGATCCTTAGAAGATAGATATATGCTATTTGTGACTCGTTTGTAGGTCTTTTTAAGATCTACAGTTATGTAGAACATTAATTTGATAAATCTTCTATTGTTTACTCAGCGTAATCCATTAAAGGGCCTCAAATGCGTTTTTTTTTTCGAATTGATTCATTATTGTCAGCACTGCTTGTTTCCTATGTCATTTTTTCTTACAAAATATATCATATATCCTGGCCAGATAACATAGCTATGAATTAAAATAAATAACGTCTAAATGGGATAAGTGGTTTTTGCGTGAAATGAACAGAGAAACAGTGAAACGTTGAGTTTTATAATATGTATAGAAGAATAGATCAAGCAAGACTGTGAACTGTTCGTAAATTGTGAATTGACAGTAAAATTAGCGTAGGTTTTTAAGCTAACTGGATTGTTTAGGTTCGGTTGAAATTGTGAACATAACGCCAGAAACAAATTAGCCGATAAAAGCTTACAAATTTAAGATATATAATGATTTTTCTTATTTACTACACAACCTAAAAATTCAAAATTATTAGTGTCACTTCACAGTCTACCGTCAATTTATAGTCCCACTAAAATGTTTACAAACCAACGATTCATAAAATTATCAGGTGATATCTACAAGCCGAGATACCTTGTGTGTTAATTTTCTGGGTATACGTAAAAATTATATTAACCGAGTCATTGTTATGTCCTTTGTTGAACTTTGCGGTGACTAATTTACCCAATTTTATTGAAGAAAGTTCGAGTGTAATTCTGACTTGTTAAAACTCAAAGAACATAGCTATAAGGCATGACAGGACAGAACTATAGATGTCTGGTCTTCAAATCGTTTCCTCTTTTATTGAGATTGACACATCACTTAGTTTAAAAGCGTCTACAAGCCAAGGTTGCTTATTATAAATTGCTAAACTTGGGGGAATACTTCGAACATTAAAAAATATTAACAAACTAACACCTGTCATGCTAGTTAAACAAATTGTTAATAGATGGCGCTATTAATATATTTTCATTGGCATCAACAGTTTTTTTTTATCGTTATAGATTTGTCGTAGTGACCACAATCTCACCTGAAGTTAAGTGACGATGTGGCCCAAGATACACGCTAAACCTAGTGGAAGACTAGCTATCAAGTGCAGCTGCTGGAATAACCTATTGGTGCTTGGCGACAGATTTTCAACTTGAGGGTGGTAGCTAGCCTAGTGGGCATTAGAAAAAAACCTATATCACCATGCTATGGTTTCCTCACGATGTTTTGCTTCAACGAAAGCTAAGGTTCATTTCAGGGATTCGAACTCACGTCAATCGACGTGAAGTCATGCGCGCAACCACTGAGCCATCATTGTACTGCATTGTTCAAAGAAAACCGTTGCTCCCTTATCAGAACTTTCCAGGGAGTATTTGTTACATCTTGAAATCCATGATTAATGTTATCATTTCTAATACAATTCACTTATGTACAATAACCAAATTATATTGTCCAAAATGAGACAGATACTACATACACAACGGTCAATTAACCATTGTTTGTGAATCCTACCAATATTATATACTATCTGTGCCTGCGGTTCCGCTCGCGTGGGCTACAGAATGTAATTGCTCGCGCTATCACGCTGCTCCCGTTCCAACTTACGACAGTCGCTAGTTAGTTAGTTAGTTTAAAGACAAAAAAGGCCTATTGCTTGTCGTCCTTAGAAGGTAGACATATGCTATTATTAACTTTTTTGTATCTCTCTATAAGAGCTACAAATATGTAGAATATTAATTTCATATATCTCGTATACTGTATTCAGCGTAAGTGTAAGCGTAATTTAAGCGTGCCGAAAGCGTCTTTTTCCGATTTGATTTACCATTATCTTCATTGCTTATTTCGTATGTTACTTTATAGAACAAAAAATATCCTACAACCTGGCCAAATAACACAGCGGTGGTTTTCGCGTGAATAGAACATAAACAGACAGACGTTGAGTTTTATAATATGTATGAATGAAGTGAAAGTTTGTATGTTGGCTGTTTGTTACTTAATCATGCAAAACCGGCTGAACAGAATTAGATGAAAATTGACACCCATATAGTTTATAATCTGAATTAACATATAGGATACTTTTTATCCCGGTAAAGATCCAATTCGGAAGTCCACGCAGATAAAGCGCAGGTAGAAGCTAGTAATATTATTATAAATTTTATATCCTAATTATTATTATTATTATATTATAAAGGCTTAAGTAAGTTTGCTTGTAACTCAATCACGGAAAAACGGCTAAATGGATTTGGATGAAATTTGGCACACAGATAGTTTATAACCTGGATAGAAACATAGGTTTCTTTTTATTCCGGTAACAATAATTCTCGCGAGCGGAGTCGCGGGCAGAAGCTAGTATTATTATAAATGTAAAAGTTTGCATGTTTGTCACTTACTCACGTAAAAACGGCTTAACAGATTTTGATGAAATTTGGCCAACAGATTGTATATAACCTGGACTTACACACAGAATACTTTTTATCCTGGTTAATGACACATTTGTCATTTGTCTCTGAACCCAATTCTATAGTCCACGCAGACAAAGTCACGGGCAGAAGTTAGTAAGAACTATAATAAGTAAATAATAGACTAATGTCTATCCAGAAACCTTACATCCACGGCACTATTTTCGTCGTTCGATTTTCGAATGCGATAAAAATAAATAGCAGCCATTTTGTCTGTCTATGATATTCACGAGTTCAGCCAACGCCAAATATAAGATTACTTATTTATTTATTTGGTTTAGATGTTTAGGAAGAAATCCTCGTTAATGACAATGTAATATTTGCCATTGGGCACGTTAGGTTTTTATCGTTATAGATTTGGCTTTGGCAGTGGAAGACTGGTTCTCAAATGCAGCTGCCGGAATACGTCTATTGGTGCTTGGCGACAGATTTTCAACTTGAGGGTAGTAGCTAGACAGGCGGGCATTAGAAAAAGCCCTACCACCATGCTATGGTTTCCTCACGATGTTTACCTTCACCGAAAGCTCAAACTCATTGCAGGTATTCGAACTCACGTCAATCGACGCGAATTTGTACACTCTACCACAGAGCCATCATTGCATTACGTAGGTGTGTCGCGTTTCGGGATCACTTGGCGCATTTCCAGTAAGAAAGGAGGTTGGTAGGGATATGTTCTCGAATGGATGGTGTAGTTATATCCAGCAGCAAAGAGGCTTGTAGGCCGGCATGACAGCGGCGATCGTCGATGGGTTACCGATCTCTTGATGGTCACCATTGTTTTTAGATTGTACTGTACATAGCATCAAGCAAAGTGTCATCACATTGATAAGCAACTATAAAAAAAATGTGTGCAGCAGTTCACAAGTGCCAGAAGTGAAACTTTCAGAAAAAATATCCTAAATCAGCGGGATTCGAACTATCGACCACTCGTGCGTACTGCGTATGAAATCTAGTAGTCTCACGCCACTAGGCCAATCCAACGATGATCACAATCATAAAAATCAGGAATTGCATTAACCTTGCATAATGTTAATGTATTCTATCTCATTCTCTCGTAGGCTAAATCCTACGTTATCTCTTTTTATTGTCGCTTTTTCGTTTCATCGCGGTACAAATGACTAAGGTACTAAATAAGTTTTCACTTCAAAAATCAAATATTGTCAATTGTGTTAGCCGAGTTATTTAGTAGTCACTTATCATAGGGCGATCTGGTCGAACATACTCTACCAATGATCCTCAATTTGCATTCTAAGAATGCAATATTTCAATAATTATACTAATGCATACCTATGAAACATAAATACAATCACAAAATTATAAAAACTCGAAATAATTTTGCCTTTGTGAACAAACTTCGCAGATTTTGACGTCACGATTAGATTTGACTAATAGCGTTGCGTTTTACGATTTCAAAGCTATAGCCACCTGCCAAGGTGCTTACAGGTGGCATGACAGTTGCGACCGTCGAAGGATTACTGATTACAAAAAAAAAATACAATGACCGCACTGTTGTAGAGTGTATGGAGGTGTCCATACATGACATGCGATTGACATGCGTTCAAACCTCTACAATGAACCTAAGCTATCGGCGCAGAAAAACATTGTGATGGAAACATAGTATGGTGGTAGGGTATTCTCTTATGCTCGCCTGGTTAGCTACCACCCTCGAGTCGAAAATCTGACGAGTACCTATAAGTAGGTCCCTGCAAATGCAGCTGCATTTGAGAGCCATTTCTCCCACTAGACTTAGTGTGTCACTATCTTGGGCCACATCGTCACTAAACAACAGGTGAGATTGTGGACATAACTCTAATACTATAAATAATAACAAAAAAAAAATTGGTATACATAGGGACTGCTGATAGAAGTGAAAACTTATAACTTAAAATTATTAGTATATTTATTAAGTACTCACTAATGTATTGCACAGTGATTCTACAATTAAACAATTAAGATAATAATCAAACTCAAACACTATTTGAACAATGTACAGTACATATGCATTAAACTTTTTACTAAATCCATTCAATTTTACTTGTAAAGATATACACAGCACAATGCGTCACCTTTATAGCTACATATATACTGCTATTACGCATGTCGGTGATGCGAACTCACAAGATTTCACCCATGCAAAAAGCGTCTATCAGGCACAGCACGCGGTCCGGTATATACGATGTGTTATACGAGCATAAGTATATAAATATGTATTCGTGTACACAGGCCGCTGCGTATACGCTAGTCTGATATCAGAGCAGTACGTGCTATAGGTCTATATACTAATAGATATAGATATACAATTAACATTAGCATGTCGGTGACGCAAACCCGTAAAGGTTTTCCCCTATCAAAAAGTGCTCCACGCGGCTAAAGAAGTTTTAAAATACAATTAACATTAGCATGTCGGTGACGCGAACCCATAAAAATTTCCACTACCAAAAGTGTTCAACGCGGCTAAAGAAATTTTCACTTCAATAACATTGTAATTTGTTTATTTCAATGAATTCGAAACCTTTATATGGTATTATTTCGTAGCATCAAACATTGGTATTAAGTTCATTGAGACATAAAAATCACAATGAATCACTTGTCCTCTGAAACTGAAAATACACTGGTCCTGTTATATAAACGAGAAAACGTATTTTCGGCTTTGTATTTCATAAAAGCATGTCCAAAAACAAATCTCGATAATTGCACGAGAAGCTCGACCGATTCCAATTAATTTCGTTGAACGTGATTACTATTAATTATGCCTTATTTTCCTTCATAACGAATTAACGCTGGATTTAAAATTATAAATTTTAAGTATTGTTATTCTGTAACTCATTGGAATACAAGTATCCACCATCAAAGCATGCGTTGCAGTAATTTCTGAAAAATATACCGTGCATTAGAATTCGAAATTTTTAGTTTTTCTCCCATTCTGTATATGAAAAACTTTCAAATTAATATCTATATTAATAAATGTGTAGTACCATCTGTACGTGTATTTTTTTTCCAAATTTTTACCGATAGACATCCTACATAAAGGACACTGATCATATCCTGGTGAAACTATAAAAACATTCTGAGGCTTCATAGCCCTTACGGCTAACAGTGTAGTCAGATCGAAAAGAGATGATATTAACATTTTTTGTTTGTCTGTTTTTATTAAACTCAAAAACGGCATGACTGATTTATATGAAAATTTGTTGACGGGAAGTATATCTTATTCCATAACTGACAGGCTTTAATAATTGTCAATTAAATATGAGTGAAAATAAAACTATATAATGAAAATTATTACTGGATAATTTATAAACGCCGCGGGGCACCGCTAGTATTATACATATTAAAGACTTCCTTTTCCTTTTTTTTTGTATTGTATTTTTATTTGTATTATTTATTTTATTTTATTTGTATGTATTAAATAAGCAAAATAAATAATTGAGTATCAATAAATTACAATAATGGTGGTCATTACCCGATTTCTTTGCACGAGCCTAATACTCACTGATTTGTTCTCTATCAATATCTCTCAACCTACCCTGTCGTGGATAATAGCAAAACTATAATAAGTATAGTATCGCCTTCTCATAAGTATATTGATAACGTCAGTATAAGAAAATCAGTAGTTTAGTTTTTTTTATTGTGGACTTAATAACTTACTAGGCAAACGGAGAACATTACTTTTGTACAGTCGCTTAAAAGTACCATAATTACTTTCTTTAGAATACTCGATTTCATTGCACAATAATAGTATTTAATGCTTTATTCTCTATCAACATTTCTCAGCCTACCCTTTCGTGGATAATAGTGTGACTATAATGAGTATAGTATAGCCTTCTCATAAGCATATAATTATGTAGATTAAGTCAGTATAAGAAAATCGGTACTTAGTTTTTTTATAATTGCGCACTTACTAACGTACTAGGCTATCAATATCTCTCTGCCTACCCTGTTGTGATTAATGGCATGACGATAATAAGTACAGTAAATAATTAATAACTCGATAGAATATTTTAACTTATTTGTAAGTAGATGAAAATGTATTTATGTTATAATGTATTTCAATGGCTTCAGTGTAATTAAGATTCCTGTGGGAACTGATTTTCCGTTAATGATACTTTTGTACTAAGAGTTTTCCTTTTATATGTTTACATATTGTTGCGTATTTGATCGTAGCTGCCATACACTAGGTTTTACGCGTGTCACGTTCCGGGATCAGGAACGTTGTGTGTTGTAAGGATCGTTAACCGACTGGTGATAAAGCTGATACAGTGACTCTGTTTTGTTTTGTATCAATGGATTGACGATCTCCTACCATCAGGCACAGTGTTGTTACTTTGTCACAAAAAAGGAAAATCCGTCACTGCTGAGAGACGACTTCAATAATACCGTCTAAATGTTAAGTTGGTTTAAGATGGTTGGTAGCGCGTTAACCCTCGAAGAACCAGCTCTCCAATGCAGATGCCGGAATACACTTGAGAGGGTGGTAGCTAGTCAGGTGGGTATTAGAAAATTCCCTACCACCATGCAATGAGTTTTCCTTCACTGAAAACTCTCTGTTTACGTCCTTTGAAATTACCGACCAGGGCAGGGGAATCCCTATGTCCTTGGATATATATGCATATATAGAAGCGTAAATGTTTGACCGTTAAGCTTGATAAAGTTTCCATTTCTGTTTGAAAACATGAACTTTTGGTCAGTCCGAGTTGTCTCATTCGCTTCTTTCGTGCACAGTGCGATAGCAATAGTTTTCTGTTTAAATCACTTGTTCAAAAGTCTCGCCGACTGCGTTTCCTCTTAAAAATACTGAAAATCTTACTGAAACTGACTTCAGTATTAAATTTAGGGAACTCGTTTTTTTTTTTAAGATAAATTAGTTAGTTCCCGCAATTTCATTATAAAATAACTTAAGATACAAGAAAAAAACTATGAAAGTCTGTTTATTGGAATAGGTAAAAGGCAAAGTTAAATTATTAATATATTGCATATATTATTACTCGCGTATCAAGCAAGTTGAGTATATGCATATACACGCGTTCCGTATTAGATGCGCGAATATGTTGCGTGGAGGGACAACATAATGACTTCACATTTCGTTAAATGTTGCTCCCCATCTAATTTACGTACCGCAGATTATATGAAAATCAATTCTTTAAGAGAAAAATAAAGAAAAAACATGGTAAAATCGAACACAAAGCAAGAGTCATAAAAACGTATCACAATAGAATTCACCGATATCGACTTAACAATATGAAAAGTACTTGGGACTCCTCACTGGTATTGCTTGACAACAAACTATGAATATGTCAATATCACGAATTCATGTTGAGCCCTCATCAATGTCTGTGTATCCGCCTGAAATCGAGTACAGTCTAAATATTAATACATGGGTGATAGGGTATCTTCTACCACACTGCATACTTCACAGTTTAATGGAAACTTTTTTTATATTACTAGTTGTGCTCCACGTTTTCACCCGTATTAAATTTATTCGACAAACTCTTTCGTTCAAATCATATAGGGAACAAAATTTTCGGGATAGTTGAAAAACATGTGATTCACGGATCATTCATCAAGACCGCACTCACGCAAAGAGAATGGTCGTTGATATGAAACAAGAAAATGCTATCAATATAGGGTCAGATAACGCAAGTTTAAAAATCAATTAAAAACCACTACATGACAATCAAAGATTACGCTAAAAGCTCATTTACCTCCACTGACATACATTTTACTGATAGACAAGAACTCTAATGAAAACAATTTGTTCAAATACTGATAAGAATTAGAACTAAATTTCGCAGCAACGCTAAAAAATTAGTTATGTCGCCTAACAAACTATATAACATGGAGCGCTACATCGCTTATAGAGTATAGTTCTCTCGCGACCAAAACGTATATAGATGCAAAACTATTAAAACATGGAGCGCTACATCGCTTATAGAGTATAGTTCTCTCGCGACCAAAACGTATATAGATGCAAAACTATTAAAACATGGAGCGCTACATCGCTTATAGAGTATAGTTCTCTCGCGACCAAAACGTATATAGATGCAAAACTATTAAAACATGGAGCGCTACATCGCTTATAGAGTATAGTTCTCTCGCGACCAAAACGTATATAGATGCAAAACTATTAAAACATGGAGCGCTACATCGCTTATAGAGTATAGTTCTCTCGCGACCAAAACGTGTATAGATGCAAAACTATTAAAACATGGAGCGCTACATCGCTTATAGAGTAGGGTTCTCTCGCGACCAAAACGTACATAGACCACAAACTATTAAAACATGGAGTGCTACATCGCTTATAGAGTAGAGTTCTCTCGCGACCAAAACGTACATAGACCACAAACTATTAAAACATGGAGCGCTACATCGCTTATAGAGTATAGTTCTCTCGCGACCAAAACGTATATAGATGCAAAACTATTAAAACATGGAGCGCTACATCGCTTATAGAGTATAGTTCTCTCGCGACCAAAACGTATATAGATGCAAAACTATAAAAACATGGAGCGCTACATCGCTTATAGAGTAGAGTTCTCTCGCGACCAAAACGTACATAGACCACAAACTATTAAAACATGGAGCGCTACATCGCTTATAGAGTATAGTTCTCTCGCGACCAAAACGTATATAGATGCAAAACTATTAAAACATGGAGCGCTACATCGCTTATAGAGTATAGTTCTCTCGCGACCAAAACGTATATAGATGCAAAACTATTAAAACATGGAGCGCTACATCGCTTATAGAGTATAGTTCTCTCGCGACCAAAACGTATATAGATGCAAAACTATTAAAACATGGAGCGCTACATCGCTTATAGAGAATAGATTTCTCGCGACCAAAACATACATAGATCAAGATGGTGAGGATTAAATGAATAGTTATTATTTCTATTTTACTATAACGATATTATTACAGAATGCCTACGGTATTGTGGTGACCGTCGCCCGCCGATTAAAAGTACTTGCTATTTTATTTATATGTGGAATCCTAACTCATTTCCTTACTGCTTATAAAATCAACTATTTGCCAGCGAAAGTCCCGACAAAATTGGTCCAACTGTTTCCGAGACTAGCCGGAATAAACAGACAGACATTTTTTTAAATAATTATTTACTTTCATATGCATTTAGTAAAAAGCTGTTATATTGATATTACAAACAGACACTTCAATTTTATTTTATATATGTATATAGATTTCTTCAATTGGACAACAAATAATTATACTTACTTGACTACTGAATTGGTATTTACGTCCAGGTTCACGCTTTGATTCGGATTATCCGAATTATCGTATTATTAGCACCGCTCCGTACATTGCATATAAATCGACATACACTTAAGTAAGGTGTACGGATCGCAGTACAGTTCTCTCGAACAAACATTTCGGATCGCGAAATCAAGTACGTCGTTAGTACATATATATCGATGTTTACCTCTTCCCCCATGCCCGGTGAAGCTGTCAAAGCCTCTAATGGCTCCAGGGCCTTTAAGGCACACAGAATAGTCAGTTCGAAAAAAAAAAACGTTTAGCTCTTTATAATGGTAAATACACATTTTATTATATTTCACAATAAATTTATTAAATTTTATGATTAATTTTATTAACAAATCCTCTATCAATTTCAAATTTTTTGTTATTCGGGAATATAACGTTACTATTTCTTATGAGAAACATTGTTGAGGATGTACGTTGGGTAACTTACGTAACTTCGTTAACTTGTATTATATTTATAGTTCAATTTAAACCTGCGTTGATGGAGTGCTTAAACTTAAATTTAAGCCCATCGCACATTGGTGGGTAGTGAGACATGACAATTATGTGTAACTGGATCGTGATCACAATATACCATGGCTCTTATAATTGCCTTTCTACAATCGTTAATGATAATAGAAATGGGAAAAAATATGAATTTGACCTATCTGATCATGAATTAAAGAATTATAAATTAAAGATAAAGACGAGAAATGATCATGCTGGTAGGGCATTTTCTAATGCCCGCCTGGTTAGCTACCACCCTCAAGTTGAAAATCTGTCTCCAAGCACCAATGGGTGTGTTTCGCAGCTGCACTTGAGAACCAGTCTTCCACTAGGTTTAGCGTGTTATCATCTTGGGCCACATCGTCGTTTAACATCAGGTGAGATTGTGGCCACTACGACAAACCTATAACGACAAAAAAAAAACTTGTTATTGATAGTCATATAATGGCAGTCATAAATGTTTTTTTTATGTTTATCATTAAACCTAATATAGATTATTCTGTACATGTAATTTTTCCCAAATTTTGTGATAAATAGCCATTTTAAAGGCAATGCTACGAGATAAAATAATTTACTGGCGCAAAAAGCGCAAGATTGTATAAAATTCACATGTCAAGAAAGCGCTACATTCAGCGCTGTATCGCTGTTCGCTAATCTCTTTGCTAGTCCTCTACATGAAATTAATTAGATATATAACTTAAGTTCGTGATAATTAATGCTCCATTAGTTTCTGGCTAAGCTAACCCACTTATGATTGTAAACACAGTTCAAGATACATCTTGTAGAAATGAGATATTAATTATTTATGTATTCTAAATGTGTATAACACTTTTAAAGTGAAACTTTTATTCTATCACCTCAAAATTTTTCGTTCATCTATCGCATGTCCCATTACATTACACTGTCGCAAATAAAATTGATTTTTATGCCGTGCAGTTAAGGATTATAATCGTAATTTTAGAATATTGTATATGTTAATGTGTGTCATTAAAGAATGTGTCACATGTGTTAAATAATTTGTATTTTTTTAAGAGTCACTTGGTACGTGGTTTCTTAAAATCACACAACTTATTTTTATTGTACTATCATTTCAAAAAATTAATATTTAGACACGCACAATTCACTAATTACGCAAGACAAACAGTGCTAATCATAGCTATGCATAATATGCAAACTATGCATATTATGTAAATAATACGAACTGTATTCTAGGCACATATAATGAGCAAAGTGATGCTCGTAGACTATTTTGCCTTGGATACTAGTCTTTTCATCTTATCTTGCTTCTAGGGAAAAGAAAAATTAAGAAAAGGAAACTTAAAAGTACCGAAAGCGCTAAAATGGCAGCATTGTTTAAAGGCCTCTAATCTCGAATATGTATGTCGTTTAATAAATTTTCATCTGTTTGGCTGTCCCTTTGTATATCTGATTTAAATCAAAAAATATTGCGAAAAAATATAATAATAGTAATATAATAAAATAATAATTAAATCATTGAAACGTTGTCAACTTCCATTATTCTATCAATAACATTATCTTCGCCTCGAGTCTCACAATTCCTTATTCCACAGCCAGCTGTAATGCGACATGCGATAGATGAACGTAAAATTTTGGGGCGATAAAATAAACCTTTCACTTAAAAAAACGGGAAACGGGAAAAAATACGCGGAAACTCTATTTTTGTCAATATTTAAGATATCGTAAAGAAATTATCCAAATATTACAATTTTATTTATTCTTATCCGATTTTCATGAAATGTTGTATACAGCCTACAAGCAGTATATGGCATTCCGAAATTTATGGCCTATATATCAATAATACTTTAAAAAAATCATAAAATAATTACGAGAAGTTAATAATGATTGCGTAACAAACGTAGGCGGAGCTAATTCAAATTTCAAACAATTTAATCTATATAAGAATATTTTTAGAGTTCACCATAAAAGCCGATCAACATTTAATCCTCTTTGAAGTGTACCTTATCTCAATTTCACGATTGATTTGTTAACGCAAATTTTCTCCCATCGACCTTTGTTTTAACGAAATTGAATCACAAATGGAACGGTCGCGTCAGATGGCGTTACACTGGATACATAAGTCAACATTATAGACGAATTAAAATGAAAAAAAAAGAAAGCTCTTCATAAGTCATCGAATCTGTGTATTTGTGGATATAGTCTTAAAATTTAATAACATGATGTCAGATGTTAAAAAATTAATCATTGAACACTTCTAGACTAGGACGTACATGGATATACTAACACAGACGGCGTATTTGTCACCGCGTATATTAATATAATTACACAGACGGCGTATTTGACACTGCGTATCACTACATAGTATAAAACAAAGTCGCTGTCACTCTGTCTGTTCCTATGTATGCTTAAATCTTTAAATCTACGCAACGGATTGTGAAGCGGTTTTTTTAATAGATAGAGTGATTCAAGAGGAAGGTTTATATGTATAATACATGCATAATATTGTAGAGAAACACAGATAAATTTAGAAGTTTCTAATGTGATGTCGTAAGAAACACATTTTCTGCGCTTACATTGTAAACGCTGGCTGAACCCCACGATATAAATCAAAATAATGTACTACAGTATTGTACACCTTAAAAAGTTTAACAAAAAAGTCCATGATGGTATATGTCTATCTCTTATATAATAACCATTTTTTATCCTTTACATTTTACGGTAAAAAAAGGCTTATTTACGAAGTGATTTTAAGCAATACAGCATTAATCCTTATCCAATTAAGTACCTTAAATACATTGTCTATTTAATATAGATCAATATGGCCTTTTACAGCATGTAATTTAAATGATTTTTTCCGAAGATATTACAGATTTAAAATACAGGGACATAGCGGTGCAGCGGGTACCGGCCCTATATACCATGGTCAATAATTATATGTCGCTCTTTCAAGAGTAACCTCTAAACAAAACATGTTTGTATTGTTTACTGACAAAAAAGCTGTATACGTTGTTTATAAGGATATTCTGTAGTAGGTAGGTATATTTAGTATCAGCATTGCACCCGTGCGAAGCCGGGGCGAGTCGCTAGTATATTAATATAATTACACAGACAACGTATTTGACACTGTGTACTTTAATATACTCACTTACACAGACGACGTATTTGACACTGTGTACATTAATATAATTACACAGACGGCGTATTTTCTAGTAAAATAAGGAAAAGAATTCAAAGAAATGAAGTAGCTACCATGATAATAATGTGAAATCATTTTACTGACATTTTTCAAATCTTACTCGGATACACAGATAAATACGTTAAACTTATAACACTCCCTATGTTTGCGTGGGGGTGAATACAACCAAAATTTCTATGTTACCTGGAAACAGTCTTATTGAAATTCTTGTTTATATAATCCAAGCGGATAAAACAAAGCCAAATTTCCCGTCTCGTTACAGTGACAAAGGATTTTGTCTACTATATATAAGTCCCCGGATATATGATGGTCTCATTTTCTCCACTACGTATCTAAGGATAATATTCTCGTCGAAATCAATCCCCAGGCGTCTATATAGAACGTTTTGGGAATTATATCTATAATCTTCAGTCAGTTTTAACCCTTTGCCTCTCAACGTCATACATAATGAGCGTAAAATTAGTATTAATGCTAATACATGATTCAAGTTACTAATGATGTCTTAGGGAGGTTAGATAACGTTTGAGGATATAATAAATCGCCTCCGTAGAGGGAGAAGAATTAGATAACTACACTTTTGTAAAGATGACTTTATTTCTTTGTGATAAAGTGTACAGTACGGTGCGTATTTAGGTATTAGCATCGCTCTGATATCTTAGATCGTCTCAAAAATAGTCTAAAAAATAAATCAGAAAATTGCACTTAAATTTCATATTACAAAAACTTCTTATTTTTAGACTTCTTCCCATAAATGGAAAGAGCCGAGGTCTCAGTAACAGAATTCAAAGATAAACTTTGCATCAGTGCGTAACATATAAAACAACGAAAATAAATTTTGTGTTATGAAAAAACTTACTGCCGCTTTTGTTGGCAAAAACTAAATCAGCGTTTTCACGCAAATCTGATTTTGTTAGTTATCTAAATCTTCCTCTACGGCAGCGATGTTTGAATGTAAAAAGTACGCCATTTTGTGATGCAATGTTTGTGGTAAAAATTCCATTCGAAAGCATTATTTTATACTTTTGACAAATGTATTTTTTTTGTTATAGTTCTTTTGACAAGTAAAATTGACGGTAAAATTGAGAGCCCACTGCTTCATTTTACCGAAGTTTGACATTATAAAGTTATCAGTCAGTCATGATAATTAGAATTCATTTTACCTTTTTTACATTTAATAAAAATATGACTGCCATAAATATGAGTGAGAAATTGTATTTATGTATATTAATAAATCTGTCTATACATGATTTTTTTTTCTAAAATTTGCCCGATATGCGTCCTATAAAAAGGACACTGGTATGAGAAGGACACGGTTCAAGGCCGGGTGAAGCTGTAAAAGCCATTTAAGGCTTGAGGCTCCAGGGCTCTCTCGGCTACCAGTATAGTAAGTTCGAAAATATGGTCTTATTTTTTTTGTCTATCTTGCTGTTTGAGTGCTCGGTTTTAACTCAAGAAATACTTGACCGATTCTTGAGAAATTTTGTATAGTTATATAGTTTATATAGCTTGTATCATTGGTCAACTGATAGGCTATAAGAATTTTAAATAATATTATTAGGAATCGTCAAAAAATCTCTAAAAAAAGTATAGTTTTATAAATTCTTAACCGATTTTGATGAAGTTTTGAACTCAGGAATTATGTGTCAGGCAATTCATGGCAGAATTGAGAGTCTATAAGAATTATCAATAACACTTAGAAATCTTTTTTTTTTGTTAACAATTATCAGTTTATTTAAATTAATTTTGTTCAAGGGAAGTATATGTCATTCCTGAATTATTGATAGAGTACATTAATATTTGTCAATAATATGAGTAAATATAAGAGTACGGGATGAAAATAATTACTGCTCAACACAAGCGTGCTGTGTCGCAGGACACCGCTAGTCTATCTATACATATAATAAAATTGAAGTGTCTGTTTGTAATGTCAAAATAACAGTTTTGTAATAAATGCATATGAAAGTATACACGGTACCTATTAAAAAACACATTTTTAAAATGGTTGTCTGTCTGTCTGTTCGTTCCGGGTAATCCCCGAAACGGTTGGACCGATTTTGACGGGACTTTCAATGTCAGATAGCTGATGTTATAGGGTATAACTTAGGATACTATTATTTTAGAAAAAGAATTAGACTTCAACACAAATAAAAGAATAAGCATTTTTAACCGGTGGGTGACTGTCATCACAATACAATACAATTACAATAGATTGTCTAAAGACCAATGTTTTGCTAAAACTGGCCGTGGTCATGAATCGTCTGATAAACTGGTGGCGGCTTTTGCGAGATTGCGTGTACGTTCAGTGAGGGAGCACTTCGTAGACGATTTAATGAGGCCTGTCCACCTTGTAGATGATTGACCGCGAGAACGTTGACCTTCTACTTCTCCTTGAACCATTAATCGTTTCAAGAAGCTTTCATTGCGGATGATTTATCCAAACACCTTAAAGATGTGCACTTGTACAATCGACGAGAATCTTTGTTTGATATGAAGCTCTTTCAGGATGGAAACAATGTGGGCAGTAGGCCATTTAATCTTCAGAAAGCGCTTCCAGTACCATATCTCAAAGGCGTTCTATTTTTCGATATTTTTAATGGATCGTCCATGTTTCAGCTCCATCCAGGAAAATTGGAAATATTAAGCATCTCGTTAGGTGAACCTTTGTTTTTTTAGTTATTCGGCGGTTTTTCCATATCTTCGTGAGCTTTTCCATGGTTGATCGTGTCACGGCACAACTTCTTTTTATTTCTTCTTCTTAACTTCCAGTATTAATTGTTGATCCCAAGTTAGATGTTACTTCAATTCAGATGTTATTCGAAAAATGATAAGAATGAGATATTAAAAAAAGGTTCCATATACAATTAACATAAGCATGTTGGTGACGCGAACCCATAAGATTTTCCCCTACCATAAGTGCTCAACGCGGCTAAAGAAGTTTTCACTTCAAAAAATGTCCGAATTTAAATCAAAAACGGCTTGACAAATTCTTATAAAATTTTGTACATGGTTAGTTTATGTTATTCTTCCAATTGATATATGCTATATGGCTTGGCAATAATACTTTCAGAAATAGTAGAAATTTTTTTAAAAGGTTAAATTTTTGTTAATTCTATTCTATTTTTATGAACTATTATGAAAGGGTATTATATGATATTACATAATTGATAGATTATAAGAACCTCAAGAATACTTTTAGAAATCGTAGCAAACAATCATCCAATTTTGATGAAATTTTGTATTAGTAAAGTATGCGTTATTCCATAACTGGTAGGTTATAAGAATCCTCAAGAATACTTTTAGAAATCGTAGAAAAAATCGACCGATTTTACATTTTTGTTCTCTGATTTATACCTAATAATGATATACTATATGAGTTTTTAATGATATGAGTAAAAATAAAGATAACAGACTTAAATAATTACTAATAAAGACGTAATAAACACGTGCGGACCCGCGGAGCACTGCTAGTTTATCTATTAATCCAAACCGAGAAATATTATTTCCCATAAAAACTTTTCCATTCCGTTTCTATCCCTTAGGGGTTCAATTTTAAAATAATTCTTTCAATAATACTGTCGTTAAGTATTAATATCTAGTTACAATAAGTTTAACCCGAGAAATATTATTTTATAAAAACTCCATCGGGGTCGAATTTCGAGAAATTACTCTTAAGGATTTATTAAACTTTTTGTAGTAATGGACTACTAGCTCCAAGCCAGATGAAGCTGAAAAACCGTTTGAGGTTTTAGAACCCTTTAGGCTCACAGTGTAGTCAGATCGAAAAAACATTGAAAAAATCTAGCAGACCACTTCCGATCTTTATTTTATTTTCTTATCATAGCTCAGCATCGTTACAGTATTGTACCTAATGGTGAGCACAGTGCTATCCAATAACATCGGCGACTACCGCGGTATTTATAATACATCGATAGTCGTCGCTGTCATGCCGGCCTGCTTAAATATCTCTTCACGTTAGTTTTGAAAGACTCCATGTTGTAGGAAGGAACACACTGGCTGGGAGACAATTCTACAGCCTCACAGTACGCAAAGATACGTGGTAGCAAATTTCTTTGTTCGAGCCGAGATGGAGGTTACCGTAAAGCTGTAGCCCCGGAGCCCAGCTCGTGTGGTTCTGTTATGACAGAGAGAGAGGAAATTAGGTTAAACATCTTCAGAACACTCGCCATGATACAGACGGTAGAACACGCTCAGTGAGGCAATGTCCCTGCGCAGCTGAAGCAGCTCGATGAACTTACTAACGAAGGAATCGAGAAGTTTGACAACTCAAGGCGCAAATCAACTGTCACGTTTAATCGGTTACGGTTTTCAGTTTTAACGAACACTATTACTGAGAATCCTGACTCACAGACGTATGTAGTGTCAAACGGACTTAATATAGGCATTATAGGCGTTTAGCAAGGAGACGGTAAGCCTGCTGCTTCACAGCTTCGTATCGATGATGAGTGAACGCCCGACCGAGAATGGATTTTAGATCCGTCACGCGCGGTATTTATTTTCTTAACTGACATAGACCTCCAGCACTCATGGCACGGACCCCAGATTAAGAAACCCTTAAGCGATGCCTACAATGTAATGTCGATATCCCTAAATTTCAAATTTATATCCTTACTACTTTGGGCTGAGCGATGTCGAGTCAGTGAAAATATTGGCTTTTATGTATAGACTAGCGGTTTCCCGTTCGCATATGTTTGTTACGCGGAGTAATTAGTTAACTTTTTTACCAGCGAAGTGGTAAAGGTTGCAGAATCCGCTGAATGCAAACAGCGCAGTCATTGTGGCGATTATTGAGGAAGGCCGATGTCCAGCAATGTAGGTAAGTCTTTCGGCTAAGATGATGACGCCGAAATTTATTTTAAAGTTTTGTTAATCAATTTTGTAGTTTTTGATTTCAGAATAAAATATACTCCCTCCTTATAATTTTATCAATATCGGTTGAGAATTAAAAAAAAGGCGTGTGTGCGATTCACACACGATAGAATTGAAACTTCATTTTAAAAGAGATTTTCTATTTTATTTAAACAGTGTGTAATATACATACACACCGACATTTACTCTCTCGCTCTGGCTCACACAAAGAGAAGAGACCGATAATGTGTGTTAAACGTTTAACATTTAACGTGTTGGAAGTCGCAAAAGAAGTTTCACTTCAAAAATGTTTGTATTTTGTTTACTATTTATTAGTAAAACGAATTTTATTAATATTTTGTTTAGCTTATATGTTGAGAAATGGCATATACTTCCCGTGTATAAAATTTCATAAAAATAGGTCAGGCCGTTTTGGAATTATATCCGGACATATAGACAGACAGACATTTTTTTTAAATATCATATTTATTACTGATCATTAGTTGGCTATAGAGTAGGATTATGTTAAAAATCTGAAAAAATAATATATGTGCAGACAGAACTACGGGTTTATTAATATAGATAAGGATGGACATAATACCTATAGAAGATATAACATGCTGTCAATATGAGACACTCCACGCGCTGTGGCCCGATCCAAAATGATTTTATTGATGGCAACTCATATGTCATACAGTATTTAGGTCAGGTGGAGATATTGAAAACGGTCGGATTATAATGACATATTTCATAAAACATTTCCGGCTTAAAATTTCCGAATTGTTGTTTTTTTTTATTGATTTATATTGGCCAGTACACTTTTTTTGTTTTTTCCCAATAGTGTTTATCCATGCCAACGTCACGTAAATATAATATTTTATGTAATTATTCATGTAACCTTAATGCATAGCTGTATCAAGATGGCGGCTTCCTTGTTAAACTGTCCAGGGAGATTTTGTTTGCATATTGTGACGGAAAACTACGGAACCCGACACAGCGTGTGGCCCGACACGCACTTGGCAAATTCTTATTATTAGTTAGTGTTAAATACTGTAATACCAACTTACGCAATCATGTCCTACTTCAATAATTTCAATAATGTCTCAGAATACCAAAATACCAGAACGGGTATTCTTATCTTTTGTCGTACTAATTAATGTGATACGTCAGATGAGCTTAAACACTAACGGCTTTAAACACAAAAAATGTGATAAAAATCATAAATTACGTCTAGCTGGTAGTTGCTAGAAATAGTAATAAACAATCATTGTAATATAACTTCTTCATAAAATGTACAACTGATAATAGATACGTCATAGAATGTATAAGTAACAGACTAGATAAATACTGTTATGTTTTGTCAGAGTGATGAATGTGGTAGGTTCCATGAAATTAAATTTAAGGCCTAAATACAAGTGGAGCGATAAGCGTATAATTTTACTTGTCAGATAAAAGCGACAAAGCTGTATTTTTACATGCTAGATAAGATTAGTTAGCAGTCCCATTAGGACCTTTGTGTATTAATATTTAATTGTTTAATTTATATCTACCTCCTTGTGACGAAAAGTTTTTGTTGTGTTCTACTCTCCACCGCGCCGTCGAACACGCGGGTTGTAGCCGCAAGGGTTTGTAGCCTATAAATTGTCTCACTTAACATACTTGTCTACAGCTTGCCAGATTGCTCAGATTGCACGATTACTGTTCCCCACTTAAAAATGGTAGCATGAAGTTATAACTAGCTTCCTCAATAAGATATAGAAATAATTGTTCAATTGTGAATTCCATAGGCGCGTTTAAAAAAACAAACAATCTCTTAAGCATTATGATAGTACTATATATTTCTGAACCCAATTTCTCATGCATGTCCCCATTCTAAACTCAAATACCACAAAGTAAAAATTTTGCAAATCGCTACCGTTTTCGCCACCTCTCGTGACTAAGTCGATGGCTTTAGTGACGGATGTCAACGAGGCGCAACTCGAGGTCGACCCTAACGAGCTCTTTAACTAATGCCCACCATATATATACATCACCGTTAAGAGAATTTTGGGTGTTTTGATAAGCGTGACGTATTATATTTTTCTCGAGTAATCATTTTATTATTTTAGTTAAGCAAACGTTCTACCTATTGGCATAACGGTCCAACTAAAGTTTACATAGTATAAAATGAAGTCGCTTCCGCTGTTTGTTCGCTTAGATCTTTTAAACTATTCAACGGATTTTAATGCAGTTTTCAGCAATAGACAGAGTGATTCAAGAGGAAGGTTTATATGTATAACACATATGTATAGTACAGAAAGGTCGAAAAATTAAAAGATTTGTAATGTGATGTCGTAACAAACATATTTTTGTGCGCTTTAATCGCAAACGCTGGCTAAACCTAACGAGCAAGATCAAATTAATGTTCTACGGAATTGTATATCTTAAAAATATCGATAAAAAAAGTCCGCGATTGTATATATTTATCTCATATTGTCCCATATTAGTATCTATATTGCACCCGTGCGAAGCCAGGGCGGGTCGCTAGTAAGCTTATAAATGTAATAGTTTGAACTATTGGGTCATTTGTAAGTTAAGGGTATAGGATAAATCATCTTTGGAAATTAATTCGGACAGAGTAAAACAGTTAACAATTTATTTGAAAATGAAAACATGAAAATTACTGTTTGAAGTCTGTTGAAATAAATGGATTTTAGACGTTGGTATAATAAAAGCATTTCTGCATATTTTATATATTTTAATGATAAACATTTTTGAATGGTACTATTGTTCGAACGTCTTAATGGTTTATAATCATTGTTTAAAATCGTAGAATCTAATGAAAACAAAAATTTGTGAGTTCGTTAAGAATTGCATTCCATTACTTCCAAACTGAATACTTACGGCATAAGAGGAAATGCCCTAGAATTAATAAAATCTTACTTAAGCGGACGTCTTCAATATACAGAAATATCCAGTATATGTGTCAAATCCAAACGCGAAGTTAAATATTTATCTGATTCTAGGGAAATTAAATATGGCGTGCCGCAAGGCAGCGTTCTAGAACCATTATTATTTTTGTTGTATATTAACGATCTTCCCCGCAACATTAATTACCCTTGTGTGTTATTTGCCGACGATAGCACAGTTCTAATAAACTGTCTCAATAGACAAAAATATGAAGACGAAATTAATAACTCACTGAATTCAATAATCAATTGGCTCAACCATAATAATCTTTTAATAAATCTTAATAAAACAAAAATAATGCATCTTTATCAAAAAGTTCAACCTATAAACCTAAACATTAATTATAACGGTCAATCCCTTGATAGCACTAGTCTAGCAAAATGCTTGGGTATATTGGTTGACAGTCAATTAACCTGGAAACCACAAGTAGAAGAAATTTTTAATAAATTAAGTTATACTGCTTATATTCTCTACAATCTTTCCAAAAAAGTAAACATTGATACACTATTAGTAGCTTATCACGGTTTGGTGGTTTCCATTCTTAGGTTTGGTGTAATATTCTGGGGCAATTGCTCCGAAAGAGAGGCTATATTTAAAACCCAAAAACGGTGCTTAAGGGCCATCTTTAGTCTTGAGGTCATAGATGGTTGCATCCCTATCTTCAAGACATACAATATACTTACTTTTCCTAGCATTTATATTTTGGAAATAGCATTTTTTTGTCAAAACTAGTATTCCTTTATTTCCTACATTGAATGATACAAGGACACGAACCACTGCAATGAGATCAAAATATGATAATTTATTGTGTACAGGTCAATTTAACACTGCATTGCTGAAAAAAAACATTATTGGTATGGCACCTATTATATTCAACAAATTGCCGAATAGTATAAAAGATCAGCCCTTTAGGAAATTTAAACAACTTTTGTCTTCGTTGTTATTAAAGAAGTGTTACTACTCTGTTACCGATTTCCTAAAGGATGAATTGTAGCACTCTCCTTATTTAAGATCTAAATTTTTATAATAAACTTTTTGTGATTTCATTCTTAAATTTATCTTCAATTTTGTATGCCAACAGGCAGAATGTACTGGGATCGAATACATTTTATACTAAGACCATACTTGTACCTGCATTCTATACAAATAAAGAACTATTATTATTATGAGCACAACCGGAGCGCTTGTCTTATAACGAATAAAAAAAACTCAGTGTTCACATCAAAAACGGAGTCAGTTTCGCCAATTCTTTTGATTTTTTAAACTCATCGGAATAGCCCGTGCCTATATTAGCCAAGTTCACAGGTAGAACAGAATTCTATGTTCTAAACCCAGTAGTGATCTAAAACATGTTTACTATATAATGACGTCACGTAGTAAACATTATGGACGGCTACCATTTTCGCGCGTAGTTCTAGAAAAGTAAAAAAATCTTTTAAATCAAATGTAATAACAATTTTGTAATTTTGTGAATTAAAATTGACATTATTTCGATAGCTTATAGCGATAACTGTCACATTTATGAATTAGAAGATATTTTTGGCACACATAATAAAATATCGTATTGTAATTTTTTAAGAGATTACCTATATAATGAGTAGGAAAATAAGAACTGATTACCAAACCCGGGTAAAGCTGTATAAGCCGTTTGAGGCTTCAGGGCCCTTATGGCTAACAGTATAGTCAGTTCGAAAAAAAATTAAAACGTGTAACCGTCACACGCGATTGTTGTAAAACTGAAATGGTCACCACCATCCCGATGGTCACCACCGGACTTCCGTTGCATTGTCGTCCAGTTACCTCCTAGTCGCGCCTAAAGAAGTTTTCCTTCAACATGACGCCATATTGCCGTAACGGAATTCCGTTGCATATATTGCCGTAACGGACTTCCGTTGCATTGTCGTCCAGTTACCTCCTAGTCGCGCCTAAAAGAAGTTTTACTTAAAAAAGAAAGAACTGATTATTTTATGCAAATCGATATTAATTTTCAACTTACATATTTTGGGTAATATTTTTTTGTTTTACTTACAATGATTACATAAATACATTATTACAGGTTATTAAAATTAATAATTTAACAGTGTTATAAATAATGAAAAACTAAACAAAAATATATTAACTGAACATTAACAACGATATTTTGTGTCTGTGATAAAAAAAAAACATAGAGAGAGAAAAAAAAGTGTCTTTCCTAAACATATAGTGAGGAGCAAATATTTTTTTGTTGAAAAAATAATATTAAAAGAACTTGTTCGCGTGTTGTTTGTTGCGGTTTTAAATATTCAGATTAAAAATTCGATGTTCTCTTCTAAGCTTATAAAAGAGTAAGTAAGTGTTTTATTACTTATTTTAAATAAAAAAATATAACGTTTTGTTATTCGAGTCAGTTTTGGAGTGAAAGTGATTTATTTAACTTTTGTGTGTTTCTTTCTCCTGCGACGGTAGTGTCTCAAGAGTCGACGATGACGAAAAATTTTCTCACTGTCACCAATATCGTGAATGAGGGGATCAAAGGAACTAAGATCACGCAGCTGGGACTATCCAAGTATTTATCTCAGTCACTGTAAGTATTTTTTTATAACGTAGTGTAATTTTTATAGTCTCAGACGTAATAATTGAGGCAGTGTGTACACCAAACAGGTTAAGCCGAGTTAAGGTATCCGTATGGGTGGCGATAGTATAGTTTTCTGTTTCTTTCTAACTTGGCAACCGGTCCTCTTCATTGAAAACTATTACTTTTAATATCGAGTGAATACAGTTTCCAGTGTTATCACGATTTCAGGGTCCTAATGAAATGGTGGCTCCCTTGTTAAAACTTTCTAGGGAGTTTTTTGTGGCATCTCAGAATTCATGATCCATGTTATTATTTCCAATCCACTTCACGTGTGCAAAATAACCAAGCTTTATTATGTAAAAGGCCACCTATATTACACAATAATAATATAGGGTCAAATAACTTAAATTTATGAATAAAAACAAAAACCACTACATAACAGTTTGAGATCCCGCTAAAAACTCCAATAATATATATAGTTCTTCTTCTTTTCCCTAACTTGGCAACGGGTCCCCTTCACCGAAGACCACCACTGCCATTATCGAGTGCATATAGCCTCCAGTCTTATGACGACTTCAGGATCCTAACAAGATGGTGACTCCCTTGTTAGAACTTTTTTTTTTCAAATAATATAGTTATGTATAATTTTTTGTGGTTAAAAAAAATATTGCCACTCCTTACAATCCTTACACTCCTCCTTAGGATGCAAGTCCTTTATGCCCATTTTTCGTATTTTCTAATTTTCAAAGTGAGTTAAAATAAGATGGTGGCGCCCTTGTTAGAATTATCTATAAGGGAGTTTTTGTGGCAACTTATAATGCATGTTTCCAGTTCAACATTCATCAATATTTTCTTTTAAAATAATATAATATAATTTATAATATTACACATTATAAGGTCAAAAATCCTAAGTTAATGAATAAATATAAAATCCACAACATGGCAGTTCAAGAGCCAAAAACTTCAAGTTTGTGTCTGTGTGTGTAGTGTTACCAGAATATGTAAAATATCCGACAAAACATGAATATTTTTAAAATAAAATATCAACCTGTTTATGTAATTTATGAAATAAAATAAACATGAAAATAATTTATTTTGATGTAGGTTTTAAATATCATCTGAATATAACAATAAAAATTAGAAATCTTGATTTCAAATTAGATTACCATACGCAATACGGCATGATAACTTTTATTATTTTATTTATTATTATTGTAACTGAACGTGCGCTTTCGACCATGGCTTGCGAACACTGCGGACGAAATGGTATTCCTTTTGCTATTTGGTATTACTTTACATGACTTCACTAACGAGTTCTAAGCGTTACGTTCTCTCGTAGGCTAAATCCTATAGATGTATAAGTGTTTGTCTTTGTTTACTGTCGATTTTTTGTTTCAACGAGTTAGAAATTACAGCGGTGCTAAATAAGTTTTCACTTCAAAAATATGTTCTTTAAAAATATCCTTAATCAGCGGGATTCGAACTATCGACCACTCGTGCGTACTGCGTATGAAGTCTGATCGTCTCACACCACTAGGCCAATCCGACAACGATCACAATCATGAAAATCAGGACTTGCATTCACCGTGTATAATTTAAATATATTCTATCTCATTCTCTCGTAGATTATATCCTATAAATGTATAAGTGTTTGTCTCTTTTTACTATCGCATTTTCGTTTTATCGAGTTTGAAATCACAACGGTGCTATAGAAGTGTTCACTTCAAAATATGTTCTTTAAAAAAAAAAAAAAATATACCAAATTTGCGGGATTCGAACTATCGACCACTTGTGCGAACTGCGTATGAAGTCTGGTCGTTTCACACCACTAGGCCAATCCGACGACGATCACAATCATGAAAATCAGAACTTGCATTAACCGTGTATTATGTAAAAGTATTCTATCTCATTTTCTCGCACGTTATATCCTCTAGATGTATAGTATTCTATCTTATTCTCTCGCACGTTATATCCTCTAGATGTATAGTATTCTATCTCATTCTCTCGCACGTTATATCCTCTAGATGTATAGTATTCTATCTCATTCTCTTGCACGTTATATCCTCTAGATGTATATGCTTGTCTAATTTTACTGTCGCATTTTCATTTCATCGAGTTTCAAATCACAACGGTGTTAAAGAAGTTTTAACTTAAAAACAACTAAATAGGAAATAAATATATCAATTATAAAATTGCAAAAGGAAAATTGTAGCTTAGAAAAAAAAAGGTCTACAGTGAAAAACATTACCATAGAGATAATATAAAATAGAGAATAGTTTTTTATTCCGCTCATTTTCTTAACAATTTTCCGAGTGGTTGCGCAAAAGTCCAGCTAGGAATATTGGATGCAAAACTATGTCCCACAGGGTTCCGTAGTATTAATGGAAGTCCGTACCTAAACTTACCTAAACAAAGGATTCGGCCCATCCGATGATAAGCGGCTACCGTAGCCTATGAACGCTTGTAATATCATAGGCACACCTAGCACGTTGCCGAGCTTGAACCTCCCTACCCAAGGAAACCGTACTCACCGCATGAACACAACACATGGTTATTTAGCTGAAATCTTCTGTAGAGTGGAGGTATTCCACCAGTCGGGCTGCCCCAAGTAGAGACCAATCTTCAAACAAATTTATCTGTGCGTGGATGCTATGCAAGTTAACAATTTTCAATAGTATACTAAAGTACAACGATAGATTAATATATAGATCAACAACTCGAAAGAGAAAGAGCATATTATACGTTTGTATAAGAACGAGATAGGGATAAGAGAACATCTTAGACCTACGTAAATCGTTATCAAATCAAATACCGCTTATTTTTGGAATATATAAGGTTTAAAAGTGTTATGTTTACTCATACGAAAAGTATTAAATAAAGACAAACATAGTTGCTTAATATTTACTAAAAAGAAAAATATACATACGAAAAAAATGCTAAGAAACGCAGAGAATTTAGTCTTACGCTCTCCAAGGACAAATTACGGAATAGTGATAACATTAGATTACTTATGAAAGTGCACAATTATATAATAAACTACCCAGAAATGTTAAAGAAGCTAAAACTATGTCAGTGTTTAAAAAATTATTAATTAATTTAGTAAATATTTAACCAAACCAACAAGAAGCTACATCCAGTCATTAGTGTCCGTATATTATGCTGCTTTTGTGTATATCTTTTTACTCACTTACCCTAAATGAAATAAATAAAATGTAACCCAATACGTTTGCTACTAAAGTGTAATTTAATGTATTCATTTTAAGTGAATTTTGTAAATTCTTTGAGAATAAAATATCTTAAACCACATATTTAATGTTTAGTTGACGTATTTACCTGTACTGTACCTAGATATAACTCGTGTATAAAACCAAGAAAACCAATATAATAACACACACAATAATGTCATGTATTCCATTTTATGTCTCGCCTTATTCAAACTATTGCCGATTTATGCTATACTAAATCTATGGGTAAAATATAATGTTAGTCATGCCGCTGTAGGTAAACAGTAAAATAATTTATTTGGAGACACAAGTAGAAACAACTCACTATTCAAGTGTGAACGTGAACGGCCGCAGTTGTAGTTCAGAGAAACACGTCCAGTCGTCTATAGATTTCTCTGTGATAATACTCTTTTATACTTCTTACCCTTATCCCACTTAAGTAGGGTCGTCACAACAGGTTTTTCTCTTCCACTCTACTCTATTAACTATCATCTCAGTATTCACCCCTTTTATACGCATATCATTCTTCACGCAGTCCATCCATACCTTCTTCTGCCTTCCTCTACGCATATATCCATCCACTTTCATACTTAACATTTTTCTAGTTATATGACATTCATCCCTCCTCATGACATGTCCATACCACGCTAATCTATAGCCTCTCAACTTCTCTGTGACTGGTGCTATTTTAAGACTTCCTCTGCAATTGAGAGTCAGTTCGCCCACTAAACTTAGTGTGTTACCTTTAGCTACATCGTCAGTTAACATCAAATCAAAATGTCGCCAAATACTCAACCTATAAAGAGAAAAAAGGACATTTGACGATTTCACTTTTAATGACCCGTATTAGAGTACATAATAATAATAAATGGATAGATAATGTATAACTTTTATAACAAAACTATTTTTAGTTATTTTTATCGCTATAATTAAAAAGTTATATCAAATTAAAAATAAATTTTTCAATCCAGTATCTACCGAAAACGTGCCGATCGTTTCCGAACAAACTCGAGCGCGTGTGACGTCACAATGTTAATTTCTAATCATTGTAGTATACAGCTGATACAGTATTTTGACTCTTAATCGATGAAATTACTTTAACATTATGACGTCACAAACTTGGGGATCAATCGAGGCGCGTTTGTAGTCATGTGATTATTTTTAAAATATTACTAATTTTTAATTGTTTATAATTATTAATAAATAAAATTAAGAGTTTTTCTAATTGACTATTAACATAATTATGATTCAAAAATCCAATTTCTTAGCATCGTGACACCAAACCATTTATTTACCTACATCACAAACTCCTCTTAAGTATAGATGGAACGCTCTTGGCTTCTATCTAATGAGATTTACTCCGGATAGCCCGTGGCTCCGCGGTAACATGATCTCACATAATCACCCGTAGGTATCCAATCTTCCATGAGTTTCACGGAAATCACTTCAGGGTTTATCTTCACGTATTTAAAATTGTTACGGGATCAGTTGAGACCTTAAGTTTAATATCGAGGACTTAATATCAAGTGACCGTATAGATTGTTTAACATGAGGAACAAAAATATAAATTAAAATAAAACTAATTGATATACTATAAATATGGTATAAACAAATATAGGTTAATAATTAAAAAAGAAAAATTACGTCTTCTAAACGTTTTGCAATTTAAAAAAAAATTACGTCATATTCGGGTTCAGTTTCCTTTATACAGAGTGTCTATTGGAAAATTTGGAAAAACGATTACGTACGTGTACAGACAGAACTACGAATTTATTTACATAGATTCCTGATGAAAGATGTCAATATCAGCATTATTATTATTGTTTATTGTAAATTCTTTGGATATTTCTCTCTACTTGGGGCAGCCCAACTGGTGGAATACCTCCACCCTACAGAAGATCGCAGTCAAATAACCTAGTGTTGTGTTCCTGCGGTGAATAGGGTTTCCAGACTTCCTTTGAGTAGGGAGAGTTACAAGGGAAGTCTGGCATAGAAAAAAAAATTGGAGATTTCTCTATATTTGGAGCAACCCGACTGGTGTAATACCTCCACCCTACAGAAGATCGCAGCCAAATAACCTAGTGTTGTATTCCTGCGGTGAGTACGGTTTCTAGAGCTCCTTAGGGAAGTGGGGTTCAAGAGCGGCAACACGCTAATGATACCTAGTGACGCATAGGCTATGGTAACCGCTTACCATAAGTCGGGCAATATGATGTATGCCATCTTTCTTGTAAAAAAAATTATGTATAACACAACTGAGGGGTAAACAGATGTTTGTTCTCAAATGTGTTATAAATCTTCGTACAATGGAAATACACAGTTATCTATCTATCTCTCTTACTCTTAGGTCAGTGCGAGTAGTAACACCAATTACTTTAAGAGGTCTACGTCCCACGGGTCTCGTACTAAAACTAAGCCATTTGAATTCGTTACAGTGTTTGTGTTCCGAAATTTATTCATAAATGTGAAGTAGTTCGTAAATTTTTAACGTGGATTATTCAGACTTGCTCTTGTCAGTATATGATACTCGTAAATGGAATCAACAGTCGACCTCCAATATCACGATAAAAATATCCCTTTCAATAAATAAATACAACACTTCACTTATTATAAAAATGGCGACATGCATGCGCCACAATTGCGCCAGTATCATGTACATCACTAAATACATCGAATTACTATATGAGATTTTATTAATGACGTAACTAAGTAGAATAATTATGACGTAAATAAATAGTAAAGTATAATACGTAGCGAGTTGGGCAGCGAGACGGGACTTAAGGACGAAGTGTTTATTGTAGTCGACTTATTTAACTGACTTATTTAATTTAAGCCGATAGCTCGAGCGATAGTGTTTGCAAGTCTTTTTTTTTTCGAACTGACTATACTGTTAGGCTTAAGGGCCCTGGAGCCATTGCGACTTTTACAGCTTCACCGGGCTTGGGGGCGAGCGCTTAAGGCACTCAGCCGCGAAAGCAAGTTAACAAGTTCCGAGGGTGCCAAAGTGGCCGGACCTCGGCTCGGACTGTTGCCGCGTATGCAATGAAGTCGCGATCTGTCTAATTCCGTATCATTCGATCTAAACTAACTATACATATATACATGTTTCTTCCCCCTGGGAGGAGGGCAGGAACATGTGTATGTGTATTTAGTAATCTGTTTTTTAGACAAAAACAAGAAAAAAGGTCCCTTACAGAACCTATGTACAGGTATGTGGCGTGCATGTGTGTATGATGTAGTGTAATATGTGTCTGTGATAGCTAGTGAATGTAGAGTCACTGTATCGCGCGAGCGGCTGCTTGGCTCAAGGTCTCCATACAGATGGATCGGGCCTAGTGTCGGTCATTGCCTGCTTAAAAAGTGAATCTGGTTACAGATCACATCTGTTGCTATCGCGCCCGGTCTATAGTGCGGGTCAATAGTACGAATACTAATTTATTAGTACGGATTCCAGAATTACATCGACACGATTCTCCCACTTCTATTAAACAGTATCTTATTTAATTGTAATTTGTTGGTAGGGGACGCTGGTCCTATAATAGTTAAGTTTCTAGATAGCTTGATGTTCTACGTTACTGCTCTACTTGCCTTAAAGTAGTAGCGCGTTAGCCTAAATAAACAGGAACATGGACCTGCACAGGGACATGAGGCTTCCGTCGATAGAAGCCTATGTGAAATATCTCACCAGGAGATACTTCGATAGCGCTTCGAATCATCCCAACCCGCTCGTAAAATCCACCGTGAACTACGTCCCAGACAACTCGATCCCCGTTTCCAAACGTTATAAACGCCGTCCGCGAAATCTCTTTGTCGATCCCGATGACGACATCGAGAACGCTAACAATTTCTACACGTCCGCTCCCGCAACAAATGCGTGCTCGCGCCCACGCCCGCGAAACCACCGTTCCCTCCGCAGGGGACGTACGGTTAACTTCGCTCCCGCACACCCGCCACGACCGCCCTCCTCTGCGGCAACTCAAGCCTAGGTCCGATCCATCGGCATGGAGCCCTTGAGCCAAGCAGCCGCTCGCGCGATACAAGTGACTCTACAATCACTAGCTTTCACAGCCATATATGACACTGCATTATACACACATGCACAACACACATAGGTACATAGGTTCTGTAAGGGACCTTTTTTTTTCTTTTTTTGCCTAGTTAGAGTAGACAAAAATTTCAGACCACTAAATACACATACACATGTTCCTTCCCTCCTCCCAGGGGGCAGAAACATGTATATATGTATAGTTAGTTTAGATCGAATTACGGATAGGGATTAGTCAGATCGCGACTTAATTGCATACGCGCAACAGTCCGAGCCGAGGTTCGGCCACTTTGGCACCCTCGGATGTTGTTGCTTAGCTTTCGTGGCTGAGTGCCCTAAGCGCTCGCCCCCAAGCCCGGTAAAGCTGTAAAAGCCGTAAAGGCTCCAGGGCCCCTAAGGCTAACAGTATAGTCAGTTCGAAAAAAAAAAAAAAACCTAAATAAATATAACTTCCTCAATAAAAAATAGTATAAAATAATAAATAATTTATAAAATCTGACTGGTAATTCCAGCGATAAGCGCGTTCAAATGAATAAAAAATATCTCTTGAATTTTATAATAATGGTACAGGAGTTTTTGGCGGGATCTCAAACAGTTATGTAGTGGTTTTTGTTTTTCATTTATAAATTTGTTATTTGACTATATTGTGTAATATTGGTGGTATTTTGCTTAACAAAGCTTGGTTATTATTATGCACTAGTGAAGTGAATTGGAAATTATTATATGGATAATGAATTCTGAAATGCCACAAAAACTCCCTAGAGAATACTAACAAGAGAGCCACCATCTTGTTAGAATCCTGAAATCGTCATAAGATTGGAAACTCGATAATGGCAGTAATGGTCTTCAATAAAGAAGACCAGTTGCCAAGTTAGGAAAAAGAAGAAGAAGAAGAATATTGTTTACGGATAACTAAGAACACGAGTAAAGTCGAGGACCAAAATCAGGTAATGGGATAAAATGTTATAACTGTTTACTTGGTAATTACATGAAACCAGATAAACTAAATTTCCTCCGTTCAATCACTAGAGGGTGCTGAAAAGCCATTTGAATGGCAAAGCCAAAGTAAACATTTCGAAATATTTGGCGACGTTCCAAACGCTGTTAAGAGGTCCATAGCCATTTTACGCCGAGACCGGATTGTTAAAATTAAGTGTACACTAAAATATACGACAGATATATTGCTACGTTGGGAGAATTTAGTATTAATAACACTACGTTTTATATCGTAAACATTTGCGATTGGTATTGCAAAATTTTTAGCGCCCGACGCAAACAGAGGGGTGTTATAAGGCTGACATGTGTATTCTGTTTGTGGCATCGTAGCTTCCAAATGGCTGTACCAATATTGTTTTTTTTTTAAGGGAAAGTTATATTCTATCGCCTCAAAATGTTTCGTTCATCTATCACATGTCACATTATATTGCATTGTCGCAAATAAAATGGAATTTTATGCCATGCAGTCAAGGATTATAATCGTAAATTCGGAACATAGCATGTCGCATTACATTACATTTTCGCAAATAAAATTGAATTTTATGCCGTGCAGTCAAGGATTATAATCTTAAATTCGGAACATTGTGTATGTTAATATGTGTGTTATTAAAGAATGTATGTCACATGTCTTCAATAATTTGTATTTTATTTTTAAAGTTTCACTTGCATCGTGGTGTCATAAAAACACATTATAATTTTTTTTTGTTTGAAATTTATCTTGTAAGGGGGGAGTGTTCTTAGCTATGATTCAAGAAAATCTGTTCGGGCGGTGGAAGATTAACAGCACTCTTCTTATTGATGAAAGGTGTGAGCATCTTCCACAGGTCTGAACGAGTCGAAATTTGTTAATCTGTTATTTCAATGATATTAGAAAAACATGATAACCTCGGTCTGATTCAGCAGCATTATCTGAAATCTGCCTAACTCCTCACCGACTTGCAGCAGAGATATCGCATTGGGGCTCATTGGAATGGTCTCAATGAATATGATATTTGTGTTTATGACATTTTGAATTTTATCTTGTTATTATTACGGATGCTGTTGAAACGTATTCTAATGCAATTTAAGAATATTATTAATTTATGATAATTCTAAAAAGTCATTAACTGCACACAGAAGATACTATTCAACAATTTTTGGAGCAATGATGAATCAGTGGTAGCGTGTACGACTTCGCGTCGATAGACGTTTTTTCGAATCCCGCATTTGGGAAAGACGATGACGCATTTGGGGCGCTTAAATGGCTTACGCTGAGTAGACCATAGCAGATGTAGGAAATTAATGTTCTACATAACTGTAGATCTTAAAAACACTTACAAAAAAGTTAACAATATCATATGTCTATCTTCTAAGGATCTCGTACAATAAGCATTTCTGTCTTCCTTCTTTTGAGCGGGGGCAGAAAATATATCGTGCCGCGATCATACTTAAGTGGGATAAGGGAAGAAGAAACGTTCTCTTATATAGTTAACTTTTTTCATATATGCCTTTACTCCAGGAAGGGACACGAACTCAATTATGGAGTTTGATTAAAATTCAACGCGTGTGTCCTGTAGGCGTTGCCGGCACTGACTTGAATTAGGATTGTTATCTTGCCACTTTGAAAATTAGTTTTGTTTGTCCTCCCTAAATAACGGGGTACAAATTAACCCTGTGGTTATTTATTGTACTGTTATCACAACATTATTAATAAAAGTTCGATCGAAGCGAATTCGAATCCCTGCAATGAGCCTGAGCTTTCGATGAAGGAACAAATCGTTATGAAACCATAGCACGGTGGTAGGGCTTTTTCTAATGCCCGCCTGACTAGCTCCAACCTCAAGTTGAAAATCTGTCACTAAGCACCTACAGGTGCGTTCCGACAGCTGCACTTGAGAGCCAGTCTTCCACTAGGCTTAGCATGTTACATCGTCACTTAAGATCAGGTAAGATTGTGGCCACAACGCCGAAACCTATCTATATAAAAACATAGCTTACTATGTTTAACTTTTTTATAAGCGATTCAGCTAAAGTGGAAAGATGAAGAGAAAAGTATGAAAAAGAACGAATTAAAAATATCAGTTTACCAAAACATTGTTTTAACATGTGTTTAAGTTTGTTTTTAACCAAAATATGACTTAACCAAAAAAATGAGACTGAGATGCGAAAGCAAAATTCATTTTTAAATTATACATTTAAATTTGAACTCATGTTTTAATTTAAAAATATCGAACCGGCTAGACTATTAGTATTAAAAGCCCTGGAGCCATTAAAGGTTTTGACTGCTTCACCGGGCTTGATTCCTCGCCTTGCCATATTATGACAACTAGGTCTCACTTTGTTTTTGACCTGTGTAGTGATTGTTTATCATTCATTTTTATCTTTTTATTATATATATATATTTATTTTAACTTAGTTAATTCCTCATTAATTTATTTATCGTGTTTTCGGTCGCTTTCCGAATGGAAGTAATTTATTACTTAAATATTGTATGAAAAAAATATTTTACGTTCATATTTACATAAATAAGAAGGCCGTATAAAATTATTTAATTTATTGGCTGGAAGAACTTTTTTAAATTTAAAATATAGAACAAGACTTGAAAATAATTGAAACGACGGAGGTTTCATTCTGACTTGCCGAAGAGACATGAATCTCTAAAGAAAACGTAAAATCTTTAATTAGATTTGTATAAGTTTATTTATAATTCCTATTCTATGGACTCGGACTTACCTATCTGGAGTCTGTACAAAAAGTTATTTTATTACTACGAGAGACCTCTCGAATTGTAATCGGTATTCGAAGGATTTGAAACTTTTAATTCATAATTGACAAGAGCCAAGGTTATTTATAAATTAATGGAAGTCCTGGCGGACGCTTTCATTCATGCTGGCTTGGCGATGCAGCTATAGAAACGGTATAATAATATATCTAATGCTTGTTTACCAAATTCATATATACACAAGCTTCTGAAGACGGGTTTTTATTAACAGCTCTGGTTCGGATAGAAGCATAAACGTGGACTAACTATACTAGTGAAGATTTATTAATATTAATAGACAATAAATAAGGTACTCTGTTTTTATATCTTACTTTAATGTTAATGCCTTCAGAATTGCATGATAATATATATATGATAATATAATATATATATTATATATCTATATTATTTATCATTTTATCCCTTTAATACATATTTCCGTTATTTATACCTATTTCATTGTCCACGCGACACCTGGCTTGGTGATTAAGTCCTTTTGTTTCCCTCGTCTATACCCAGCTATTTCACAAGCTAATATTGTAAGCGATTTAAATACGCTATATAATAAAATTAAATTTATGTTTATTATTTGCTTGAATTCAAAATTAATTCATTTATTAAGCTGTCTCTAAATAAAGGGATTACAGATGTGGTCACAAAGGGTCAAAGGCGGTCACGATTAATATCTGTAACGGAGAACAAAAGGTTTATATCCGTTTAAAATAATGCGCCTGTGTCCCTGGAGGAGTTGCTGGCTTATACAGAATTAAAATTCTTATCATGCGGCTTGCGAAATTACGTCCTTTTTCTTTGTAAATTAAAATAAGTTTTCTTTATCTTTTTTTTTTCGATACGACTATTCTGTTAGTCTTAGAAGCCCTGGAGCCTTTGCGGCTTTTACAGCTTCACCGGGCTTGGGAATAAAGTAAGCAATTATGGCTTAGTGGTAGCGTGTACGAACACCGCGTCGATCGACGTGAGTTCGAATACCTGCAAGAAGTCTGAGCTTTCGGTGTAGGCAAATATCGTGATGAAACCATAGCATCGTGGTAAGGCTTTTTCTAATGCCTTCCTGGCTAGCTACCAACCTTAAGTTGAAAATCTATCGCCAAACACCAATAGGTGTGTTCCGGCAGCTGCACTTGAGAGTCAGTCCTCCAACTATGCTTAGCATTTTACCATCTTGGGCCATATCGTCACAACATCAGGTGAGATTGTGGCCAAAACGATAACTATAACGATAACTTATAACGTATACAAAAAAAATTAAGAATTAGATATTTTTGGAGCTTACTCCTTAAGAATTAAGGAATTCTTCAGACATATTGCTCGTAAAAAGGGTCACAATCTTGAACAGCTGATGGTGACAGGCAAGGTAGATAACAAACGTCCCAGAGTACGTAATCCCACGAGATGGTTGGACCAAATACGATCTTCTCTGAACATCAACTTCCATAATGCCCTTCATGAAGCTAAGGATCGCAGCAGATGGAGGTAAATCGTAAGGGAGAAACTGATGCTTCGGGGGAGTCACGACCCTCAGTAATGAGGAAAACGACGCGAGGAGGAGGACTCCTTAAGAATCAATTTTCATATTATGTAGTCTGCGGTATGTACGAGAGTTAGCAAAATTGAGTGTTAACAGAAAATGAAGTCGTTATGTCCCGTGTATAATATACTCAACTTACTTTTATACGGAAGTAATAGTAACAGGTCCTTTAAATATGAAATTAGTATTTTATATGGAAAATTATAACGAAAAAAATATTTGTGATAAGCGTTTCCGATTGTCTTAAAGGAACAATTTTTCGTCACAAGTAACAATACGATTCAAAATTTACTCGTTGTTGTGACTGTTGAGTAATGTAACGCAGCACTCAATGCGTCTTTGTTGGTATGCTTCAATCAATTAATGTTTTATCACTCACACTGAAGCCTGCCGCTAACTTTGACGAGGTTTGCGATGGATCCGCTTCCACGATCAACTTTAATTCTTCATTATCAACTAGGGTCTCCAGTGGTTTCATTCATAGGCCATCATTTTCAGAATGAAAACGTTGGAACCAAAAACGTTCCGTGCTTTCTTTTACAGTAGCTTCCCCATGCACATCCTTAATCCTTCGAGCTGTTTCTGCAGCGCCGATGCCTCGGTGGAACTCATATTCGTAAATAACGCGATGTTTCAAGTTTTGCATTGTGTGAAAAGAACGATGTCGAAGAAAAATCATATGGAGCGAAAACAGAACAAAACAAAACGCCAGATATCTGAGATCAAGGTGGACAGTTCAAAAAAACGCCAATTTCATATGTAAGAACCTAATACAGTCAAACCTGGGTAAGTGAGAACTGGATAAGCGAGAAAACTCTGCTCCCAAGCTTTTAAGCTCCCAAAACCTCTATTAGCGAGAAACAGAAACCTTTGTAAGAGAGAGTTGTTTTTCCCTCGTGGACCTCCGTAAGTGAGACTGCTATTTATCTATACCTCTATAAGCGACAGTCGAGCTTTATTTATTTATATTATTTAGGAGGAACAAATGACAAAACAAATTACAAATTTAATACATATATGCTATTTTATGACTCATTCTTAACTTTCGTGGAACTTCTACCATTGTTTTTGTATTGTTTTCTCGTCAATAAACCGAACAAACCGACGACGATATCGTTAAGAATTGTGTGAATACCTGTATTGCTGGAAATGACAGTGAAGACGAGGCACAGATTCCGGAAACAGAAATAAAGATCATTCCAATGAAGCTAGCTTTAAATGCGTTGGAGACGGTCCATCAGTACTTTGAATACGCGGCGGTTGTTGATCAAGCAATATTCGACAAAATTTATGAGTTAGAGAAAAACATTCAAAATACAAAAACAGAAACCCAAACCAAATTGACGGATTTTTTAAACTGTAAATAAGTTCTAAATAAAATAAAATTACATAGCGCATGAATTTTTGTTTTGTTTTCGTAAGCATCTTGATACCTACCCCTATTAAGTTGCTGTGACTTGTTATTGCTGCGTACCTCTATAAGAGAGAAACGCTACCCATGTACCTGCATTAGCGAGAAACTCGGGTTAGTGAGAAACCTCTATAAGCGAGAATAAGATTGTGCTCCCTTGAACTGTCGCTTATCCACATTTGACTGTATATACAATACGTTAATACCTAGCTGTGATCGTGGCTCCGTTCACGTGGATTACAGAATACCGTCAGTCGAGCACACATGCTAATCGTGCTGTCCCCGCTCAAAAGACGGAAGACAAAAATGCTTATTGTGGGAGCTCCTTAGAAGATACATGTGATGTTATCGCTGCCTTTTTTGTAGGTCTTTTTAAGGTTTACAATTATGTATAATATTAATTTGATATATGTCGTATGGTTTACTCAGCATAAGCCATTTAAGCGCCCCAAAAAGGGTCTTTTTTCCGAAACGATTCACCATTATCGTCATTGCTTATTCCGTATATTACTTTATCTTATAAAATACATCCTTTGACCGACCAGCAAACATAGCTATGAATTAAAATAAAAAGCATGTAAATCGGATAAGTGGTTTTAGCGTGAAAAGAACATAAACAGACAAACAGGCAGAGAGACGTTGAGTGTTATAATATTTATTTATTAATTATATACAAACTTCACAGCACTTACATATGATGTTGAGACGTGGTCACTAACTATACGCCTCATAAGAAAGCTCAAAGTCACTCAAAAAGCAATGAAGGGGGCTATGCTCGGGGTTACTCTGCGTGATCGAATCAGAAATGAGAAGACCGGCAGAACAACCAAAGTCACTGACATAGGTCTAAGAATAGCTAGACTTGAGTAGCAGTGGGTGGGCCACGTATCACCTAGGACGGATGGCCGATGGGGCCAAAGAGTTCTCGAGTGGCGGTCATGTACCGGAAGACGCAGGTTGGGCAGACCCGCCACAAGTTGGTCCAAAAACTTGCTAAATGTTGCGGGAACTCGTTGCATGAGGACAGCATAGGACCAGTCGCTGTGGCTATCTTAATAGGAAGCCTATGTCCCGTAGTGGACGTCTTTCGGCTGAATGATGATGACGATAATTGTGTATATATTCCAAGACAATCGTTCTTAAAGAGAAACTCCAGTCTCACGTCGGAGCTGACACGTACTATTTTTTTAATGTAATTTTACACAGTATTACGTGATCATATTAGCCACTTTTACCTACATTGAGTTTAGAAGTTTCATTTTTTATTCACTTCTTCTTACCCTTATTCCACGCTAAGTAAGGTCGGCATAATAAGTTTTTTCCTTCCACTCTACTCTATCAGCCATTATCTCAGTATTCACAGACCTTTTATATGCATAGGTTTCCTAAAACAAACCATCCGTATATTTTTCGGTCTTCCTCTACTCCCTCTCTCCCCTTGCATGGTATTAGTAAACGCGTGATAACCGTACGTATGTGGAACGGTCTTCCAGTTAACGTTCTCACTTCTTCCTATTATATCGACCCCTGCAAACGATACGTGAAGAGGCATTTCAGCAGGCCGGTATGACGGTGATGAATTTACAACAATAAACAATATACAACAATAAGCAATATTCAACAATAAACAATATACGACAATAAGCAATATTCAACAATAAACAATATTCAACAATAAGCAATATTCAACAATAAGCAATATACAACAATAAACAATATACAACACTAAGCAATATTCAACAATAAACAATATACAACAATAAGCATTATTCAACAATATATAATAATATATAATAATATATTCAACAATAAGCAATATTCAACAATAAGCAATATACAACAATAAGCAATATACAACATGAGATCTCGCGAATCCCTGAGGAACAGATTCCAGGAGTTTAATATCTTGTCCTTGCCGTCCCAATATATTCTTGATAGTTCGATGTATATTCATAAAAACTTTGACAAGCTTGATTTTGTCAAAGATCAGCACAGTTTTAATACTAGAAATAGACATAAATTAAGTTGTACCGTGTTTTAGACTTAGTAAGACTAATAAAAGTTTTTTAGGTAATAGTGTTAGGTTTTATATTTAAGATCCCGTACATTATTGATTTGTCGGACAATGAGTTCAAGAACCATGTCAAGCAGATTTTACAGTCAAAAGGTTATTATGGGGTAGGTCATTTTTTGAATGATAGTGATGTCAGGAAGTGACTCCCTCTTTGTGCATCCACAAAATTATTAATATGATAATTGACTGTTAACATTATTTATACAGTAGACAAAAAAAAGTATTAAAAAAAGATAAGCCAGATCGAGTTTCTTGCCGGTTTTCGTCGATGACTGGGATGTTTGTTGACGTTCATAAGTGCCTTCTTAGGGCCTAAATTTAATAAAGTTATTTTTGATTTTGAATGTCGATAGAATCTGTCACCGATGGTCGCTGTTGTTTCTGGACTGTACACTGACTCTACATTGTAGAGTGACATAGCCAAATTATTATAAATAACTTAATATTACCTATATTTCCCTTGCTTACCTCCCCTGACCAAAATCCTGGCTACGCCCATTGATGTAAACCATGAGACACATAAAAATACTTACCTATGCATGTATTCTTACAAACATATTCTCTTAAGGGACTTGAAAAAAAAAACTTCTCAAAATATACCTTTTCTTGTTAGGGTTCCGTAGCATTAAAGAGCCCTTATAATTATTACTGGAAAACTGTAATTTGGCATGGGTATACATATTAATCACAGCGATAAAGTGGTAAAAAACCCTTTAAGTAAAGTGGGGATTTAATTTTTTTTCTCGCCTATCGCTTGATTTGGGTTGTCGTCGGATAGGTCGTTGAAGAATATTGCGGGTGTGTTAATCCATTTTTTTATTCAAGGATCCGTTTACGAAATATTACACTTTTAATTGCTAAATTTTATTAGAGCCAAATGTCCCCCTGTCAGTTAATTGGTTGTATTTGAATATGTGTAAAAAACACGGCAGTAGTATATATAATGAAGTTAAGGAAAAGTGTCACATCTAAGCAGGCTTTACAAGGGAACGAGTAATAATTGACTAACTTATAAAATTTACTGAAAAGGAATATTTCGTACAAATTCCATAAAAATTACTTAAAGCCCCTTTAAGGTCAGCGTATTGTAACGGGCAACTACGACACCCTATACTGCCTGTCACGGACTAGGCCAGTTTTTTTCATTACACTATTTTATTTTGTTTATAAATCCTCCTATTACTACCTACTAACTATATTTGCTCATTTTACAGCTGGTTAGTTAAAACAAAATGCCGTGTGATATTGAGCTCGCTTGTGTACGATAGAAATGTATAATAAAGAATCATTCATTCATTCATTCAATCTTCATTCACATTTAGAGCTATCTTGCAATACTTAAAAAAACTAGTTCCAAAGTATATTTGTTAAAGTTCCGACCTCATTCGAACGATAGGCTATTGAAATATTCGTGAAAGCCCTTTCATTTGAATTTTTACAAAGTCCACTCGAAGCGATCCTACAGTTGGGAAGTTAATTTGAAAATTGTTCGCGAAGCAAACGGGTTAAGATCCGACCAGACTTTTATGCTTCATAAACGGTGATTTAATAAAACATTCTTCATTATTTTTTCCTCGAATTTAACGATTCAGGTGTATTAAATTAATTTATGTATCATGCTATTTTTTATTATTATCTTTATATATAAAAATCTCGTGTGTGTCTGTTAGTGTTCATGTCAATTCTGAACGGCTTGACTGATTTAGCTCATATTCACACCATATATTTGTTTTATGGAGGCGATGGTTCATAGCTATATGAGGATCCGATAGATGGTGCTATGATCGAGCCTATACCTACCGAAAAAGGCAGAACAATATCTGCCGGGAGCTAGTCTCATATATAAAAATCTTGTGTGCGTCTGTCAGTGATCGTGTTACTTCTGAACGGCTTCACTGATTAAGTCGTCCAGCATTGCCCCCGCTGAGGTACTCTGATGGATCACTGGCTCACGAGCCGCAAGAGAAAGCAACTTTACTTGCCAATCTCTTTGCAGCTAATTCCCGGCTCGATGATCGCAACGCACAGCCGCCTATAATTCCCAGTTGCGGTGTCACAATGTCTGAGTTACGATTTAGGCAATGTGACGTGCTTAGAGAATTGCGATCGCTCGATGTTCGGAAGTCCAGTGGTCCGGACGGTATCCCAGCGGTTGTACTTAAAAAATGTGCAGCTGAGTTGTCTCCAGTGTTGACGCGCCTTTACCGCCTGTCCTACCTCTCTGGTGTCGTGCCTCTGGTTTGGAGAGAGGCTAATGTGCAACCGATCCCCAAGAAGGGGGATCGATCTGACCCTGTCAATTACCGTCCAATTGCCGTAACCTCAGTGTTGTGCAAGATCATGGAACGGATCATCAACACCCAGCTTGTCCGTTACATAGAGGATCACTCTTTGATTGATGATCGTCAATATGGCTTTCGCCAGAATCGATCAACGGGTGATCTTCTGGCATATGTACTGCACCGCTGGGGGGAGGCAATTGATAAGCATGGCGAGGCTCTGGCGATCAGTCTTGACATAGCTAAGGCTTTTGATAGGGTCTGGCACCGTGGTCTTCTCTCTAAACTTCCGGCGTATGGACTTCCCGACAACCTCTGCAACTGGATCTCCGGCTTTCTACATGAACGCAGAATTCGTGTCCTTGTGGAAGGATGTGATTCGCAGTTCATGTCGATAAGCGCTGGAGTTCCTCAAGGCTCTGTGCTTTCGCCCACTCTGTTTCTTCTGCATATCAATGATATGTTACCTTTAGGTCATACTCATTGCTATGCAGATGACAGCACCATTCATGGGTGCTATTATAGCAAGCCTTCATGTGGTCGGGAAGAAACAGAAAAGAGACGGGAGGAACTTGTCATTGAACTTAACCAATGCTTGCAACGTGTTTCTACATGGGGAGCAAGTAACTTGGTTGAGTTCAATGCCAAGAAAACTCAGGTGTGCGCGTTTTCCTCAAAAAAGTCTCCGTTTTCTCCCCTCTCCACTCTTCAGAACGTCTCACTAGCAATGCGTGATAGCCTCAATATCCTAGGTGTGGATATTCGCAGCGACCTCAACTCCAGGGATTACATCGGGAGTGTCATCTCCACTACATCTCGGAGACTAGGGATCCTGAACAGGGTGCGACGGTTTTTCACGCCCGGTCAACTGTACCTTCTTTATAAGGCACAAGTTCGGCCGTGTATGGAATACTGTTCGCACCTTTGGGATGGATCCGCAAAGTACCTCCTCGATGCCCTGGATAGGTTACAGAGACGGGCTGTTCGCATTGTTAATGATGCAGACGTTACCCATTGCATCGAGCCACTTCAGCTTCGCAGGAACATCGCCTCGCTAAGTGTGTTTTACCGTCTGTATCATGGTGAGTGTTCTGAAGAGCTGTTTCATCTAATTCCCTCCTCTTCTTTCCATAACAGAACCACACGCGCTGGGCTTCGGAATCACAGTTTTACGGTAACTTCCATCTCGGCACGAACTAAAAAGTTCGCTTTGTCTTATCTCTGTCGTACCGTGAAGCTGTGGAACGGTCTCCCAGCCGGTGTGTTCCCTCCTTCTTATGACATCGGGTCCTTCAAGCGTAACGTGAAGAGATATTTAAGCAGGCCGGCATGACAGCGGCGACCACCGATGGATTGCGATCTCTTGGTGGTCGTTGTTGTGTTTGGATTGTAGTGTGCTTACCATCAGGTACAGTACAGTCAATGTGCCGAGCTATTATAAAAAAAAAAAGGCATTATTCACATCAATGAGTATGTATTTGTTTTATGTAGTCGATGCACCATACTTATATGAGGATCTGATACGTGGCGCTGTAGTCGAGCCTGTACCTGAATCTGTCGTCTGCCGGGTCAGCTAGTCTCATATATAAAAATCTTGTGTGTGTCTGTTGGTGATCGTGTTACTTCTGAATACATTGACCGATTGAGCTTATTATATTTATCTCATAGATGTTTTATGCAATATCTCCGTTTGGTGCATGACGACAAATTTTCAACTTGAGGGTGGTAGCTAGCCAGGCGGTCATTAGAAAAAGCCCTACCACCATGCTATGGTTTCCTCACGATGTTTACCTTCACCGAAAGCTCAGACTCATTGCAGGGGTACGCGGAAAAGAGACCGAAATGTGGTAACAATATGCAAAAAATGCGCAAAATTGGTGTGCAACGATCACTCTGGAACATATTGTTACGCCCGTGGGAAGTATAATGCTGTAGTGATTTACGTTAACAATTTATTCGTACTCAAAAAATACAAATTAAAACAAAACAAACTCAAAAATCGCTCTCCGAATGTACTCGCAGAATTAACCTGTATGTACTCACATATTAAGCCTGTATGTTCCTCTTGTAGTTTTTCTTTTATTTCGCTTATTGTTGCCACTTCGCTTTCCAATTTATAACTGCCGTGACTCGCGACACGGCTCGCTTATGTATCCAAATTATTTTGCTTATCAATCCCGAAATGTCTAGAAGGTCCCTGAACTCTTAACATGTTCTAAAGAACTTACGTCATCGCTATGAAAACTAGGGGAACGTTTGATTTATAGCTCATTGTTTGTTGACAGTTATAGCGATAAGGCTTTCTATGTGTGTGTCGTCGAACCTATGACTACACGACACACGACTACACTATGATAAATACACGATAATTCGGGTACATTCCGGACGATTCTTGAGATTTCGAGAATGGTGATACTTTTTCTATTTTTCTCTTAGACCGTAACAATTTGATGATGATAGTAATTTGAAGACATCCTAAAAAATATAATTTTCAACTTTGATCTCAATATAAGTACAAATATTATTTTTTGGTAATTATTCTAATTTCGTTTGTTTTTGTCTAATTAGTTTCTTCTTCTGTTTCTTGAAATTATAGCAATTCAAATAATGCACTGTAACAATAAAATAAATTTATTTACATATTTATATACTTAGTATACATAAAAAATAATACTTACGATTTGGGGTCACCTGAGACCCAATGCGAGCAGTTATGTAATTATCTTCGTGCGAGTAATTAAACATTAATATAGATGATACATACAAAAACTCGATTGTTAAAGTAAAATGTAAATTTGATAAAGAACTATAAGAGTGAAGTGGCGAAGCCACTTTGAATGAATTGGAACGATGCCAGTGAGTTCAAGATGTTTACACTTATAGAGGCATCTCACTAACAGTAAAATGATGTAAAAAACTATTGTTAAATATTTTTCTTGAAATTAATTTCTTCTTGTTACCCATAACACACCTTTTTTTTTGATAACGTGAGTAAAAATGCATTTACGCATCCACAGACGGCCCGGGCAGGCCGAAAGGGTATGTGAGACTCTCATTGTAACATAAAAATACCAGGAATACTCACTAAAAAATCCCCACGGTGTTCCTAACACCACCCTTCATGTCGAGGACCGGGAACTGCTAGCATAATACTTGCGCTCACCCTCAACACACCTAAGTAAGATCATCACAACATATTTTTTTCTACCACACTTAGTAGTTAAATTATTTTTCGAAAATTTTAATTTGGTCTTTTATTTATTCTGATTAAAGGCACCGTTGCACCCTTACTTGAACCTTGAAGGCAAACATAATGGAAGCTACTAACGATGAAAAACCCCATCCATGTGTTTTCTGACAAAGTCCTTGAAGGTATAAAGCGTAAAGGTGTAAAACCGTTTTGCTTTATTGGTAAGTGCTTATTTTTCGATCATAGTACACTGTTAGCCATCAGGGCCCTGAAGTCGCAGACGGCTTTTACAGCTTCACCGGCCTTGAGGGAGAGCGCTTAAACCCGTATTCATTGTAAATATTTGTTGCGCAACTGTTTCTCAACAACAAATTTGCTGGCAACAATGTTTACAGCCATCCACACGCCAGTCTGCGTAAAAATGTTTCCCGAGAAAGTAGTGCTGTTGTGTTCCGTGTATATTATATTGCATTTTCCTAAAAAAAAACAAAATGAAAAATCTTGTTTTTATGTATATATACATATTCGAAAATCCCAGAATATTGTTTTGTTTTTCGAAAAAAAAAAAAAAAACATTTATTTCTGATCAAATGCCCTATCAAAGCGCGTCGCACCCTTACTAATGAAGGCAAACATAATGGAAGCTACTAACGACGAAAACCCCCAAACATGTGTTTTCTGACAAAGTTCTTCAAATTATAAGTATTTTGTAAGTAAGAGATTAACTTTGTAAAAGCGTTTTGCCTTATTTGTATCTTGTATTACACACGATAAACCTCTCATATATCATGCCGCCTCGTTCTATGATAAAAAATAACCGCAAGTTGACAAGAAAGAGTTCAATTTATAATGACATTTCACAAGTGAATGTGCTCTTCGGGCAGGAATATTTTTGATGGAACGGATATATGGTAACCTGTGAATTACCACGAAATTTCATAGAAACGAAAGTTTTTTTGAGAACGTAAACACGTTTCCCGTTTTGTCTAATAATCTTAGATACAGTAATTATAATATTACTAATTTTTTTGTGTGACTGTTACCAATTAGTAAATATTATTTATAATGATATGTCAAGGACAGCAAAGCGTGGGTAAAATAGTTTAATGACCCCTTATATCAAACTAGCTGTGTCCGCGGCTCCGCTCGCATGACTTATGGGAAAAGGGGGTAATGGGAGTCACTTAAGCAAAAAGTCACTTAATAAAATTCTGAAGTTATTTGTTTGAGGTTCATTTAAAAACACATGTTTATTATTATAATTTATTGTTATTTTATTGTATTATTATAATTTATTATAGTTTATTGTTATATATAGTATGGGTTAGTATTAGTGTAGATTAAAATATGCAAATGCTTCCATTGATATTTGTATATCAATGTATGCGTCTCTTTTTTTCCAATCAGCAGTTTCGAGTCTGCAATGATTTTTCTTTACGACTTGTACTTTTAAACTATTTTATATCAGATGCTATTGAAGTTTATATTTTTGGCAACATGCCATGTCTTCAACTTCTAAATTGTACCGATGCGACGACGGTTGGGCGCTGTGAAACTTAAACTTCATGTCATTAAATTCACTATCGACACTTAAACGAAAACTTGCAAACATGATTACCTACTTCTCAAATAAACATAGATAATTAATAAATAGACGAATTGTCAAAGAAACTACAAACGAAAAAATTACAATAAAAAGAGACAACCATATACATCTATAGGATTTAGCCTACGAGAGAATGAGATGGAATACATTTACATTATGCACGGTTTATGTATGTCCTGATTTTCATGATTGTGATCGTCGTCGTATTAGCTTAGTGGTGTGAGACGACCAGATTTTATACGTAGTACGCACGAGTGGTCGATAGTTCGAATCCCGCTGATTTGGGATATTTAAAAATAGTTTTTTAAATAAAATAAAAAATCACTACTTTTCACTTCTGACATGTGTGAACTGCTTCACATATTATTATTATTTTTTATATCCGTTAATGTAGATTATTATTGTAGGCTTAAAAACAGCAACCTTGGAGTTTCTTGCCTATTTTTCTTCAGAATAAGAAGGACAGTGCCTTCCGAATTGGCTGTAGATTCATTGAAAATTTTGAATATAAACGTATTATATCTTAACTATTATTATTTTAATTTATTTAAGACATTCATTTACACATTTATTTATTTACAAATTTATTTAAATTCAAACATTTTATATTGTAGGTAGCTAAAACTACAATTCATCTATTGTAGGCGGAAGAAGCAAAGAAATTTTTGATAAATATTTACTATGGATTTCAGCAAAGTAAGGCCTTCGTCAATCAATTGTTATAGTTGTTAACGTGACGAAAAGACAATAGCTAGAATACTACTCATCAGAAGAACAAACCAAGGCTACTAACTACTAAATTGATCTCTAGAACATCAAAACATTTATTTAATGATGTTAATATGATCAGAACCAATTTATCATTATCAAATTACTGAAACTTTGTCAAGGTCGATGGTATTAAGATCGTTGAAGTATCTGAACGAACAAATGGGTTTTTAACTTTAACCATTTGTTATAACTTCTCCACTATAGTCTCGTTTATATGAAAATCGTTTTCTTACAACAGATTATTTATAATAAAATAATATTTAAACTCTCACAGAGTACTTAATGGTGTGATCCGTCAGCTGCACTTAAGAGCCAGCGTCCTTTCATAGCTAGAGTATTATTACATACGAGTGGATATTGGGCGTAGACATTCGTCATTATGAGTGCTCAATTTACTTCGCAATCCTGTGGCACACTATTTCGCTAGTTCTAAAATGAAAAGGACACGTTTAAATTACACGATTATGAAAAAAAAAAATGTCGAAGGATTTTTAACCGATAAAGTGTTAATCTATATCTAAAAGTTTATAACATAATATTTGCCCTTTATACTATACAAATGAGTATCTATGTATTAATACGTGAAGCAAAAACTTTGTACCCTTTTTACGAAAATTGCGCGGACGGAGGAGTATGAAATTTCCCACTTACAGTTTATATAGCGAAGGAGTGCAGAATGCTAATATTTATTTAAAATTTATATTAATACGTGAAGCAAAAACTTTGTACCCTTTTTACGAAAATTGCGCGGACGGAGGAGTATGAAATTTCCCACTTACAGTGTACATAGAGAAGGAGTGCAGATTGCTAATATTTATTTAAAATTTATATTAATAGGTATATGAAGCAAAAACTTTGTACCCTTTTTACGAAAATTGCGCGGACGGAGGAGTATGAAATTTCCCACTTACAGTTTATATAGAGAAGGAGTGCAGAATGCTAATATTTATTTAAAATTTACATTAATACGTGAAGCAAAAACTTTGTACCCTTTTGACGAAAATTGTGCGAACGGAGGAGTATGATATTTCCCACACTTATAGTTTACATAGAGAAGGAGTGCAGAATGCTAATATTTATTTAAAATTATGCATAAAATACATTAAATCAATAAAAAAACATTACACACACTACTATGTATTTGACACACACACGCATATAAATATGTAGTCAAATTGAGAATAGATTAATATTGTGTCTTAATATTATTTGTCTATAGTCTTACTGAATGTCAAACATAACCATAATTAATTTATTTATTATTTCAATACATATATATTATTGATATTAGTGAAATACTGCTCGCTCAATATACAAATATAAATTTAATATAAAATTTCAATATAAAAAGAAAGTTGTGTAGCAATACATATCATATAGGTAAAAAAAATAATTTGTTATTGTTGGTTCAAAGATCTTTTTGTAGGCAAATTAACAGTGTGGCCTTTGCGAAATCTGTGATTATAGAAGTATAGTCTTTAACAACAGAACCTTAATAATGTAGGTAGTCTCTTCGAATCAAATCTGTGGCAGTCCTGAAGCAGATATTCAAAAGTTTGCACAGATATATTATCGCAAGGTCAGCAATTAATGTAAGGTCAGCCAGGATAAAAGATCAAAGATCAGGATCAGGAAAGTTATCAGTAATTTTAAAGCATTTGAGATAGTGTTTATAATACTACATTTTTTACATTCTTTTAAGGCTACCTTTCCCCACATATCGGCTGCGTATGTGACGATCGGCTCTATGACATTTAGATATATAGCTCTGACGTTTTCAGGGTGTGCACCCCAAGTTGGCCTACAGAATAGGCAAAATGATGTCAGATGTTCATGTTGTGTAGATCTATCGGATGAATCGTCGGGGTAGAAATGATGAAGTAGAGCTTTGGCATTTTTTTCGGCATCAATAGTGTGCCCAACGTTTAAGCTGAATGTCGTAGGAGTTCGCCGAGGGTTTGAAACCTTGAGTAAACGGTTAATCAATGACCAAATGTTTTCTTTGTTTTGCAAGTTGCGAAAGTCGGCCGATCTCTCTCTGTTCTGTGCATAAATAGAGTGCTTGGTGAGTAATTCTTCAGCTAAATGACAGACTTGATCATCAGGGTCAGAGTTGCGTTATCTGGTGGCGTGGAGTAAACGGTGAAGACTGATGCTTTCTTACGGATCTCCAGTTGGTCGGTCCACCAAAGAGGTCTGAGCCGTCCACCGGAACTTTTGCCAGGACAGCCTTTTCACGCTGCTTGAATTATCTCAACTATTTTTTCAATAAAGAATTCTAAGCTATCCACAACAAGGTTAGATATTCCGATGTCAAGTAAATTAGAATTGGTCATAAGCGTATGAATTTCCGTTTTGAAGTTCAACCAGTTAGCCTTGTGTGATTTATATCTAAGGTTAGGCGGGTATATCATAAAAGCCAATAAATACAAATACCCACAGGTTGAGTAGTTTATTGTATGTACCTAGAGAGAGAAGACAAGAGAGGTAGGACATAGAGAAATTTCTTTAGAGATTTTTCTCTACTTGGAGCAGCCCGACTGGTGGAATAGTTTCACCCTACAGAAGATCACATTCAAATAATCTTGTTTTGTGTTCATGCGGTGAGTAGGGTTTCCAGAGCTCCTTGGGGTAGAAGAGTTCAAGGTCGGCACCGCACTGTTTGATACCTATGGTATTAGAAGCGTCCATAGGCTACGAATCGAAGGAACAGTATCGTACAAGGAATAAAAGTGTAAAGATTTTACGCTGTTTCCCTGCTACTAAGCCTGCAACATTGTTTCTTACAAATGTTTGCCACCTTAGCAGTATAAAAGAACATATTTATGTAAACCCACTAACACGAATTATTAATTAACCTTTTAAAATATGCATCGACTAAATTAAATGAATATAAATAATATACAGTAAACCCGTAATTCCTTTACAGATTATTTTACCCTAGGGTCTCATCTTCAGCTGTAATTAAATTTATCTTTCACTATTATAATGTTCAGATAAATTATAAATATTTTGTATAGACACTACTACGGGCCAATGAAGATTATGTTGAAATGTCATTAGTCGTAGTGCGATTTACCAGTAGTAACCATTTTGTTACTTTTAAAGTAAAAAAAATATCCAAGAACTCATCTGGTTGTTTATCAAACAATTCCAGAGTAATATTAAAATAGTTTGTGAATAAAAAAAGTAACAATCTCTTACCTTTTACCGAATTTTGTAGTTGGTAAACTTTGCCGTCACCCTTTACCTAGTTCGGTTATACAAAATATTTTTTCATAAAGAGCTGATGAGTGGTTAGATAAAGTTAAGCTTATCTATTGATTTTTCATGATTCTAGACCAATGTTAACCCGTTACGTACACCATCAATTTAAATAACACTATCACCTATTATATTACTTTATTAAATTTATAAACATTCATAAAAACTAACGAATAAAAAGTAATTATTTATTATTCATAAAATATTGACTGTAAGATTAGTCCGGACCTTTGCCTCATTATTAATGATGCCATAAAAACTACAGAAACACAGATTTGCCTGCTTGCGTGTTTTACTTGGTTTTACTCTTAAATTTAGATGCTAATATAGTTATTCGAGTATTATTTTTCTATTTTACAATCCCATAAAACTTTTTTATTGTTAAGCTATTATTTTAAAGTTTCTAATTATTCTTTTTTCGAATTGACTGTACTGATGGCCAGTAGCCTAAGTCTGCCAACAAAATAATGTTTTAACAGTGTGTCGATAGTATCTCAATAGACAATTGGTCACCATTTGGTATTCTCCTATTTGTTTAGGTAGGTACTATTCTATCGAAAAATATCATAAATCTCATTTGATATTCTGCTCTACAATCGCTTCTCAATTATATTTTGATAGCAACTCTAGTAAGTAAAATGGTATTCTCTTAAATATTTGACAGCTTTATCAATGGTACTTCTATGGTTTGACTATTGAGTAGCCATTGCACAACAGTTTTTATAGTAAGATTGCTTATACGTTTCATAAAAATAATATAAAATTTCGTCATCAACGTCATTGAATCTACAAAATGTCGTTAATTTGAAATTATGACAATCGATATGGCGACAATCGAAATGGCCACAGTCGATATGGTGACAGTCGAAATAAAGATAGTCAAGATGGCGACAGTCGAAATGAAGATAGTCAAGATGGAGACAGTCGAGATAGTGAAAGATTTAATAGCACTTACAAGTATGTCAACTAATGGTAGTATCGATTACAACACTGAATCCATGGTAGATTTTGATAGGTAACACCAACGACGTATTGATATTGCCATCCCACTGACACTCTATTACAACACTACAGAGATTGTATCATGACACTAGGTAATGAAATTTTAGCAGAATATCAAATTTGTTACAATTTCGATATAATATCAGTAAAGTATCCATATGATAACAATGCCATTTCTTAAAGGTGAAATAGTAGACTGGGGCCCCTGGATGCCTTGATAGCTTCACCGGACTTGATTTAAAATTTCGAAAAATATTGTTTGCTTTTGTAGGGGTTTTTTGTGTCAAGAGTTGGCAACCCTACATCAAACTGTCAAGTGTCAAATAATATAACATATTGACTGCTATGTACATTTATTATTTTCGCGGGTGCCGGTATTTATAAAATAAAAGTTATGCAAGTAAAAAGAAAAAGCGAAAATAAGTGAATACTTAAAATTTTTAATAATTCCCTTGAATAAGTAATAAACAAGATGCAGAAAATACGTTCAGAAATCAATAACTCGTTCAAACTTAATGGGTTTACAATACGCAAAGAGGCGAGTAATTATTTAGCTGAAGAACTATCAACTTTGCCTCCAGCTGAACAACAATCGATGCTGGACAAGCTCACCGCTCATATTCTTCACCAGTGTGTCTCCCAACCGGTCTTAGAGAAGCACCATGTAGAAATTGCTTACAAGGAATGTTCCACGTTAGGTTTGGAGGAATCTGAAACTGTGCTGAGCGTTATAGATGCTTTTAAAGTCCCAAAACTGTGTTACGATAACGAAAGAAAAAAATTCACTATAGAGAAAAATTCTACGAATAATTTGTACGCCGAGCCGAAATGGAAAGCACAGTTTTTGATAGATAGATATGTTTTGATTTTGCAGCGGACTGTTAGAAATAAATTGTTTGCACAAGAAGCTTTGCCCTCATCTGACAAAGAACAGCATTTCAAATTACAAAAAATTGAAGTTTTGTTAAGCTCTTCCAGTAAAGTTGATCAAGTGATTGTATTAGGGCTTCTAGTACAGTTGACTGAAGGAAAGTTTTACCTTGAAGACCCCACTGGTAGTGTCCTATTAGACATGTCAGAGACAAGATACCATTCTGGATTAATTTGTGAATACACTTATGTCCTAGCAGAAGGATATTATGATGATAAAGTTTTTCACGTAATGGGCTTAGTCCTACCACCATCAGAAACTCGTACAACATCTTTACCTTATTTCGGCAACTTAAACACGTTTGGGGGAAATTCCAAGACTATATTAAAAAATTCTAAAGCATTACGAGAGAATGAACATAAAAATGAAACGGGCATGATCATTTTCTTGTCAGATGTTTGGATAGACACATTAAAAGTTATGAATAATTTAAAGACATTATTTTCAGGTTATAATGATTTTCCCCCAATAGCAATTGTGTTTATGGGTGAATTTCTATCATGCCCTTATGGTCAGGAGCATAGCACACAGTTATGTACAGCGCTGACTAGCCTAGGTGACATGATATACCAATTTACAAATTTACGAGAGAATTGCAAGTTTATTTTTGTGCCTGGACGTTCAGATCCCTGTGCAGCCAATGTATTACCGAGACCACCACTTCCAACATCAGTTACAAATAATATTAAGGATAAATTAGGTGATTCAGTGATTTTTGCATCAAATCCTTGCCGCCTTCAGTACTGTACGCAAGAGATAATAATTTTCAGGCAAGACTTAATGATGAAAATGTGCAGGAATACGATACATTTTCCAGAATCTGGAGATATACCTGATCATCTAGTTAAAACGTTGTTCAGTCAGTGTTCTCTGTCACCTTTGCCTTTAGGAGTCCAGCCTATTTTCTGGAGGCATGTTGACTCGCTCAGCCTCTATCCGATGCCAGATTTAGTGGTAATTGGGGACCATTTCCAACCATACACAAGGGCATATAATGACTGTCAAGTTATAAATCCAGGATCATTTCCACGGACTGAATTTTCTTTTAAAGTGTACATACCTTATTCAAGGACAGTGGAAGATTCTCAAATACCAAAAGATGATGGTTAAATATCTTTATGAAGTCAATGTCTTGTAAAAATAATGTAAATAGTTAATCTTAGTAAAACCTATTTATATAATTTGATGCCTTTATTATTTTGTATTTTTTTTTTCAATATTGTATTTTTTTTGTAATAAACTAAATAATGTGTTATTTAATTCTTGATCGTTATTTAAATCATATATAATCATTTTTTACAATAACTTATAAAATACAAGTTCTTAAAGTCTTGTCACTTGTCTTATAATTTTCTATTTTGTAGTTAATACATTTCAGCATGTGATCACAATCTCACCAGATGTGGCCCAAAGTACTAACACACTAAGCCTAGTAGTGGGAGGACGGTCTCTAAATGCAGTTGCTGGTCACACCTGTAGGTGCTTGGTGACATATTTTCAACTTGAGAGTTGTAGCTAGGCAGGCGAGTATTAGAAAATGTCCTACCACCATGCTATGGTTTCAACACAATGTTTTCCTTCACTGTAAGCTCCGTCTCATTCCAGGGATTCGAACTCGAATGTCAATCGATGCAGTGCCCATATACACTACCACTGAGCCATCAGTCCTTCGAAATATATTAATATTTTGGATAACGTAAATACTTGTTTTCTGTATGTTTGTTGTATTATATATATGTTTATATTTTTTTAATAATTATTATAATTTATGATAATCTCATAAATTACATTACAAACTAGCAATTTAAATAAATAAATTGCTGAGTGTTACACCATAAAAGATGGTTGCAATATTCATAAAAAAAATGTCGCGTTCAACTTAGCCCCTTATAAGTCATTCCACGAGTTACCAAGAACCTTTTTTGTGTAAAACTTCGAGACTTTTATAATGGCCATTTCTGTGCCATGATCTTGACACTTCTCTGGAATGCTAAAAGAGGTGTTGGTATTCAAAATACCGAAGGTAATACACTTATTATTATATAAATACTATAATCCTTACATATTCTAAAAGACAATGTGAAAGTGGTAATAACTGGAAAAAATATTACAATACAATGTAGGTAATATAGTAATAATAAAGAAGTTGAAAACTCAATCTAGTTGCCGGTTCTCTCCAAGGCTGAGATTTTGTGATGATATTGTAATAACACAATAGAAAAAATATTTCTTTATTTAAATACCACGCCTTAAACAATCATAGATTAAAACAGGCACATAGTGATGTTCCATTACCAAAACGCTTATAGGTAAATATATGTGAGTAAGCACACGATTGACGTCGTGTTTTTAGAAAGTGTTTCAATTTGTTTAACTGTTTTATAATCCGTTTGTGTTATTTATTTTGAGTGTAATTTAAACTAATATTTGTAAAAGTTCAGAAAATATAATGACGTGCGTGTTTGAGCTTAAATAAACCCAGAAAAAAAAATTTTCTTTTCTACTTTAATTTTGTTTAATATTAATACATTTTGAAATAGAGTATAAATGAGCTTTTTAGTTATTGAAAAAAGCCATGTCCCTTCTGCAATGTAAAAATCTATAGGAACGACCGCCATGTTGTTTGTCAGTAGTTTAACAAATTGTTTCTGTGAACGTTCTTGTCTATCGATAGAAAATATGCCAATGAATAAATTATTTCTATTACGATACAACTGAAAAAAAAAACTGTTACGTTCAGAGTAAAAATAAAAACATTTTTCTTAAAATGTCTTTAATCGTGTATATTGTACTGGAAACTTCGAGTTTCCCCTCCTTTTATTAGCTTTACTTACTAGCTTAAGATACTAGCTGTGCCCGCGGTTTCACCCGGGTATAATTAAAAAAAAATCGCTGATTGATGATTTGTAATACTTCAGTATAGGCAATATTTTTATCGGGCAGCCAGGGTTATGCGTGACAACTTACACAGCTCATCCGCACCACTACATCTATAGTAATAGGCCCGAGCCGAGTGTCGACTTATTTTTATTTTACATTATCTTCTAAACAATTCGTCCAAATAACATGCTATAGGTAAAGGGCAAAGACTATCTACATATTATTGTCTTGACGATAAAATGACGTTCGTTCATAAGGATTAATATGGTAATAATAATGCTCATAAATCACTTTACAAATTTCAAGAAAAAAAACACAATACTTTATTGTGGCTTATTGTTAGGCTATGTGAATTGTCAGTAGGTACTATGAGTAATAGTAAAATTATGGGGTAAAAATAATAATTTGCATAAAAAACGCGCGCGAAGCCGCGGGCACGACCAGTTTGATAATAAAAGTGACATTTAAAAAGAGATTTTGCTGTTTATTTTTTTTTAGACTTCTGTATACCGTTATTGTTCTGTATCCTTTGTATTATTTGAAGCATTACGTTACAAAGAATAGGCTTTATATTACGAGGTATACGGTTCATGATTGAACAAGCGAATTGTACAATGATGGATGATCTTTTGTCAACTTTACAGATAACTTTATTATTACGTTATAAGCCGTGTGCCAGATGGGATTCTTTTTTTTTTTTTTTTTTTTTTTTTTTTATAATAGCTCGGCACATTGACTGTACTGTACCTGATGGTAAGCACACTACAATCCAAACATAACAACGACCACCAAGAGATCGCAATCCATCGGTGGTCGCCGCTGTCATGCCGGCCTGCTTAAATATCTCTTCACGTTACGCTTGAAGGACCCGATGTCATAAGAAGGAGGGAACACACCGGCTGGGAGACCGTTCCACAGCTTCACGGTACGACAGAGATAAGACAAAGCGAACTTTTTAGTTCGTGCCGAGATGGAAGTTACCGTAAAAACTGTGATTCCGAAGCCCAGTGCGTGTGGTTCTGTTATGGAAAGGAGAGGAGGGAATTAGATGAAACAGCTCTTCAGAACACTCACCATGATACAGACGGTAAAACACACTTAGCGAGGCGATGTTCCTGCGAAGCTGAAGTGGCTCGATGCAATGGGTAACGTCTGCATCATTAACAATGCGAACAGCCCGTCTCTGTAACCTATCCAGGGCATCGAGGAGGTACTTTGCGGATCCATCCCAAAGGTGCGAACAGTATTCCATACACGGCCGAACTTGTGCCTTATAAAGAAGGTACAGTTGACCGGGCGTGAAAAACCGTCGCACCCTGTTCAGGATCCCTAGTCTCCGAGATGTAGTGGAGATGACACTCCCGATGTAATCCCTGGAGTTGAGGTCGCTGCGAATATCCACACCTAGGATATTGAGGCTGTCACGCATTGCTAGTGAGACGTTCTGAAGAGTGGGGAGGGGAGAAAACGGAGATTTTTTTGAGGAAAACGCGCACACCTGAGTTTTCTTGGCATTGAACTCAACCAAGTTACTTGCTCCCCATGTAGAAACACGTTGCAAGCATTGGTTAAGTTCAATGACAAGTTCCTCCCGTCTCTTTTCTGTTTCTTCCCGACCACATGAAGGCTTGCTATAATACATCATCAGCATACAAGACATCAGCTATAGTGGTACGATTAGGCGTGTCGCGTTTTGAAATCATTCTGTGTATATACAGTAACCAAGCGGACTGGTAGGATGCCGTACGTTGCTTATAGGGTTATATATGTAACTTCACGCTATGGCACTAAGGAGCGGAGCAGTAACCATAAACACCAATCTGGTAATGGGGCGTTCAAGAATTACGTAACGCAATTGTAGGGAGGGGGGTTCGAACAACGCGTTACGTAACATTGTTTTTTTTTTAAAATTTAAATATGAAATTAGACAGTTAAAATTTCCCAAGTTCGCAACCCTTTTCGTTTATATTTTACGGGGAATCCCTCGATTGTATTGTACGTCAGTTTTATTTTGTTCTCCAAAGTTGGCAACCCTTTTCGTTTATGTTTATGCGAAATATCATTTAGAACTTTTAGGTAAAAATGGTTACTTGCGTATTACAGAACGTATAATAGGAAGGGCGGGTGTTTCAAAAATCTACAAAAATTGCGTTACTTAATACTAGAACGCCATCGAAGCTGCAGGCAAGTATGGAAAGTGAGCTACGCAGGTGCGAAGGCGGCAGCGCAGTGGTTGAATAATTTGAATACGAGTGAACCTGTGGGGCACAGCTAGTGAGATTTATAAAAAGCAAATTGGCCTTGTTCAGCAAAAACTTTATTAACAAAAAGTTTTCTTTTCAAAATTAAGTACGATGAAGTTGTGAAACTTAATTACTTACTTATCTCAAATAAATTGGATGATAAAATTAAGGCACTTATTATTTAAATTTCTTTATAGGTATAGCCTTGGCCTCAGTCTTACGTTATGTTAAGTGAAGTTGTGGTTGAAAATGGCAACACGCTAAGCGTAGAAAGACTGGCTCTCAAATACAGATAGATTTTCAACTTGGGTGGTAACCAGCCAGGCGGGCATTACAAAATCTACCACCATAAAATCAAGTAATATCAAGGGTGGTATGGTACGACAAAAACCCATATCGATTGAGGCGGTGTTCGAACAAACTACCTCTGAGCGATCATTGCTTCAAATTATACCAGTTCTTCCCGCAGCTCCCCTCGCGTGGACTACGGAATGCCGTCGGTTGAGCGCCGGCGAGAATTGTGCTGCCTCAAAAAATGCTTATTGTGTTTGATTCTTAGAAGATAGACATATGCTATTGGTGACTTTTTGTAGGTATTTTTAAGATCTACAATTATGTAAAACATTAATTTGATATATATCTTATGGCTTGCTCAGTGTAAGCCATTGAATCGCCCCAAAAGCGTCTTTTTTCGAATTGATTCACCATTAACTTCACTGTTTATTTCGTATGTTACTTTATGTAATAAAATATATCCTATATTCTGGCCAGATAACATATCTATGAATTTAAAGGACAACCATGTAAATAAGATTAGTGGTTTTCGTGTGAAACGAACATACCTACACGAAAAGACAGACAGAAAGACGTTCAGTTTTATATGTATACTAGCTTCTGCCCGCGGCTCCACTCGCGTGAACTACAAAAAATGCTGTTACCGGGATAAAAAGTATCCTATGTATCAAGCCAGCTTACAAACTATCTGTATGCCAAATTGCATCCAAATCCGTTCAGCCGTTTTTCCGTGATTGAGTAACAAACAAACTTACTTACTTTCGTTTTTTATAATATTATTAGGATATATAAGAAGATAGAAGATGTATAGATATCCTATATTTATTGGTAAAATAATTAGGCAACTAGGCATATGTCAATAAATAGGCATCAAATAACGAGAACCAACCTTGGTCCTAACTACTGTATTCAAGCATAACAATGAGATTGATTGATATATTTAAAATATCCTTTCAGATGTTTTAAAGAAGAGACGTTGAAACGTTGACTGAGTTGAGCCATAGATTAGGTTAGGTTAGGTTCAGGGGAACCCCTGAAGTGTAGAACAACAGATTATTATGTGAACATATAATTATAAATTATATGAATAATTATCTTCTAAGGATCACCCACAATAAGCATTTTGTATTCTGTCTTTTGAGCGGGAACAGCACATAATTATCGCGCGTGCGCTCGACCGATGGCATTCTATAATCCACGCGAGCTGAGCCGCGGGTACAGCTAATTGTGTATTAAAATCGAATATTATTTACCTCTTGAATAAAGAAAACATATTTAGATGTGTCGTTTAATTTAGTATATAAAACGTGGCGCTACAATGGCGACATTAATTAAACACAAGCGCTGGGCTAGTGGTCTGTATTCCTAAGATTAGAATAAAAAAGTTCATAAAATGAAGAAAAATAAAATTTATAACAAACTAAAGTTGTTTAATGATTTTTAACACGCTTGTAACTAACTAACAAACAATGTAATAAAATCTTAGAAGTCAATTTTAACCTACTTCTAATTGTCGTATGGAAATGAAACTTTTTATGTAAATGTAGTTCGGATGACAACATTATAATTTGGTATCTTGGAGCTAATCTGATGATGGTGCTAGGAGGTGGATAGTAGTACACATCAGTGGCTACTAGTAAACCCTTCGAGTTTGGGTCCATGTGATTTGTTTTGACAAGTCAAATAGATTGGTCTTGGATGGATAGATGTTATTATAAGACTAAAAATCTTCCTCTCACGTACACTGGGTTGTGGAATGGGATGCCCAGCACGGCTTTCCCTCAGAGCTATGACATGGGGCTCTTCAAAAAAGGGTTGAAATACAGTTTCCAAGGTCAGCAACATGGCTGTAGTGCCACTGGTGTTGCAGTTGTCCATAGGCGACGGTAACCATTTACCATCAGGTGGGCCGTCTGCCTGTTTGCGCCCTTTGGCATAATTAAAAAATGTTTTATAATTTTTAGTGCCTAAATAAACCATGTTTTTTTATAATTTTTGTAACTACTTATTTACACAACCGTTTCCGAGATTAGCCGGAACAAACAGACAGACAGACAAATAGACAAATATTGTATAAATTGGTTTTTTGTTATAAGTACTGTAAATGCTTTTCTATGCATTTAGTAAAAAACTGTTATTTTGACATTACAAACAGACACCAATTATTTCTTTGTATAGATAGAAAAGTGTTATGTATATCATGCTAGTACATTCTAGTGTCGAAAAATTGAATCATAAAAATCGATATTCTTGAAATTTAATTTACCTATCTATAGATAACGTCAGTCTATTTATAAATAGACTGACGTTATTTTTGTCACCTTATTTTTGTATGTAGATCTTTCACTTCGTAGAGAAAAAGTAAGAAATATCCCAAACTCTTTTACTTATTCCCTCTACGATTATAGATTATGAATTAAGACATTGTTCCTAAAATGGTGAATATACTGTTTTTGGCAACCCTATACCGCCATCAGAGTCTTCAATTATGAAATATTATTTCAATACACTCAAGTACTTTGACATTTAGAGTCTCCCTTTGAATTTGTTTCGTCTTAGATATGACAGTAAGATTGGAAATTTCATCCCCAGGTCACGTATAAAAATTGAATTAACGCTTGAAGTTCACTTAAAATTTATTTGAAGAAATCGTTCAGTTATATTTATTTATAATACACTTATTATGTTCTAGTGGTACGCCCCGGCTTCGCACGGGTATTTAACATAAATTTCAAAAATTATAATTTTTAACACACACAACCACACACCCTTTTTTTGCATTACTAAGAAAGAGTACATTATAGAGAACGTTTTTAAATTATTATTTTATATTTATTAAATTTTTTTTCTTGTTTGTAAAAAAAAATATCTACAAAACTACTACGGCATTATTATTGCATATTTTAACATAAAAAAGTAGTTATTGTGACATAACTGTAATAGTTAGACATATGGTATCCGAAACTTTTTTGTAAATATTGATTTCCTCTATAAAATTGTAGAACATCACTTTGCTCTATTGTCAATAATTTGTGCAGCGTACGGGATATAAAGTTTTTTTTTGGTATTTTTTCACACGTTGGGTTACATTATCGAAGTTTTCATGTTGATCCCTAACTTTTTGAAAATATTCTACCGCCTATGTTCATCGGGGATAACGTAGGATTCTAATGGTGAAAGAATTTTTCAAATCGGTCCATTAGTTTCAGAGCCTATTCAATGCAAACAAACAATCAAATCTTTCCTCTTTATAATATTAGTTTAGACTAGATGATAAAGCCCGGTAAAGCTGTAAAAGCCGTAAAGGCTCCAGGGCCCCTAAGGCTAACAGTATAGTCAGTTCGCAAAAAAAAAAAACTAGCTGATTCGTGCGAATAATTCGCACATTATATATGTCAATAATCTACCAGCTGTCAATTACCCTATACAAATAGCATTCCTAATGTTTTTTTTTAACCAATACATTAAACTATTTGTCTATGTTTCGTCAAAACATCTTTGAGAAATAATATATAACTTATAATATTTTTATAAGTGTACACATTACGATGCTTTTAAGTGCTATAAATCCATAGTGCTTACTTTGGATAAGTAACTTAGGTTTCGATGTAGTAAAACATCGTGACGAAAACATAGATGGTGGTACGAATTTTTTAAGCGCTCTACTCGTGTCTATCTCTATCCACGTTTTCTGTCATTAAGGATCAAGTGTGTGTTTGTCTGCTGAACTTGATTGCCATACTAAAGCGAGATGGTCATTTGAATGATGTAGTATTCAATAAATGCTCACTCAACCTTTCGAAAAAAAAATGTATTAATCAACGTGTTTATTTTATTTTAAACTAGCTATTTTTGCGCGGATTTTGCTCCCTCAAAGTGGATGATCCTTAGAGATTAGACATATGCTATCGCAAACTTTTTAAGATCAACAATTATGTAGTACATTAATTTGATATATCTCATATGGTCTACTCAGCGTAAGCCATTTAATCGCCCCATAAGCGTCTTTTTTTCGAATTGATTATTCATTATCGTCACTGCTTATTTCTTATTACTCTATGTAATATGTGCTTGTTACTTTATATAACAAAATATATCCTATAAACACAGCAGATATCATAGCTATGAATTAAAAAAAAACATGTAAATCGGATAAGTCGTTTTCGCGTGAAAAGAACAAAAGGACAGACAGACAGAGAGACGTTGAGCTTTATAATATACTTATATAGAAGATATACCAGATTCATATTGAAAAACCTTATAGTATTTTATTAATACTAGCAAATATTAAGTATATCTCGCTGCAGAATTGCCTTCTCTAGAGATATTTGAAACTCTATTGACAATGCCTTCAAGTAGTTCGTTACGAATGTCAACATGCGTATTTTTCTAATCAGAGTGTTGTTACCAATTGTGCTTGAGTATTATTTAATTCCTTCCTATCCTTTCCACAATAGAATCACACGCACCGGGCTACGGAATCACAGTTTTACGGTAACCTCCATTTTGGCACGAACTAAAAGTTCTCTATGGAATTTGTCTACCGTGAAACTGTGGAACCATTTCCCGGCTAATGTATTTCGTTCATCTTACGAGATCGGGTCCTTCAAGCGTAATATTTATGCAGGTCGGCATAGCGGCGACCGCCGATAGATTTCGATCTCTCGCTGGTCACCGTTGTATTTAGATTGTACTGTGCTTGCCTTCAGGGTCAGTAAAATGTGCTCGCGAGAGTATATGGGCGCCTTTATGAAATTCGATGATATGTTCACTGTTTCAGGTGCAATTTTTGTAAATGTAAGTACTATTTGGCGAAAAAAATAAAGAGAGTTAGCGCATAATACAGAAGATAGCAGCCAAATAACCCTGTCTTATGTTTCTGCGGTGTGTAGAGTTTCCGAGGTCCTTGAGGAAGGGGGTTTCAAGGTCGATAACGTATTAGTGATATCTCTCGTATACAAGTGTCCATAGTCTACTGCAAACGTTGAGCAAATGAGGTGAGCTATTATAAATTAAAAAAAAAAAAACAATAATTTAGAAAACAATCCCAATTGTGTGTAATATTTAAACTATTTGATATTAATATAGAATCATATTTGAACAAGTCTATGTTAAGTACATAAAAACGAAAGTGTTACTATTACTTAAACATAACTCAAGTTTGTTAAGTAGGTAACGAGGAAAAATAAGCGGCAGCCGCGACCGAGATGCTTTAATAAATGAAATTTCCGAGTTCTAACACAGACAGGGACGGTCAAGTTTGTTGTTGGAAGGAAATAGAAAAAACAATTCGCCATCTTTTAGCGGACGACTCGTAAATCTATCAAAAAAAGCGGCTTGCGGGAAACCGAGGATAAATTCAGACAGTTGGGCCGTGTCGAAAAGTTTGGGTTAAACTTCAGCTGTTAAATATATATTTTTAAGTATTCATCACTCTTTGTAAAGTTCTTGCCAAATGAGTTGTACTTTTTTAAAATCTAATTTACTAGTTGTGCTCCACAGTTTTGTCCGTGTTAAATTAATTCCAACCGTGCCGTCGCCAATGCGCCCTTGTAGCCTATTTGGTTTGGCGTAGTGGCCACAATCTCACCTGATGTTAAGTGAAGATGTGGCCCAAAATGATAACACGCTAAACCTAGTGGAAGACTGGCTCTCAAGTGCAGCTGCCGGAACACACCTATTAGTGTTTGGCGACAGATTTTCAACTTGAGGGTGGTAGCTAGCGAGGCGGGCTTTAGAAAATGCCCTAACACCACCGAATTTTTCCTTCACCGAAAGCTCAGGCTCATTGCAGGGATTCGAACTCACGTCAATCGACGCGAACTCGTACACGCTACCACTGAGCCATCATTGCTTCATTGTAACTTTATTGTAGCTGTATTGTAGCTTTATTGTAACTTGCTAAATAAACACTTTTATTAAACTCTAAATTTTTTAGAACTTTTATTTAGATTTTTTTTAAACCAACATATTGATATGGTAACGCTGAATTTTATTGTAGTACTTATTAGTTAAATACGTGTTTGATTAATTATATGTATAGATTTAGTAATTTAGTGTGGTAAAAGCAGCTTACATATACCTTAATATAAAAGTACCTTAATATCTATTCATGTACTTTCTAATAAATAATTTTCTCTTTTCAGGTAAGTCCGGCAAATAAATTTGGGTATGATTTATTTATAAGAAAATCTTTGTTCTAACATATAAGATATTCTGTTTTCCGATAAATTAATATCTGTACTTATTAGTACGTATATAGTGTATGTATGTACTACTAGTTACTAGACATTGAAAAAAAATATCGTGAGGAAACCTGAATGCTTAAGAAATGATTTTGTAGTACCATCGTATGTGAGGAAATATGAAGAAATGTTGATTTCTCGGCATGTGAAATGGCCTCTACGCCGTGGGCTGGCGTAATGATTAAGCCAGTGTCTTGCAGAAGAGGCCTCGTCGCTCAGCAGTGGGACACCTACAGTCTGTGATTATTTTTATAGTATGTATGCGGTATGTCAACTTTTTTTGTCTCCCCAAACTTTTGTATTATATTTTTCCAAGAATTGGCGTTGTTTCTTTGAAAAATAAATGTTACTGAATTAATATTTTAATCATGCAGTGAACATAAGATTTGCATAAAGTTTCTTGTCAAAATATTTAACTTGATACATATATGTTTTTTATGACAAACTTAATTACTAGTTATGCACGCGTTTATTACGCAGTAGAGATGTGCAAGATCCTTAAAAATGTATATCCGATGATACGGACATGGATACGGATTTTAGGTGCCTACAAGGTGTGATAAATAAATAGTCCTTTTACGATATCATAGTTGTATATTAGGCTTGTCACAAAGAATTACATAAATGTTTAACAATTACGAAGAAGCACTTAAAATCTAATTATGGGGCAAGTATATCCTCGACCGGTCGGTCCAAAACAGTCGGTGGCCGTATGTGGCTCATCGGTGAAACGTTCCTCGTTTTGAAACATAAGAAATATGTCGCTATAAGATTACTGTTCTCTTGATTCGCGTATACAAATATGGACATCACCTGTCGTACTTCGTCTGTTTGGAGTAGGTGCGTGTGATCTTGGATCGATAGGTAGCGAAACTTTTGAGTAAATTTAATTTATCAGTCATGTCTAAGCTTGCATTGTGCGCGTGATTTGTTTTTTATATAAGGGTGCTAAAGGGTTCTAAGTCCTAACTAATGTTATGAGTACGACTTTGAAATTTGTTTTAGACTTTTTTTTTTATCTTATACATATACTAGCGACCCGCCCCGGCTTCGCACGGGTGCAATGCTACCTACCTACTACAGAATGTCCTTATATACAACGCTTACAGCTTTTTGTCAATAGCCAATAAAAACATGTTTTTTTAGAGGTTACTCTTGAAAGAGCGACATATAATTCACCATGGTATAAACGGTCGGTACCGCCGCATCGTTATATCCCTGCATTTTAAATCTGTAATATCTTCGGAAATATTCATTTAAATTACATGCTGTAAAGGGCCATATTGATCTATATTAAATGGACAATGTATTTAAGGTACTTAATTGGATAAGGATTAATGCTGTATTCCTTAAAATCACTTCGTAAATAAGCCATTTTTTCCCATAAAATGTAAAGGATAAAAAATGGTTATTGTGGGTTATCCTTAAGAGATAGTCATATACCATCACGGACTTCTTTGTTGACCTTTTTAAGGTACAATACTGTAGTACATTATTTTGAATTATCTCGTGGGGTTCAGCCAGCGTTTGCAATGTAAGCGCAAAAAATGAGTTTATTTACGACATCACATTAGAAACCTCTAAATTTATCAGTATTTCTCTACAATATTATGCATGTATTTTACATATAAATCTTTCTCTTGAAACACTCTATGTATTAAAAAGAACCGCTTCAAAATCCGTTGCGTAGTTTTAAAGATTTAAGCATACATAGGGACGGACAGAGCGATGCGACTTTGTTTTATACTATGTAATGATATTCAAACTTAGTAACAATTAATTCAATTAAGGAGTTCAATGTGTTTCACTGCTACTTTTCAAATTCTATATAACACAATACAAATGTATTGTTCAAATTTCTTTTCAGGAATGAATATAAAAGATTCGTTTAATAGCCCACAAAAAAAGGACGGATACGGATCCGAATACGGATCTTTTGCCTCCTTGAGTATCCGCGCTTGCGGATATAGATACGACTATCCGGAACATCTCTATTAAGCAGTAATTATTTTCGTTTGATATATTTATAATTACTGAAAAAAAATTGAGAATTACAGTAGACAATTTCAAAATAAAATATACTCCTTGTATACAGAATTTCCTTATTATCTACTGTGGATAAATAAAAAATATATGTTATCGACTGTGGATAAATAAAAAATATATGTTATCGACTGTGGATAAATAAAAAATATATGATGTTAACTTTTCTGTGGTTTCTAAAATATTACCTATTGATAACTATTATAGACAATCAATTGTGGTATAACATGAACTTCTAGTTTGAAAAATTTCATTGAAATCTGTAAAGTCGTTTCCGAGTTAAATCCAGACATACAACAAACAGGCAGGCAATTTTGCTATATTCGTGATCATTGTCAATAGATGTCAATCATGAAATTAAAAAAAATACAATACAGAACTTCAGACTCATTGATATATCTATATTAGATACATTAAATCTATAGCTTTACATATCTATAGATATAATAAGAGTGAAGTGTCTTTTTGTAATGTCAAAATAACAGCTTTTTACTAAATGCATATGACATGAAATGCACATCTATGGCACTTATAACAAAAAAAATAAAATATATTTTTCTGTCTGTCTGTTTGTTCCGGCTATTGACGGAACTTTCACAGTCATGTAGATGATGTTATAGGGAGTAACTTAGGCTAATATACGCGAACGGAACGGCAAGTAAAGCTTGTAGTAAATAAATTAGGAAAAATAAAAATCAGTTAAGTTTTTTTTTTTATCAATTAACCAAATTAATATTTTTTGCTGTTTAAAATGACTAAATTAGTCATCTAATATTGTTTTTTTTATTTATGCACAAGTTTTATTAGACTATTATAAAAATTAAATTAAATTTTATTATATTATAAAAAATATTGTGTGGTTTTATGGAAACACGATGCAAGGGAAACTTAAAAAAAAAAATTTGTAAATAATTATTAAAATAAAATAATTAATAATTAAATCACTGAATCGTTGTCAGCTTCAATTATTCTATCAATAACTTCATCTTCGCCTCGAGTCTCACAGTTCCCTAATCCACGGCCAGCTGTAATGCGACATGCGATAAATGAATGAGATAGAATAAAAGTTTAACTTTAAAATTAAATTATATTTTTACGTAATATGCCACTGGTACATAAGCTTTTCAGGTTCATATAATTGCTTACAGTAATTGGTAAAATCAAAATAAAAAAATACTTTATTCAACTTAATCCATAAGAACATCATTTTTAGTGGATGTAAAGAGAGGGAATCACTTCCTGATGTAACCGTCACTTACGTATTGATCTACCTTATAATAAATACCCTTTCGACAATATTTTTTTAACATTATTGTTGAACTTATAATCCGGCAAATCGGTAACGTGCTTAGGAAATTTCTTATAGAACCTAACATGATTACCTAAAAACCATTATTTTCCAAGTCTAAAAGATTATTTTTTTAAACTACAAAGGTGGCAAACAGCCATGCGGCCCGCCTGATGGTAAGCGGTTACCGTAGCCTATGAACGCCTGCAATACCATAGGTATTACAAGCACGTTGCCGACCGTGAACACCCCTACCCCAAGGAGCTCTGGAAACCCTACTCACCGCAGAAACACAACACTAGGACATTTGGTTGCGATCTTCTGTAGGAAGGAGGTATTCCACCAGTCGGGCTGCCCCAAGTAGAGAGAAATCTCCAAAGAAATTTATCTGTGCCCTACCTCTCTTATTTCTTTTATTGTAATTGTGCTCGTAATTTATAAGTTCAAAATTGTCAATATTGTACCGAACATACATTCGATTTTGCAAGATATATTGGGTGAGCAAAACAAATAATAAATTCTTGAAATTTGTTCCTCAGTGATTCGCGCGGTCCCATGTCACAAATTGCTCGAATTGTCTGTTTTTGTAGTGAAAATACGGTATTTTACCTCAGCTGCTGAAGCCCATAGCAAAGAAAATGATCAGTTGTTCTTAGTTACAATGTTACGTAGTAACGTTCTTGATTTCATGATTGTAGTTTCATGATTGTAGATTCGCTGCTTGCTGACTTGTTGTTGCTGGTGTTCTCGAACTGATCGCATAGTCGCACTCGTCGTCGATCTGTGTGAGCGTGGCGGTGAACGTGGCCTGTTCTGATGTCAGTGCGAGTATTAATAACTAAGCCTACTAAATTGTCTTCTATGTTGGTATTATTGTCAACACGTTGGACATTGGGCGAGGCAAATATGGATTTCTGCTTCCTGACTTGTTGTTGCTGGTGTTCTCGAACTGATCGCATAGTCGCACTCGTCGTCGATCTGGGTGAGCGTGGCGGTGAACGTGGCCTGTTCTGATGTCAGTGCGAGTATTAATAACTAAGCCTACTAAATTGTCTTCTATGTTGGTATTATTGTCAACACGTTGGACATTGGGCGAGGCAAATAAAGATTTTTTTTCTTTGCATTTACAATTACAATTTACAATCACAATTTACAATTTACAATTACAATTTACATTTACAATTTACAGTTACAATTACAATTTACAATTACAATTTATAATTACAACTCACCATTACAATTAACAATAGATTATATAAATCAAATGATTCAGATATTTCAACTAAAGTAGTATATAAATTCTTAAACTCTGAATCTTTTCTATCTACTTGAAATACAAGTATCGTCGTCTGCAAAAGAACAATGTCACAGTTCTCAACCATTAAGGATTTACTATTAAAAGTGTTTCATAAGCTGTAGGCGACAAAGAAATAACCTCTTTGTCTTGTTTCTAAATAGGTATTGTATTTAATAGTAACTTGAAACCAAATAAAATATATTTAGGGATCGTAAAATAAAATTAGAATTAACCGATTTTGCTGAAATTTTGTACAAGGGATGTATATGGCATTTCTCAATTAATAGACTATATGAATTGTCAAAAATATGAATAACAATAAAATTACGGGATGAAAATAATGACTGAGTAACGAGCGCGTGCGGAGTCGCGGGCGCACCGTTGGTTTAATTATGCGTGCGAATAATTCTCAGCCGCGAAAGCGTGGCAAGATGTTCCAAGGGTGCTAAAGTGGCCGAACCTCGGCTTGGACTGTTGCCGCTTATGCAATGAAGTCGCGTAAATTAGATTTAAACTAACAGTTATACGTATATACATGTTTCTTCCCCCTGGAAGGAAGGAAGGCACATATGTATGTGTATTTAGTAATCTGTAATTTTTTATCTAAACTATCTAGGCAAAAAAGGTCCTTTACAGAACCTATGTACCTAAGTGGTGTGCATGTGTGTACAATGTAGTGTAATAAGTGTATGTTGGTAGCTAGTGAACGTAGAGTCACTATATCGCGCGAGCGGCTGCTTAACTCAAGGGCTCCACCAAGCCCCATAAAGCTGCAAAAGCCTTCTTAAGCGTTAGGGCCCTTATAGCTAACAGTATAGTCAGATCGATTAGAAAAAACGATTGATCCAGAATGTTTGATTCCTCCAAAGATAAGCATAATTTAATCTTCAATGATAAACCAAATTGTCATGAGATTTTTTTATTTATTTTACTAGCTGACCTCATAGACGTTCTACTCGTTTCAGTTTTCACAAAAGTCGACTACAGCAACACCTATCACATTTAGGAATATATACATAGGGAACTTTTTACACAAAGAGTTATGCATCAAAAATATAAAAAAAAATACTTTATTTAATTTAGGCCCCGAGAAGGCACCCATGAACGTTAAAACACTACTATATAGGTTAGGAAAATATCCCAGTCATCTAGAAGAACCGGCGAGAAACTCGATCGGGCTTATCTTTTTATTAATGTTTTTTTCTGTTTCAAATAACATTTACAATTAATAATCATATTCATAATTTAGTTGGTGCATACAGAGGCAGTAATTTCCAGACATCACTATCATTGGTATATTGATCCACTCTTTAATCACGTTTTGACAGTAAAACTTGCTTGACATGCTCCTTAAAGTAATTGTCTGGCAAACTGGTAATGTGCTTCCTATATTGTTACTTGAAGTGACGATGTGACTTATTAACATGCCAAGCCTAGAGGGACTGGCTATCAAATGCAGCTGCCGGAACACACGTATAGGAGCATTGATTTTCAACTTGAGAGTGGTAGCTAGCTAGGTGGATATTCGAAAATGCTCGTCTACCGAAAACTCAGATTCATTTCAAGATTCGAATCTTAGACTTTATAAGTACTAGCACTTAGTAGTGATAACACTTTTCAGAGTCACCATCGCCTTGTTTCGAAACTTTAGTATTCTCAATGTACATAATCTTTGTAAGTTAATGCAAAACAAGTAAGAATCTAGGGAAACTTTCGGGAAAATTCTTCGAGTTAGCTTTAAGTCAAATAACATAATAACAGTTACCGTGGGTGTACTAAACAAACTTTAACGTATATAACATTTCGGAATTCAATTATCTTATTATTGTATTAGTCTTAATTGAATTCAATAAACAGGGAACGAATAAACTGTTCTAAGATATACTTTTATATTTGAAGAAATTTGACAGTTAAATGTTTAAAATAATACAAATGGTATTTTTACTGACTCATTAGAAGAACTCAAGTATATTAAAATGCACCCATACGTGTGAGGTTAATTTCAGCGTGTTACCTAGCCAAGCGTATAAAATATTATTCCATTATGATAATGTTTCATAGCGATGTTTTCTTTGAGCAAAGGTCCAGGGTTCATTGAAGAAGCATTGATCGACACGGTGTCGGTGATCGTCCTCTAAACTTGTTTGGAAATTAATTTATATTAAAAGTAGGTGATAATTAACAGGTTTCACCGCTCTCGAGGCTGCCGATGGCAGTGTCTTAATTAAATTCAGCCGCTCGACTCCCGGTAATTAACAATTAAGCCGTGTCGATGATTCGGTTTGTGAGCTATAAGACCACAATTTTATTTATATAATTAAAAAAAAAACTACAGCACGCTATCGGAGAAATTTTAAAACAAAATTTGTATATGTTTAAAGTGTCTACTACGAAGTAATACATATTACATTTCATAGTAGGTATACCGTTATATACTGTGTATGAATGTATATAGAATGATGTTTAATTAATAATTTTGAGTGTGTATGATATGTGTATTAACTTTGTTATTTGTTTTTTTTTTTTTAATTTGCTGTATTACTCCTTGTACTAACTTTGTACAGAACATGAAAAGCGTTTTTTTACCGATTATAGGTTTAAATTTGCTTATGTATGCTAAATAACAAATCTACGGAACAAGAAACGGTATTAGCAGATTTGATAAAAAAAAAGAAATGTAATTTTAGGCGACTGCTAGAATACATAGAAAAAAGCACACAAAATTAATATACCTTTCGGAGTTTCAGCTTTTTCCTCGACATCTTCATTAGCAATCACGAGTTTAGTGGTAGTCATCAGGGTTAATGCAAGCACTAAGCAAAGTATTCTATGATCCGCATATTTTAATCGGAATATTAAAAAAGATACTCAGTGAACAACTTTTTATATTATAGGTAATTACAAACAAGGAAAAAAACAGGCTTACAGGAATCTAAGCGAGCATTAGAATAATATACACTCATGAAGTAAAGATAAAGATATTGGAATAGGAGTCCTTTCCAAAAAGAAATCTTCTTTATGTAAGAAATGATCTAGCAAGTGTTATTCCATTTCGGAATTCAGAATAAAATCGCCATCACTTAAAGCCACTTGCCTAATATCGTAGTACATTTTTTTCAGTACTGTCAGTTAAAGTTATCCATGTGATAATCTCGAGTATTGGTTGGATAACAAGAGTGATATTTTCTCTAAAACCATGCTAGTTGTGTTTTAATGTAAGACTATAATTTATAGCAATGGTATTCAGGGTTACATTACAAAAAAAAAAAATAAGAAAAGTATCGTGTCGAATTACTAGTTTTTTTAATAGTCTATAATTTTAAAAGTACATGATTGAGATTAATTTAAATATTTTTCTGATTACTATCATCATGTAGGCTAACACCTATTTCCGGCTTGACGCTGATTCATGGGACACCTGTACGAGTATAAGTAAATTTAAATAATCAGATAAGAGTTTTCACAATAGAAAAATTAAAATCAATCAATATTTAACGTAGTATTTTTAGTAAACAACTGATGTCTCGCGTTATGCAACTCTCAATATAGTATGCTTTCTCTGATATAATATCTAAAAAGTATTTTTTTTTTACTTCAGTTTTATGAAATTTACTCCGCTGATTTAATTAATATTTAAATGATGATAAGTTTTTTTTACATTGGTATATTTATCTTAGTCTAAAAGTCTGTATACAAAAAGAAAACCTTTGCAATATTCCTACTAATTTTAATAGAGATATTCAGAAATGTAAAGGTTTTATTTTATAGAAATATTATTGTATTACATTACTTTTCCGTTGTTGATTATTATAATAGATATTTATCATAATTATTTGCTGTATAAAATTTATGTTTTAACATGCCTTCATTGGCTTCACTAGTAACCAACTAACTTACAAACAATGTAATAAAATCTTAGAAGTCAATTTTAGCCTACTTCTATTTGTCGTATCGAAATGAAACTTTGTATGTATATGTAGTTCCAATGACAACACTATAATTTGGTATTTTGAAGCGGATCTGATGATGGAGCCAGGAGGAGGATAGTGGAACTCTTTAGTGGCTACTAGTAAACCCCTCGAGTTTGGGATTATAATATAGATGCGCTTGGTAACGATATGTTATTATAAGACTAAAAACTTTTATAATTTTAAGCGCGTGATTAAATCGTGTTTTTTAGTATTTTAAAAATATTTAAACTTATTAATAACCTATTTTTAACTTAAGTTTTGTTTATGCAATGAAAATTCATTTATATTTGACATATTTCCCTTCGATAAAATGATAAATCGCTTTTAGAAAACACACGAGCTTAAAAAACAAGATTACACTTGCCACATATCTTAAAAGTTCATATTAATTTGAACAACTTGGCTATCATATTATTATTCCTCAAAGTAATTTCCTTATTTCCATAACTCAGTTAATCCTTCATCGACATTAATTATTCATACATCATTTTAAACATATCAACAAATAGTGTAAAATTGTTTTTTTTCTTAAAATAAAACAATAACTTTTTTTATGACGAATGTAATACCTATGTTGATGCTAATGAAAATATATTTAAAGCGCCATCTAACAACAATCTGTTTAACTAACGTGACTGAGCAGCTGTTAGACCACACGAAATATTTTCCAGGGTCAAGTGCGTCGTCTGTGTGTATCTTAAGATAAAATATCGCTCAGCATACAATCCAATGGACTACCACACACAGCAAAGATAATATTATTTTATCGGTATAGGTTTAGCGAAGTGGCCACAATCTCATCTGATGTTAAGTGACGATGTGGCCCAAGATGATAACACACTAAACCTAGTGGAATACTGGCTCTCAGGTGCAGCTGCCGGAACACACCTATTGGTGCTTGCCGGCAGATTTTCAATTTGAGGGTGGTAGCTAGCCAGGCGGGTATTAAGTAAATGCCCTATATATATATATGGTTTCCTCACGATGTTTTCCTTCACCGAACGCTCAGGCTCACTGCAGGGATTCGAACTCACGTCAATCGACGCGATGTCGTACACGATACCACTGAGCCATCATTGCTTCAATGCTTTGCTTAGAATGCAATTGCTTAGAATTTAGAACTCATTTTGTTAAATCAAAATAAACGACAATAATCAGACATAAATTATTAATATGTCATTCGTCTGATACAAGAAAAAGATATTTGCTTATTTAGCAGTAAAAACACAGCGTGTTACTACAAATTTTTTACCTGTAAAATTTGTAAATGACTATAACATTGGCATGTTGTAGTATATTCTATGTAAATATAAGGTAGGTAATTATTGAGTTAGGTGAAACGGGGATCGTGTGAGATTAGAGATGTGTATCTATCGGGAGTGTAGGAAGCCCTTGTTGTTTGCTTTCCGGGTTTAGTCACGATAAGGAAATTGAATAATTATGTGTAGGTAAGAAGTCTGACATATATATAATCTGATGTAGGCATGTTTTTAATACCCTTCAAGGTTCAGTGCATGCTCCAAGCGATAAGATGTAGAAACTTTTAAAATGAACACTTGTACGAACATATTTCGCACAGTGAAGCCTAACTCCCAAGTTTTGAATTCAAAACATAATTCCTTCCTATATTTCAGAATACCTTTTCTTTTTTTAAAACTCTATAAAGGATTAGCGCTTGGTCACAATATTACCTGATGTTAAGTGACGATGTGTACCATGATGGTAACTAAACCTAGTCGAGGGACTGGCTCTCAAGTGCAGCTGCCGGAATACACCAATTAGTGCTTGGCGACAGATTTTCAACTTGAGGGTGGTAGCTGGACAGCCTGGCATTAAAAAATACAACCATATGGTTTCATCACGATGTTTTCCTTTTACCGAAAGCTCAGGCTCATTGCAGGGATTCGAACTCACGTCCTTCGATACGGTGTCCGTATATACTACCACTGAGCCATCATTGCGTCATGTACCATTGCATCGAAAAAAGCGTGAGAAGCCGCTATTATACGAGTAATATAAAACAAAATATTATTTTGATAAAATAATGTTAAGCTTGTATAAAACAACATCTTAACAATTTCCACATAACTTCTCTTTGCCCAACTTAAGCGTACAGCCTTCTGCATACACAATATAATGTTTTAAGTTAGTTCACTCACTTAACTAAGTTACTGGTTAAGTTTTGCACGGAGTCCTCATGTTAATGTAAAGTGTTAACTAATTTAAAACTTATGTGGAACAGAGCCGTCTTTTAGTTCGGTCGAGTAGCTTAGAGGTAAGCTTATTTAGGTACTTAATTTAATTCTAACAGCTTTTTGAGACCTTAAGGCCCATGCATTTATTAAAACTAAATTTTAAAACCTCATTTTTTTCCAAATTTCCTGATAGTCATCTTTTATGTAAGACATTGATAACGAATATGCAATTTAACACATTGTTTGTTTGTCAATCTGTTTGTATGTCCGGATTTAACTCAAAAACGGCGTGACCATTTTCTATGAAATTTTGAACAAGGGAAACTGGTCAAATAATAGGCTATAAGAAATTTCAGTAATGATTTTAGGAATCGTTAAAAAAATTGTTTTTACGCAGTAATTTTTTTTAATAGCTCGGCATATTGACTGTACTGTCCCTTAGAGATCAAAATCCATTGGAGGTCGCCGCTGTGATACCGGCCTGCATAAATATCTCTTCACGTTACGCTTGAAGGAACCGATGTCATAAGGAGAGAACACATTGGCCGGGAGATCGTTCCACAGTTTCACGGTACGACAAAGGTAAGTGTCGCATGGACAATTAAATAGATATCATTTCCGAAAATATATTTTAAATGGATAATGAAATGACATTCAAAATAGATTTAAATGTGTATTCCGAAGGCATTAAATAATAAAGTAAAATATAAAAAAAGAATACCTTTAATTATCATTATTGGCCTTTTCATCTATAACAGACGGTTTAATCAGTGTCTCTGGGAGTAGCTTCTTTCGTGGCTGTATAATCCAATTTGTGAGCGGCATTGTCGACCACAATGTGAACATACTTTAATTATAGCCTATGCGTCCGCGAGACTCAAGCTTAGGTCCGATCCATCGGTATGGAGCCCTTGAGCCAAGCAGCCGCTCGCGCGATACGGTGACTCTACATTCACTAGCTTTCACAGCCACACATGACACTGCATTGCACACACATGCATAACACACAGGTACATAGGTTCTGTAAGGGACCTTTTTTTTTCTTTTTTTGCCTAGTTAGTTTAGACAAAAAAAATCAGAACACTAAATACACATACACATATTCCTTCCCTCTTCCTAGGATGAAGAAACATGTATATATGTAAAGTTAGTTTAGATCAAATGATAGGGAATTAGTCAGATCGCGACTTATTTGCACACGCCCAACAGTCCGAGCCGAGGTTCGGCCACTTTGGCACCCTCGGATGTTGTTGCAAAGCTTTCGCGGCTGAGTGCCTTAAGCGCTCGCCCCCAAGCCCGGTAAAGCTGTAGAAGCCGTAAAGGCTCCAGGGCCCCTAAGGCTAACAGTATAGTAAGTTCGAAAAAAAAAAGCGTCCGCGAGGACATCCATTAAATTTATAAACAATCTTGGTTCTTGTCAATAATGAATTAAAAGTTTCAACTCCTTCGAATACCGATTACAATTCGAGAGGTCTCTCGTAGTAATAAAATAACTTTTTGTACATACTCCAAGGTAAGTCTGAGTCCAAACAATAAATAGAATAGGAATTATAAATAAACTTATACAAATCTAATTCAGGATTGTACGTTTTCTTTAGAGATCCATGTCTCCTCGGTAAGTCAGCATGAATGATGTCTCATTTCAATTCATTTCAAGTATCGTACTATATTTTAAATTTAAAAGGTTCTTCCAGCCATTTAATACAATCATTGTGTACGGCCTTCTTATTTTATATATGTATCAACGTAAAATAAGTTTGTCATACAATATTTAAATAATAAATAACCTTCTGACCTGATGCCTTCGGAAAGCGACCGAAAACACAATAAATGAAGTAATGAGGAAAGAACTAAGGAGAAATAAATATATATAATTAAAATATAAATAAGATTGTTAAACAATCATTACATAAGACATAGAGTACTTTTTAGTTCGTGCCGAGATAGAGGTTACCGTAAAACTGTGATTCCGAAGCCCAGCGCGTGTGGTCCTGTTGTGGAAAGAAGAGAATTGAAAGAAGATTATTTACTCTTCCCCTGTAATTTTATTTTTACTCATATTATTGACAATTCATATAGTTTATCAACTGAGGAATGACGTAGACATCCCGTGTACAAACTATTATCCAAACCGATTGAGAATTTTTTTTTAACGTTTCTTAAATGTATTATTGTCGATTCGTATATAGCATATTAATTATGGCATGATGTACTCGTATACTAAATTTTATCAGAATCGGTTGAGAATAAAAATTGATGTTTTTTAATTATTTTTTTTAACTATTTCTAAAAGTAACATTGACAATTGTTATAACCTAAACAATTATGGAATAACTAGTAGTTCCCGTGTACAAAATGCTATCAAAATCGGTTAAGAATTTACAAAAATAATAATATTCGGATTGTTTTTTATGATTTCTAAAAGTATTTAGAAAAATTCTTATAACCATATTTATTAGCCAATGACATAAGCTTACTGCGTACAGAATTTCAGAAGAATCGGTCAAGCCAGTTTTAAGTTAAATCAGAACATATATACAGACACACAATTTTTGGAACGAAGTTCCGGGCGCTGTGGAGGTACCTCTAGCCGGTAAAAGAACGTCCGTAACGTAAAAAAAAGCGTAAGATTTTTATGTACAGTCTATGTATGATGGCTATACTATATATGTCTAATGTATAGTCTACGTGACGACTGTTATTTAGTTAGCCAGAGAAACTCTGAAAACTTCTTTCCGAGTGTCGGGGTGATGACCGTCGGGATGGTGGTAACCGAAGAAGTTTTTTTGATATAAAAATATATACTCGAATAATTATTTTCTTTATACCTCGATTAGAACTTGAAATTAATATATTATAATAAGGAACTTCGTTCCTATCTGGTGTCCCACGGCACACCTTTTTTTTTAATGGCATATTTGTACTATAGAAACATTCACAGACAAACTGACAGAACTGCAGATTTATTAATATATATATTATATCATATTATTTCATTGGTCTCTAGTAACAAAAGAAAAGTACGGGACAAAATAGTCAATGCGCAAAATCGCGTGCGGAACCACGGGGCACCGCTAGTATTCTAAATGATATCAAAAGTAGGTGGATGAGAAGTTTTTAACAGATATCAACATTATTTTAATGTTAGTAGCAGAAGTTAAATACTCACGTAATTCTTGTTGTCATCGTCACGTGTATAATAAATTCGATTCACTTAAGCGCCGGTCACACGAAGCGTATTCACTCGCAGCTGTGTGAACCAAATGCCACGCTGTTTGATGCGAATGCGGCGAGCGAAGGTAACTTGCGGGAACGGGAGGAGTGAAGACCCTGTGCTTGCCACTATAGTATGCCACGTCAAGGCGGGCACGGCCGCGTGACAAGTGGAATAGTTATCTTTTTTTATACTACAAATGTGGCAAACAATTAAACGGCCCGACTGTTGATAAGCGGCTACCGTAGCCTATGAACGGTAGTAATACCAAAGATATCACTAGAGCGTTACTGATCTTGAACCACCCTACCTCAAGGAGCTCTAGAAACCCTACTACTAGGAACAAACATTTATTTGGCTGCGATCTTTTGTAGGGTGGAGATATTCCACCAGCCGTGTTGGCCCAAGCAATGAGATATCTCCAAAGATATTTCTCTGTGCTCTATCTACTACCTACTATTGGGTACCTACCTACTATACCTACTATATGTGGGGACTATTAACTAAAAATATGTTTTATAAATATATATTTTCGTGTATTAAGGTAGTTATTTTTTTTTGTGAAGGACATATAAATTAAAATGGGTGGTGATAATTTAAACATTTGCCAAGTGTATATTGAGCCTTCACGCTGTGTAGAGTTTCGTAGTTTCTGGCACAATATGGAGACTTAGAGGAGGTTTTAAGCAATTTTCAATGTAATTTGTACGAAATTACATCGCCAAGTACATTTTATAAGTTGATTGACTATTACTCCTTAACTTATAAAGCCTGCTTACCTCTGATAGTTCTCCTTTTAACTTCATTATATATGAGTTTTTTCACATATCCTAAAACAACGCACGCGGATAATCAACACAATTTGAAATTTGAATCATGCAATTTTTCGTTCGCGGAGTGCTGTTAAACCGCGCAGCCTGTACACGCTTCGTGTGACCGGAGCTTTAGGGGCCGGGCGGTGATATTGGCGTGGCGCGTTTGCAAGCTCATTCGCAACTCTTTGTCAACTTTTCAACGGCTCGCTATGACGTCACAGCCATTCGTTTTGACTCCTGTGATATCTATCTTTTGTTTCTGTATTTTATTTAATCTTTACATATACAGCTAGCTGCACCCGTGTGACTATTTCGTACATTATAAATTCAGTCAAAAAAGTATCGGGATTGGATGATTTGTTTATGGTTCCCAATTAATTTTTTTTTTTGTTAGTTGCCACCTCTGTTTTTATCATTTTAAATGGATAATGAAATGACATTCAAAATAGATTTAAATGTGTATTCCGAAGGCATTAAATAATAAAGTAAAATATAAAAAAAGAATACCTTTAATTATCATTATTGGCCTTTTCATCTATAACAGACGGTTTAATCAGTGTCTCTGGGAGTAGCTTCTTTCGTGGCTGTATAATCCAATTTGTGAGCGGCATTGTCGACCACAATGTGAACATACTTTAATTATAGCCTATGCGTCCGCGAGACTCAAGCTTAGGTCCGATCCATCGGTATGGAGCCCTTGAGCCAAGCAGCCGCTCGCGCGATACGGTGACTCTACATTCACTAGCTTTCACAGCCACACATGACACTGCATTGCACACACATGCATAACACACAGGTACATAGGTTCTGTAAGGGACCTTTTTTTTTCTTTTTTTGCCTAGTTAGTTTAGACAAAAAAAATCAGAACACTAAATACACATACACATATTCCTTCCCTCTTCCTAGGATGAAGAAACATGTATATATGTAAAGTTAGTTTAGATCAAATGATAGGGAATTAGTCAGATCGCGACTTATTTGCACACGCCCAACAGTCCGAGCCGAGGTTCGGCC